>NC_069407.1:65404643-65445768 GCF_026875155.1 Cherax quadricarinatus
TGGTGTGTGTGTGTGTGTGGTGTGTGGTGTGGCTGTTGTGTGTGTGTGGTGTGTGTGTGTTGGGGTTTGCGTTTTGTGCTTTTGGGGTGTGGTGTGTGTGTGTGTGTGTGGTGTGTGTGTTGTTTGTGTGTTGTGTGTGGTGTGTGGTGTGGTGTTTGTGTGCGTGCGGTGTGCGTGCTTGTGGTGCTATTTTGTGTGTTGTATGTGTGTTGAATGTTTTGTTGATGTGTTGTGTGTGATGTGTTTTGTGCACATGTGCTGGGGGGGATGTCCCCCCTCCTTTTTTGCTTAATTTTACCCTTTTTGATTTTTTTTTAAACCCTTGGTTTTCCTGCAAAAACTTCCTTTTGCCTTTTATTTGCTCCCTAAATCCTGCGCACTTCTTTAAGATTTTTTTAAAGCTGACTCAAACGAGTACCCCATTTGGAGGCGCTCCCGTTGAAGCGCACTGCCTCTCCAGACGAATACATACCCTCATTTTATGCCTCTTAGGTTTGAAGATCGCGTTCTGCCCAGCATTCCACTGGGCCCCCCCGCCCTCAACCGGGCATTTACAGGAATGTTTCGGAAAATACCCTCTTTAAAGGGTTAGAGAAATTGCTTTAAAAATTGTGTGGGGGTTTTGTGTGGGTTTGTGGTTGGTGTTTGTTGTGTGTTTTTTGTTGTTTTGTGTTGTGGTTTGGTTGTTTTTTTGTTGTGTATCCCCAGTTCTAATTTTTTTTCAGGGGGCAGTCCAAGTGGCCCCCCCTTTCATGGTCGTATAGGTCATGTTGTGTGTGTGTGTGTGTGGTGTTGTGGTGTGTGTGTGTGTGTGTGTTGGTGTGTGTGTGTGTGTGTTTTGGTGTGGTGTATGTGTGTTAACCTTTATGTTGCATGTTTTTATGGTTTTTTGGCAGGGGCAAGTTCCACCCGGCCTCCACCTCCACTTGCTGTACCCAAGATCATTCTCCCGGTTTCATAATCCTTACCACCACTATTAAAAAAATATGTATGAAAGTGCCTCATCATTTTTCGTTTGGTTTCTCCCCTTTTTGATCACCCTTAACCCAAGAAATGCTTCTTGATATTAACAGTTCTTCTAGTTTTTTTTCCCGGTGGTCTTAAACGCCTGATTCTGGCGAGTCAAACAGTGTCGCTTCCTGGGTTTTTTTGTCCTTTAATTTTGTTAGATTTAAATTTTCTTTGCCTCTTCTCGTAACTTTATCTTATAGTTTTAACTTCTTTTTAGGTGAGGGTTTATATCTACATTGTTAATAAAAAGGCCCTTCATGATTCTTTGTTGAGTTTCTTAATGTGGGTTATCGGTTGATGTGAACCCCTGCAATTTTTTTTCATTCTTTATTTTTTTAAAAATTGTTCTTTTTAGTGATGTCTGTAGTCTTTGCCCCCTGAGTCTGCCCTCTGTGTCGGTTTCTTCCCCCTTCCCTCATCTTCCAGAAGTGCATTTCCTATGGATGAATTAAAACAACCACTTATCGTTTAAAATTTGCAGTTGTCCAGATTCTTTTGTAGCTTTTCCCCTTCTTTATTTCATTTTGCTATAGTTTTCATCCCATCAGGAACATGGAGACTTTTTAAATAATATATCTGATGTGTCATTTACGTTTAAATAGAAATAGCGTGGTCTTAATACAGACCCCTGCAGAACCCTCCTTGTTTTCTTCTCACTAAAACATCTTCATCGATATCCATTTTCTCTTACTTTCCTAAATATCTTTTAACCCTCAAAACACACCCTTGTTAGTCTCCTTACAAAAAAATTTTTTGCCCGGTCTTTTTTTGGGGAACGAATCAAATGTCTTCATACATGCAAAGAAAATTAAACCCACTTTACCTTCTTTCAAATCGATTTTCTATCACTAAAACCCCATTTCTTTAGAAAGACGGATTTGCCATCTTTAAATTCCTCTATCTTTTCATCTGAATTTTCTACCTTATATGCACTGAGCATGTCAGTAAAAAGGGTTTTCTGGAGAAAAATGTTTCCCGTTTATCCCATTATGGGGATTATTTACGCCCCCCGTTTTTTGGAAATTTATTTTCCTGATTCTGCTGAACTTTTTCGTGTTCTCTAACGAGTAACTTCTGTTTTCCAGTAACGGGACCAAATTGTGTAGCGATTGGCATGTTCACGTACCCTATGATCAAGGTTATTGAACCATTCCTAGCATTTTTGGAAAAGGGCCGTAACTCATATTCTCAGTGGCAGACCTTCAAAGTCTCCCCAATGGACCCAAAAAAAAAAAATACAAAGATTTGGGGGGGTAAAAATCAGATGGTGGTGCAAATTTGACGATTTTTTGCAAAACTAGTTTAAAAATTTGTCTTCCTTTTAAATCAATTTAAAAAATTTCACTTCATTCCGGCCCCCTTTAATATTTAAGGTGGCAGTAAAAATTGTTCTGTAGTGAAAAAAAAAAAAAAAACGGAAGCTTTGAATCCGTGCCATAACTGGAGTGATTCTCCTCTTTATATTTTCAGCAGTGTTATGGTTTCCTCAGCACACGGTTACAATCCCATGGGAATTCTCAATTGCCAATTACATTGAAAAAATTTGAAAATCATTTTTTTCTAATAATTAACGAATGGCTGTGATTGGTTTCAAAATATTATGACGTGGTTCTACAATATGGACGAAACTCGAAAGTTTAATCTAAACAGATGCAAATTAAAAAATATTATAAGACTGTTAAAACCACATTCTAATAAAAAAAATTTGGAATCGGAATAAAAATAGAAGGATGCCTCTTCGTCGGCTTCAAACTCTTTCGTTGGAAACGCGGGGGTGTTTCCTCAAACTCCTCCTGTATTTCACGATTCCCCTTTTGTATGGCCGATGAACCATTTTGGGGCGAAACGTTTCCTCAATAAAGATACGGAAGAGTTGCCATGTTTTAAATTTATCAAATTTTTCCTTTTTTAATAACTAGTGAATGCCTCTTATGATCAATTCAACTCCAAAATGCTGGGGTTTCTTAATAAGAAGTATTTGTACATTAATGCTGAACAGTGTGTGTGCCAGTGTGCCTTTTTTTTTGTCAAAAAATTCGTGAAAGGATTTTTTGCAGCTCTTAATGAAAACCCGGCTCCACAAGTTGGGCATGGGGGTGGGCATGGGCAAATTGGGGGATATTGCAAACGCCTCTAAAGTCTGACGGAGTTGGGGAATGCAGAAATTTGGGTACATTGAGGGGTTTTGAGGCCTTCATGAAAAAAAACATTTGGCTTGTGGCTCGTTAAACACAAAAGGCGTATTGGGGTTTCGTATCCACTCTTTCTTTTTGTCATTGTTTTACGTCCCATTTGTTGAACAAGGGCCCCGATATAGTTTTGTATTTTTTTTTTTTTTTTTTCCTTTTTTTTTTTATGAAAAAAAATATTTCGAATCTCTTTCAACTTCATAATTTTTTAGCTCCCCCCCTCTCTTGGATCCCCAATGAAACATTAACTTTGTTCTATTTCCCCCTTTCCCTGGTAGATCTTTCTCCCCGGATCTGTAAATTAGTTTTTTGAGGAGCTCAGTTTTTCTTCTTTCTTTTAGGGAAACTCTTTCCCCTTCTACTTCTTCTTTCTTGTTTTTTAAGGTAATATGCCTTGAACATACTCCCGCTGCCCGGAAGTTTTTCCTTTAAGGCGTGGTTTTTTCCCTGTTATTTAAGTTTCTTCCCCAACATGTTCCCTTAACTCAAAGGGCCCCGATTCCCCGTTTTGTCCCTTTTTGCTGAAAATTTTTATTTGGTGAAAAAAACCTTCACAGCTATTTGCATTTTGTGGTCGTTCCCCCGTACTGAAAATCTTAACTTCGATTAGGTGTGGCGGAAATTTGTTTTTTTTTTATTGTTTGTTGTACCCAAAGGGCCCCATTATTTTGAAGATAAGGTCAAGTGTGTTTTTAGTTTTTTGGCTCCCTATTTTTGACTTAAGGCATGTTTTCGCAGAATTTCGTAGCTCAGTGCGTGTGATTTTTGGGGAAAAATAAAAACATAGCAGTATAATGTGACCATTTATTGAAAGTTTCGCTCCCCAGTGGGCTTTTTCAAGTCACAAAAAGATTACCTGGGTGAAAAGTACGAGAATTTGATAGGATGGGTCGGTGGAGAAGGCTGGGTAAGGTGGAGAAACTACATTGACATTTCCGAGTAAAGGGGAAAGAGGCTAGGACCCTTTGGGTAGCTTTTAAAAAAAAGTTTTACAAGTATATGAGTGCCCTTTGGGTTTCCTCCTTTTTATGTTCTTATGTGAGATAAACTTTAAAAGTTTCTTGGCGAGGGGTTATTTGTTATAAAGCCGTTATTTTTTGGTTGAGTTGTTGGCTAACAATAAGTGATGTTCCAGGATTCTTCGGTATTTAGGTTTTTCTTTTCTGGCGATAAGTCATGCGTTTTAGTAGTTGATTAAATGGTTGTGTGAATTTAGGTGTTGTGACTTTTCATCTGAGCTACTTCCAGGGATTGTTTCTGCTAAAACAATATTTACTACATTCTTCCATTTTGTATGCCTTTAGGTTGAAATCACCAAGCAGTGAGATGATTATGAATGAAGCTGGAAGGCTTTCCAGACAGTAATCAATTTTCAGAAGCAGTTCCTTGAACAGTTGGGAGGTTGCATATGGTGGTTTATGTACAACCAAAATTGCTTGTTTTGCTACTCGATCTTTATTGTTAGAACTTCAGTTACATCATTTGTGGTGTTCAGCATCGCTGTGCAGATGAGCAATTCTTTGTCAAGGCTTCAAGGTGGCGGTTTTTTTTTCTTTCATTTTTTCTTCTTTTCCTGGCACAAGAAAATCACTTGGAGTGGGTTTGTCGTAATCTCTATGGTTTTTCTTATGGGGTCTGCTCCTCCTGGTCCCTTTTAGATGGTATGCAGTGCATTGTAGCACTGTTTTTGGAGGACTGAAGGGTGGCACATTTCCGGGTGAACGAATTTGCAGGAGGTAAAACGACACACTCCTTTAGACAGGAGTTCACGACATATTTTTGGCTGCTCAAAATTGCATGTCCCTTTTTTTCCCTGATATTCCATGCGTACAGATACCCCAAACATGGAATTTGTATCATTTTGCTTTTGGTTAGAATTTGTGGTAGGTGTGTTCTCAATTTGTGCAGGTTCTATGTGGTTTATGGTTTTGAGGAGAGTAGTGATAGTTGAGATGGTGATGTGTTGTTGATGTTGTAGTGTCGGCGGTGGTAATGGTGGTAATGGGGGTGGTGGTGGTAGTAGGGGTGGTGGCGGCATTCATATTCATTCATGTAGGTTTGCGAGGACGGGTCCTGGCCCAGGTCTGTTCCATGTGTTGACCCGGCAGTGCTTCCTGAAGGAGTGTCGAAGTGGGTACACGTGATGTCTCATTTATAGCTCTATGACAGAGGCACGATGAGCAGTCGTGTCAAGTGTAGTACCGTTTACATCCCTTTAGCGGGGGCAGCCCTATATGTTGAAGAGTAAACGTTTGATAGGCTTGGGGGTGGTGGTGGTGGATAATGGTAATAGTAGTAGTTGTATCAGCAGCAGTAGTAGTAGTAGCAGTAGTAGTAGTAGTAGTTTATTACACCTGTAATATAACTATATTACAGGTGTGTCAGGAAATAGGACAAGTGTTTCCTGAGGCGGGTCTTAGTCATATGATGACCCACAGCTGGAGTTTTTGGTCATCTGCCCGAGGCCTTTCGAAGACTTACCGGTGTGCCCCTTTAAAAATTATAGTTATGATTATAAATTTTGTTTGAGCTAATTATATTACATAATTACATTACATTATATAATTACATTAAATACTTTGTAATTGTCCGGTTCGGTATATTTTTCCAGTTTCTGAAATATCATTTGTGTCTTCGTGTTGGAAGACCAGCTGGAAATAACTGTTTATAATGAGACAACATTTCCTGCTCCATATTAATATGCTGTCAAGATGTTTCTTCAAGTGGGAACATTTTTTCCCCAACTTCTTCCTGTGGTCTTGAAAGAGAGTGTTATTATTTGTCTTGGATTCATCTGCAGCTTTAATTACATAATCTTCTTTAAATTTTCATATTGATCCGTAATATGACTCTTAACATTTCTTGCAAAAAGATGTTATAGTCACCTATTTATCCATTTCAAATAATTTTTATTCGATCTAATTTTTCTCTGGAAATATTTTCGACTCTTTGATCTTTATTTAGAAAAAAATGTTATATAATTGGCATTTAACTTTGTTATTGTTTGTAAGATCCTCGTTGATAGAATCAGTAGCCAGGTAGCACTACTGATCAATATGTGATCAATAATGATCAATATGTGCATAAAATGAATTGCCTATTATCATACCTCTAATATTAAAGGCAATCGGTTTGTTATTCCTTCAGCCAAACTTTTCCGTCCTCTCCAGATTATTTTCTTGGGTCGTTTTGCTTGCCAATATAAGGTCCAGCAGGTTATTCCCTCTGGTTGGTTTTATTGCAGTCTGCTTCAGAAAGCAGTTCTAGACTACGCCTTGGAGGTCTTGACACTTCATAGCAAACATTAAATGAATTCCATTCAACTTGTCTGGAATCCATTCATTTTGTCTTGAATTACTACGTTAATTGGTTTTAAAATCCTCACCTTTATGCCTCCCGAACGTCTCCTTGGTTGCTATTAATATGTAGGGGAAGAGATGGATTACAAACCAAAATTCCACAGTTCAAGTTCTGGAAACTCTATCTAGATTAAATATCCGTTCCATTAGCCATCACTTTTTGTATGCAACAGTTCAGATTTTTTTTGCATATATGTCACAATCCCACCACTTTCCGATATTTAATTTAAAGTAGAACATAAACACATGAATGTGATATTCAACAAGCACATTCCAGCTCTTCAAACAAACACCGTCTCAGGTATTGCAACAACGTTAACGTTTCCTGCACATGCAGCCAACCTCTTCTCATTTGTCACGTTCCTAAGTCTATGACTGTTTGTAAAGTAATTGCTAAGAAACTTTTTCTTCTGTATTTTCTCGGTGTTCATATTTTGATTTTCCACTATTTCTTTTCTTACTTTCGTTACCCAGTGTTTCTGATTTTTTCTTTGTTTTACATTAACTTACTGATTTACCACATCATAACCTTGATAATGTGTGCTACCTAAATCATTAGTATCTCAAGCCTTTTTTTTTTTTTGCAGCCAAACCAGTAACTCTTTCTAGTTTAAAATACGATATACAAGAACAACGGTCCCAGCCACTGAACTTTGTTTTAGAGATTTCAGAAACAGAATTTGTCCCTCTTCTCATGCGGGTGTTTTTTTTAGGCAGGGAGAAAGGCGGACGAGCTTATCGTCTCTCTTCTTTTTTTTTTCATTAAGAAGAGATGGAGTTTAGGATTTATTCCTCATGGACGAAATAAATAGAAAAAAAAAACATTGCCAACTGAAACTGCTTGTTCCATTCTCTGACGTTTAAAAAAAAAAGCCCAATTATTTTAGCAACAGTTGGGAGGGCTTCTTTAGTGATGTGTCGCAAAATTCTTGTATATGTTAATTTGAGTGAGCATTGAAGGTCTCTGTTGTGAAGTCTACAGGGGTGGTGTCCATGTCTGGAGATGGCGTTCAAGAAGCTAGACATTGTTCAGAGTTGTTTCCCTGATGTCAGGCTATGCCAGTGCTTTTGCTATGGCTCTCTTCTTTCTTGCACACCCGACATGAGCTACGGCCTCCAGCGGCGTTTTGACGTTGTTGGTTTGTAACAACTTAACTGATTGTCCCGGCTTGTAACGTTGTGTGTCTCTCGGAAAATCATCACAACACCAGAGTGTCTGGTGTCGCTCAGGGAAAAATCGTCAAAACACACTTCAGTGTTTGGTGTCTCTCAGGGAATATTACTCAGCCATCACTCACCTGTTAGGAGTTGACAGGAAAACGATGGAGTTAGCTTCCCAAGGCTGGACGCTGGCCTGGAGAGTAGGAGAGGTTCAGGGAAGGATGGTAAATACACAATACACAGGATGGTAAAGGATGTAATGTTTCATTATTTTTACAGATTTTACGCCGTGGGGCGATTTTATTGGGGAGCGCCACTATGTGAGCATACGCACAAAAAGAGTAGTGCACATTAGTGGAAATAGTTAACACGCATGAAGATGTCAACTATATTCTAGGTTCTTTACAAATCCTAGTATCACTTATATAATTATATACAACATTCTTATCTAGTAATGTTGCAACCTTTACAAATAGCCATTATCTAACTGGAGGAACCTGTATGCGTTTGTATAGAGTTATCAACCTCAGTAACAAGGTGCTTCTACTGCGCATATAAGAGATTCATGTTGCTCGCGACAGCTTTTCATAGACAGTGGGTCTCACACACTTGCTAGTTTGCATCTCATCTCTACACGTATTCTTCATCACTTTCACTGCTGTCACTCTCAGTGCTATCAGGCTCACCGCTGTCACTCAAACTGCTATCTTCTCATTCGAGGTATAAACAGGACAAACAAGTGTCGGATAAAGGTAACTTTTTTCATCTAACATTTCCTACCTTATCCCCGAGTACCGCGTCGGCTGGTGCTATGACACTGCCTGACCCCACCTCCACACACAATTGCTTTCACTGCTCCTGTGGCAATGGTTCACCGAGAAACATGTTAGAACTGCGTATACATGCGCATACATGCTTCAAGATGCCCAGGCACATGTATGAAAGAAATTATTGAGTTATGTATGAAGCTGTAAAAGAGGAGTGGGCAGTGCCAAGGAAATGAAGCAGGTAATAGGATGGAAGGTGATGGGTGTGGCTGGGAGAGGAATTGATGGTGGTGGTATTATATCTGCTGAGAACAAATATGAAAATTTCTCTTGAGGCGGGTGTAAGTCATGTCATGACTCTCTGAGTTGGACTTTTGGTCTTGTGACCAGGGTCTTCCGCTGGCTCACTCATTCACATAATAAATAAAATAACAGATCAAATCACACTGTGTGACAGCAGGTCTTTCACTCCACACAAATGTGGAAAGACAGGTGCATTTATAGAAATAAAAACACGTGCAGCAAAAAAAAAAAATACATGCACTATATTAAATTAATTTAACATATAAGTGATTTCAATGCTGGACGAAAATGACTGAGTCAGTATCAGTGTGCGTGAGCGTGTTAGATAGGAAAGAATGAGACAAATGGTTTTAGAACTTGACGTACTGTTGGAGAGTAAGCAAGGTAATAATTATGAAAGGACTCAGTGAACCCGACAGGCTGGACTTAATTCCTGGAGATGGGAAGTACAGTGCCGGGGTACAGGAGGGGTGTTAATATTTCAGATTTATAACTGTAGTGTAAGCTCGCCTCTAGCAAGACAGTGATGGAGTGAATGATAATGAAAGCTTTTCTTTTTCGGTCCACCCTGCCTTGGAGGGAGACGGCCGATGTGTTAATAAAATAAAATGAAATTATAAGAAAGATTGACGGATTGTTACAAAATGTGACTTCTGTTAAGTAAAGATATATCCAGAGAATACTAGAAGGTCAGTTTATTGATCCCCTCCAGCATCTAGCCTGTTTCTAGTTCTGTAAAAATTTTTTTAATAAATTATAGTCCAGGTATCCCGAAAAATTAGGTGGCTTCTCAATAGCGCTTTAATAACAAAGATGTCTAGGAGGTAATATTTACAGTTAATGAAACTTGAATAATTAAGGAGATAAGCTCCTACACAAATCTTAGAGTATAACTTATATTTGCATATCATACTTTATCTGTAATTAACATGTATATAGTGCTGTGGGCACCTCAGATAATATACAGTATACTGTAATACTATCATGAATAGGTACCATCGGATACGTTGCTATGATGAGATGTACTCATATGTACAAAAGTAATATAAGAGTGTAAGTGTGTGTGTGTGTATTTGTGAGTGCTGGTTATGTACTCGGGTTGATTTAACACAGACTTAGAATGCGACTGAGAACAAGTCCCTGGACCAAAAAGGCAATCAAATAGCTTGATTGAACAATATGATGACCCATTCGCCAAACAACAGTAATACTTAAAGCAGCAGTGAGCAGCACCGCGTCAGGCAAGGAATCAAGGAGACCGAACATTTGTCTATTTGAGGAGGTAATCAATATATCCTTCCCAAAATGGCTAAACTACCTTATTATAGAAAATGAGTTCAATAATTAAAATTTCCCAAATTTGACATTACGTAGATACCAAAACAATGTAATCTGAGAGTCGAACTCGGGACCAGAGATACAGAGTGTCTCATGACACAAAACCTCTAAAAAACGTCAAATATTACTAAGTCTAAATACTCCTCTGTTAACAGAACTGCAGAGAGTTACAAATGTATGTCCCGGCTCACCAACAGAGACATATTCTACCAAAAGCAAAGTCTAAATAACACAAACTGATGGGAACAACATCCTCCCAGACAGAGCAGAGATAAAGGTGTTTCTTTCACGAGGAACAATCGAGAGAGAGAGAGAGAGAGAGAGAGAGAGAGAGAGAGAGAGAGAGAGAGAGAGAGAGAGAGAGAGAGAGAGAGAGAGAGAGAGAGAGAGAGAGAGAGAGAGAGAGAGAGAGATATGAGAAGACAGGCCTAGCAGAGACATCGTCGGGTGACTCGTTCCAGCTTACCCCTGGCACTAACTGCAAAACGAAACAAGCGGGCAGGTAGTTAACAGTGCGCTGGCACCCAATCAAAACTCTCCTTCGTCGAGCACAATGAGAGGTGTAGTTGTTACATCCTACATATGTACATAATGATGGCGTCGTGTTTCCTGAGGTTGCCACACACAGGGATGAAAAGATTAATGAGGAGATGTATGCAGGAATAAACAGATGGATGAATATGTTAATAAATCTTGGGATTGAGTTAAAAATGATTGTATGGATTAAATGAGAATGGATGGATAGATAGATGAATAAATGGAATGGATCGATATATGGATGAAAATGGATGAATAGATGGTTGGATGGGTAGACTGATGGATTCGTGGATGGATGAAATGACTGAGAGGATGGATGAAATGTATTAATGAATGGGTGGACATACGCTTATAGGGATCTTTGTATGAAGTGAATGGAGGGATTGATAAATGGATGGATGGATAAAAAGAGAGATGGATGGATGAATGGACGTATATAACTGGAATCTAACTGGAGAGTATGCCAACGGTCAACGCCCCATTGCACGTTCCACACCAGGACTCCCGGTGGATGACTTGATCAACAAGGCTGTTGGTACTGGCCGCAAGCAAGCCAGCTTACGGAACACGGTCACTGATCACGATGGATGAGTAAGTGGATGGAAGCAGGGACTGATGGATAGATGATTAGATGGATGGATTTGCGGATGAATGGATAGATAAAGGGATCATTGGATGAATGCAAAGGATTGATGGATGGTTGGATAGTTGGATGGATGGATTAATGGCCGGATGGATGGATGATTAGATGGACATATTGATGAAACGACTGGATTGATTGATGGATGTATAAATGGATACATGATTGGATGGATGAATGAAATGAATGGATAGATAGACGGATTGACGTATTAACTAATAAAACTGTTGGATAGATGGATGGATAAGAAGGTGTACGGATGATGAAAAGATGGATGGATGGATGGGTGGAGAGATTTATGAATGGATAACTGGTTGGATGGATTCGAAATGTAATGATAGATGGATGGCAAGAAGAATGGCTGCATAAATTAAGGAATGGATGAAAAGAATTTATTCTTAAATGGATTGATGTATGGAATGGAAAGATATATGAATAAATTATTGAATGGATAAAGGAATAAGTGACAGGGTTGAAGAGATGGATGGGTATATAGATGAGCGAATGGAATGAATAGATAGATGAATTGATGGACTTATATGTTGAGGGATAGATTTTTGAAGGTATGGATAACTGGATGGATGGTTGGATGAGTGGATGGATGAATGAATGGATTCGTGAATGAAGTGGTTGAATGGCTTAATAGATGGATGGGTGGATGGAAAGATGTATGAATATGTGACTGGATGCATGTATAGATGGATTGTTGGCTGGATTAAAGACTGGGTGGCTAGATGTGTGGATGAAGAGATGGATAGCTAGACGGAAGGTTAAGTGGATACTTGGAATGATTGATGGATGAATGGAATGGATGAATTGTTTGATTCTTGGATGATTATAAAGATAATTAGAGGACTAAATGGATGGATGGAATGAATAAATATATGGATGAATGCACGCATGGATGGATGGATGGATGAATGGAATAAATGAAAAGATGGAGGCATGAAGGTGTGAATGGATGGCAGGATCGACTAATGAATCAATGGATGGATAGATGGATAATTGGTAATATAAATGAATGGATTAATAGAGGGGTGGATGGATAGATGGATGAACGAATTCAAAAGATCAAGTGATGGATGTATGGATGAATGGATGATGTCTAGATAAATTCAAGGACGGCTGGATGAAAGGGTGAATTGAATGGATGGATGGATGAGGGATACATGAATTGATGAAAGGAATGGATAAAGGCATGGAGTGATTAATTAATGGATGTATAAACAGAAGGATGCATGAATGAAATGACTGGATAGATGGATGGAAGGGTGGAAGGATGTATTAATGGATGGATGAAAGTAACAGATGGATAGAAGGAGGAATGATCGAATGGATGGATATTTGAATTTAATGAATGAACAGAGGGATGATGGATGAATACCGAGAGTCACGGATGGATGGTGAGTTGGATGGATGGATGAGTGAATGGTTGGATGTTTGCCTTGTGTATTTCTTTCCACATTTCGACCACTTCTGAATTCACGTTTTTTTTTTATATATTTTTGTAAAATTATAAGATTGCTTCATATTTGTTTGAAAAACAACAACTCATCATTAGCTTTTGCAAGATTATGTTGGAATATTTTGCGACATGTTATATACATTAAACACAGACAGTCACGTTGAGAACTTCCTCTGCCTGAGGACTAACCTTTGCTGTTTACAGTGAGAGAAAGTTTGCTTCCACCAGCTTGGTGTTACGTAAGGGAAAGTCTACTTCCACCAGCTTGGTGTTGGTGTTACGTAAGGGAAAGTCTACTTCCACCAGCTTGGTGTTACATAAGGGAAAGTCTACTTCCATCAGCTTGGTGTTACATAAGGGAAAGTCTACTTCCATCAGCTTGGTGTTACATAAGAGGAAGTCTACTTCCACCAGCTTGGTGTTACATAAGGGAAAGTCTACTTCCACCAGCTTGGTGTTACATAAGAGAAAGTCTACTTCCACCAGCTTGGTGTTACATAAGGGAAAGTCTACTTCCACCAGCTTGGTTACATAAGGGAAAGTCTACTTCCACCAGCTTGATGTTACATAAGGAAAGTCTACTTCCATCAGCTTGGTGTTACATAAGGGAAAGTCTACTTCCACCAGCTTGATGTTACATAAGGGAAAGTCTACTTCCACCAGCTTGGTGTTACATAAGGGAAAGTCTACTTCCACCAGCTTGGTGTTACATAAGGGAAAGTCTACTTCCACCAGCTTGATGTTACATAATGGAAAGTCTACTTCCACCAGCTTGGTGTTACATAAGGGAAAGTCTACTTCCACCAGCTTGTTGTTACATAAGGGAAAGTCTACTTCCACCAGCTTGGTGTTACATAAGGGAAAGTCTACTTCCACCAGCTTAGTGTTACATAAGGGAAAGTCTACTTCCACCAGCTTGATGTTTCATAAGGGAAAGTCTACTTCCACCAGCTTTGTGTTACATAAGAGAAAGTCTACTTCCACCAGCTTGGTGCTACATAAGAGAAAGTTTACTCCCACCAGCTTGGTGTTACATAAGGAAAGTCTACGTCCACCAGCTTGGTGTTACATAAGAGAAAGTCTACTTTAACCAGCTTGGTGTTACATAAGAGAAAGTTTACTTCCACCAGCTTGGTGTTACATAAGAGAAAGTCTACTTCCACCAGCTTGGTGTTACATAAGAGAAAGTTTACTTCCACCAGCTTGGTGTTACATAAGGAAAGTCTACTTCCACCAGCTAGGTGTTACATAAGAGAAAGTTTACTTCCACCAGCTTGGTGTTACATAAGAGAAAGTTTACTTCCACCAGCTTGGTGTTACATAAGGAAAGTCTACTTCCACCAGCTAGGTGTTACATAAGAAAAGTTTACTTCCACCAGCTTGGTGTTACATAAGGAAAGTCTACTTCCACCAGCTTGGTGTTACATAAGAGAAAGTTTACTTCCACCAGCTTGGTGTTACATAAGGAAAGTCTACTTCCACCAGCTTGGTGTTACATAAGAGAAAGTTTACTTTCACCAGCTAGGTGTTACATAAGAGAAAGTTTACTTCCACCAGCTTGGTGTTACATAAGAGAAAGTCTACTTCCACCAGCTTGGTGTTACATAAGGAAAGTCTACTTCCACCAGCTAGGTGTTACATAAGAGAAAGTTTACTTCCACCAGCTAGGTGTTACATAAGAGAAAGTTTACTTCCACCAGCTTGGTGTTACATAAGAGAAAGTTTACTTCCACCAGCTTGGTGTTACATAAGAGAGAGAAAGTCTACTTCCACCAGCTTGGTGTTACATAAGAGAAAGTTTACTTCCACCAGCTTGGTGTTACATAAGAGAAAGTTTACTTCCATCAGCTTGGTGTTACATAAGGGAAAGTCTACTTCCACCAGCTTGATGTTACATAAGGGAAAGTCTACTTCCACCAGCTTGGTGTTACATAAGGGAAAGTCTACTTCCACCAGCTTGGTGTTACATAAGGGAAAGTCTACTTCCACCAGCTTGATGTTACATAATGGAAAGTCTACTTCCACCAGCTTGGTGTTACATAAGGGAAAGTCTACTTCCACCAGCTTGTTGTTACATAAGGGAAAGTCTACTTCCACCAGCTTGGTGTTACATAAGGGAAAGTCTACTTCCACCAGCTTAGTGTTACATAAGGGAAAGTCTACTTCCACCAGCTTGATGTTTCATAAGGGAAAGTCTACTTCCACCAGCTTTGTGTTACATAAGAGAAAGTCTACTTCCACCAGCTTGGTGCTACATAAGAGAAAGTTTACTCCCACCAGCTTGGTGTTACATAAGGAAAGTCTACGTCCACCAGCTTGGTGTTACATAAGAGAAAGTCTACTTCCACCAGCTTGGTGTTACATAAGAGAAAGTTTACTTCCACCAGCTTGGTGTTACATAAGAGAAAGTCTACTTCCACCAGCTTGGTGTTACATAAGAGAAAATTTACTTCCACCAGCTTGGTGTTACATAAGGAAAGTCTACTTCCACCAGCTAGGTGTTACATAAGAGAAAGTTTACTTCCACCAGCTTGGTGTTACATAAGAGAAAGTTTACTTCCACCAGCTTGGTGTTACATAAGGAAAGTCTACTTCCACCAGCTAGGTGTTACATAAGAGAAAGTTTACTTCCACCAGCTTGGTGTTACATAAGGAAAGTCTACTTCCACCAGCTTGGTGTTACATAAGAGAAAGTTTACTTCCACCAGCTTGGTGTTACATAAGGAAAGTCTACTTCCACCAGCTTGGTGTTACATAAGAGAAAGTTTACTTTCACCAGCTAGGTGTTACATAAGAGAAAGTTTACTTCCACCAGCTTGGTGTTACATAAGAGAAAGTCTACTTCCACCAGCTTGGTGTTACATAAGGAAAGTCTACTTCCACCAGCTAGGTGTTACATAAGAGAAAGTTTACTTCCACCAGCTAGGTGTTACATAAGAGAAAGTTTACTTCCACCAGCTTGGTGTTACATAAGAGAAAGTTTACTTCCACCAGCTTGGTGTTACATAAGAGAGAGAAAGTCTACTTCCACCAGCTTGGTGTTACATAAGAGAAAGTTTACTTCCACCAGCTTGGTGTTACATAAGAGAAAGTTTACTTCCACCAGCTTGGTGTTGCATAAGGAAAGTCTACTTCCACCAGCTAGGTGTTACATAAGAGAAAGTTTACTTCCACCAGCTTGGTGTTACATAAGAGAAAGTCTACTTCCACCAGTTTGGTGTTACATAAGAGAAAGTTTACTTCCACCAGCTTGGTGTTACATAAGAGAAAGTTTACTTCCACCAGCTTGGTGTTACATAAGGAAAGTTACTTCCACAGTAGGTGTTACATAAGAGAAAGTTTACTTCCACCAGCTTGTGTTACATAGGAAAGTCTACTTCCACCAGCTTGGTGTTACATAAGAGAAAGTTTACTTCCACCAGCTTGGTGTTACATAAGAGAAAGTCTACTTCCACCAGCTTGGTGTTACATAAGAGAAAGTTTACTTCCACCAGCTTGGTGTTACATAAGAGAAAGTCTACTTCCACCAGCTTGGTGTTACGTAAGAGAAAGTTTACTTCCACCAGCTTTGTGTTACATAAGGAAAGTCTACTTCCACCAGCTAGGTGTTACATAAGAGAAAGTTTACTTCCACCAGCTTGGTGTTACATAAGGAAAGTCTACTTCCACCAGCTTGGTGTTACATAAGAGAAAGTTTACTTCCACCAGCTTGGTGTTACATAAAGAAGTCTACTTCCACCAGCTTGGTGTTACATAAGAGAAAGTTTACTTCCACCAGTTTGGTGTTACATAAGGAAAGTCTACTTCCACCAGCTAGGTGTTACATAAGAGAAAGTTTACTTCCACCAGCTTGGTGTTACATAAGAGAAAGTCTACTTCCACCAGCTTGGTGTTACATAAGAGAAAGTCTACTTCCACCAGCTTGGTGTTACATAAGAGAAAGTCTACTTCCACCAGCTTGGTGTTACATAAGAGAAAGTTTACTTCCACTAGCTTGGTGTTACATAAGGAAAGTCTACTTCCACCAGCTAGGTGTTACATAAGAGAAAGTTTACTTCCACCAGCTTGGTGTTACATAAGAGAAAGTCTCTTCCACAGCTAGGTGTTACATAAGAGAAAGTTTACTTCCACCAGCTAGGTGTTACATAAGAGAAAGTTTACTTCCACCAGCTTGGTGTTACATAAGAGAAAGTTTACTTCCACCAGCTAGGTGTTACATAAGAGAAAGTCTACTTCCACCAGCTTGATGTTACATAACATTGGAAAAATAGATTTAGATGTTTGATTGATCTAAAATATCTAATTAAAAACGACGTGTTTGCCAAAGCGAACTACATTCATTTCATAGAGGTCAATTACTGCAATGCCAGCGAAATGCTCAGTGCTGTCATGGGAGCAGCCATGGAAGCCTGAATGAGGGACCCCTAATGGTGCCATGGTGGCATTTATGGAAGCCTGTACCAGGCAACCCTTTTGGTAATAAATCTGCCAAAAAATAGCACTACCAACAATTCCACGTTCACCAACAAGCACATTAGGTGGCACTCGGTCGACTAAGATGGATTAAATACTATAAATTCTTAGTTGTCGTCGATAACAACAACAACAAAACCAACAACAACAACAACAAAACCAACAACAACAACAACAACAAAACCAACAAAACGACAAAACATTATAATTATTGTTATTATTATTATTATTATTATTATTAGTAGTAGTAGTAGTAGTAGTTGTAGTAGTAGTAATTGTAGTAGCTGTAGTAATAGCAGTAGTAGTAGTTGTAGTAGTAGTAGTTGTAGTAGCAGTAGTAGTAACAGTAGCAGTAAAGGTAATTTATCGAGGATTTTATTTTGTATGGAGGTGACAACAAGAACAGATGCAGCCCTGTCAGTGGACTCCATCTTAGATCCGGCAGTGCATACGATTTATATGTTGTTACTAACAGTTATGTGAAAATTTTACCCAACGATATGAGTATAAGCAATATGAACTATGTTGAGTTAAGTATAAAAATTGAAAACTGAGCGTCTGCACTGAATTGTTTACCATCTTAATGAATTTAAAGTTTACTTATGACTCTGAGCTTGACTCTTTCGTTATTACTGACTCTATGTCAACACTGTAGGTTTTTGGCTAATTGGAGAAGACAAATATATATGTTCAAAAATCAGGGAATAGGGAATTTATGGAGAATTTTTAAGGTTGCCATCACATATTGATTTGCTTATTCATGGTACAATTTTGTGTTGTTCCAGCCAATTTAATGTGATTTTTTAGGGCAGTCTAAATGAGTACAAATAGGAAGGGCATCTGTCTCACTCTAAGCAGACAGAGGATCGAGACTCAACAACGCCTTTCCCCGTGGCCTGGTGGCTAAACTCTCGCTTCACATGGCGAGGGTCTGGGTTCGATTATCAGCCAGGGTAGATATATTGGGCGTGTTTCTTTACTCCCGTCAGTGAAATGGGTACCTGGGAGTTAGTCGACTGACGTAGTCGCGTCCTGGGACAAAACTGACTTAATTTGCCCGAAATTCTCTGCATAACAAGCGGCTTTCTATATTGCAGTATGATTGATGTTAACTAGGACTGTATACCAAGTACATGTACCTTGTAGTAAATAAAGATATTATAATTATTATTATTATTATTACCTAAATGGATTTGGATCTTAACGGGAATTTTATTTAAAGATAAAGTTGATAAGTTATCTCAAGAAAATGCCCGGAAGGAAAATGTGGAAAATACTGTATATATTTACGGAAATACAGTATTTTATATGTAAATTGATGGTTTATATTGTATTTAATAAAATTATATTATAAAAAAATGGGAAGCTCTGCGCCTGCACAGAGGGGACTCGCTATTGTGTTTTTGAATGGAGTACAAACACGTTAATGTAAGGTGAGTTATTTTTGTCGCTCTAGAGGTTATATTGGGCTTACACCTCTCAAATAGGAGCCAGAATTGTTGGATGTGCATTTCTGCATAATTTGAGCATTAAATCGATGTACAGGACAGCTCCAGGAACCTCAGATAAGCTATCTAAATTATGTTTGTAATTCTGGCCAGTATTATCATCATAAATTTAGTTAGAGGGAGGTTTTTGAGTTTGATACTCAGTAATCTCCAGACTAATTGGTGAGTGTTATGATTATAAATTCTCTTTCTGTTATATAAATGTGTATATGTAATCATTTTAAAATACAGTCCTCAAAAATTATAATAATTTTACCAGAATTCCTGATGTGTATGTACATTTCATTTGCAATTAATATAGGTCTAGAGCAACTTGTGAAGAGATAGATGGTAAGTATTGAAGGGGGACATTTTTGCGACCTAGGTGTCCTAAAAATTCCTACTTGTCTCTGTAACTTTGACAATAATAATTATCTTTGTTACCATTTACTTGTATGTATGTAATGAGATTCATTCAGGTAAATGTAATTTTCCATAGAAAATGTTGAATGTTTCTTTCGTATATCATTGTCTAGCATTAACGGTAATATTAGGGGAGAAAGTAATAATGAAATTGAAAGTCTTTGGAAGGCGGTTTGAAGACTGAGTAGACGACAGACGTTAGAGTAGGCAGGCTAAGTTTAGTTACAAGTACCCATGGCATCTTTATATACGCAGAGATGACGATAAAACTAAATGGCCTTATGATCATTTTCTAGAGTATTATGTGCTTAATTGTCCATTTATTGAGGAATATAAAGATCGTATAATAACCAGTGTGATATGCCAAGATATCTTACTAATGATTATAAAATACCAGAGATATTAAGCAAATATCTTATACTTGCTTGCAACAGCTAAGTTAGATGTAGATATAAACCCAGAAGTACCCATGTAAATCCTTCTGGGGCCTAGTTTCTTGGGACCAAGAAACTAGACCCCACCAGAAATGGGAAATCCCATCAGAGATGGGAAATCCTGTGTCACAAACCTACTTGACTTCTATAACAAGGTGGCAGCAGTAAGACAATAGAGACAAGGGTGGGTAGATTGCGTTTTCCTGGACAGAAAGAATGCTTTTGACACAGCTCCACAAAAGAAACTAGTGTAAAAGTTGGAGGAATAGCCAGGTATAACGGTGAAGGCACTGCAATGGATCAGAGAGGACCTAACGGGAAGGCATCAGTGAGTCATGGTACATGATGAGGAGCCAGAGTGAGCGCCTCTGACGAGCGGGGTTCCACAGTGGTCATTCATATGATAGGTGCTGTTTCTGGTATATGTGAACGACATGACGATAGGAATAGACTCCGAAGTGTCCCTGTTTGTAGACGACGTGAAGTTAATGAGGAGAATTCAGTCGGAGGATGACAAGACAGAGTTCAGAGGGATCTGGACAGAGTGCAGGCCTGGCCCAGCAACTGGTTTCTTAATGTTCAATCATATCAAGTGCAAGGGAAGGGAAAAGAAGACCGCAAACAGAGTACAGTCAAAGGGGCCAAAGACTACAATTCTCTATCAAGGAAAACGATCTTTGTGTGTGTATAATACCGAGCACATATCCTGAGGCGCAAATCAACCAAATAACTGCTGCAGCAAATGGGCAATTAGCGAACCTAAGATTAGCATTCCGACATCTCAGTAAGAAGTCGTTCCGGACCCTGTACACCGTGTACGTCAGGACCATATTTCAGTATGTAACTGCAGATTGGAACCCACACCTCGTCAAGCACGTCAAGAAATTCCAACGAGACTAGTCCCATAGTTAAATGTCCTACCAGGAGAGGTTAAAGGATATCGAACTGACTAAACTGGAGGTTAGGAGGGATAGGGAGGACATGATAACAACATTTAAATTCTGAGAGGAACATACAAGGTGAACAGAGATAGAATGTGTCACAGATGGGACACAGCAACAAGGGGTCACAGTTGGAAGTTTTACAGCTCAGATGAATCAAGCGAATGTTAGGAAGTATTCCTTCAGTCATAGAGTTGACAGGAAGTGCAACAGCCTGGAAAGTGATGTAGGCTTATAGTGCAGGAGGAGTGGACATAGTAGCGACCAAGAGCTGTGACTCGACCCCTACAACCGTAATCAGGCGAGTACAGTTAGGTGAGTAAAAACACACACTCAAACACACACACACACCTGGAGTTCAACCCCACCAAGTGCAAAGTCATGAAGATTGGGGAAGGGCAAAGAAGACCGCAGACGGAGTACAGTCCAGGGGGACAGAGACTACAAACCTCACTCAAGGAAAACACATCTTGGGGTGAGTATAACACCAGGCACATCTCCTGAAGCGCACATCAACCAAATAACTGCTGCTGCATATGGGCGCCTAGCAAACCTCAGAACAGCATTCCGACATCTTAATAAGGAATCGTTCAGGACCCTGTACACCGTGCACGTTAGGCCCATATTGGAGTATGCGGCACCAGTTTGGAACCCACACTAGCCAAGCACGTAAAGAAACTAGAGAAAGTGTAAAGGTTTGCAACAAGACTAGTTCCAGAGCTAAGAGGTATGTAATACGAGGAAAGGTTAAGGGAAATCAACCTGACGACACTGGAGGACGGGAGAGATAGGGGGGACATGATAACGACATACAAAATACTGAGAGGAATTGTCAAGGTGGACAAAGACAGGATGTTCCAGAGATGGGCATAGCAACAAAGGGACACAGTTGGAAGTTGAAGACACAGATGAATCACAGGGATGTTAGGAAGTATTTCTTGTGCCACATAATAGTCAGGAAATGGAATAGTTTGGAAAGCAATGTAGTGGAGGCAGGATCCATACATAGCTTTAAGCAGAGGTATGATAAAGCTCACGGTTCAGGGAGAGTGACCTAGTAGCGACCAGTGAAGAGGCGAGGCCAGGAGCTTGGACTCGACCCCTGCAACCTCAACTAGGTGAGTACAACTAGTTGAGTACACACACACACACACACACACCACACACACACACACACACACACACAACACACACACAAACACAGAAGTGCCTTTGTCCGCAGATGATGTGAAGTTAATGAGGAGAATTAAATCAGATGAGGATCAGGTAGGACTACAAAGAGACCTGGGCAGGTTGGACACCTGGTCCAGCAACGGGCTCCTCAAATTTAACCCCGCCAAATGCAAAACCAAGAAGATCGGGAAAGGGCAAAAAGACCGCAGACAGAGTATAGGCTAGGTGGCCTAAGACTGCAAACCTCGCTCAAGGAGAAATATCTTGGGTTGAGTATAACACGAGAACGTCTCCGGAGGCACACATCAACCAGATAACTGCTGCAGCGTATGGGCGCCTGGCAAACCTGAGAATAGCAATCCGATACCTTAGTAAGAAATCGTTCAAGACACTGTACACCGTTTACGTCAGACCCATACTGGAGTATGGGACCCACACCTAGTCAAGCACGTCAAGAAATTTGAGAAAGCGCAAAGGTTTGCAACAAGGCTGGTTCCAGAGCTAAGAAGAATATCCTGTGAAGAAAGGTTAAGGGAAATCGGCCTGACATCACTGGCGGACAGGAGAGTTAGGGGAGACATGATAACGACATACAAGATACTGCGTGGAATAGATAAGGTGCACAGAGACAGAATGTTCCAGAGATGGGACACAGAAACAAGGGATCATAATTGGAAGCTGAAGAATCAGATGAGTAAAAGGGATGTTAGGAATTATTTCTTCAGTCATAGAGTTGTCAGGAAGTGGAATAGTCTAGAAAGTGATGTACTGGAGGCAGTAACCATACATAGCTTTAAGACGAGGTAAGATAAAGCTCATGGAGCAGGGAGAGAGAGGACCTAGTAGCGATCAGTGAAGAGGCGGGGCCAGGAGCTGAGTTTCGACCCCTGCAACCACAATTAGGTGAGTACACACACACACACACACACACACACACACACACACACACACACACACGTGTTGCAATCAACACATCATCAGTATATTGCAATGTTGCAGGAATGAGGAAAAAATCCTTGCAAACACGTTAAGAGTGAGCATTTTTGTTAGATGAGGGAGGAGGGGAGCAAAAAATTAGAGCACAAGGGTGCCACCAGGCACCAGTTGACTATTTTGTAAGCTTCGTAAGTACGGAATATTTAAATTACCTGGATGAACCTCATAAGATACATACCAGTAAATGGTAACAAAGCTAATTATTCTTTATCAAGGTTACAGAGACATGTAGGAATTTTAGGACACCTAGGTCGCAAAAAATGTCCCCCTTCGATACCTACTACAATCTCTATCTCCACAAGTCACTCTGGACCTATATTAATTTCAAATGAAATATACATCACCAGGAATTCTGGTAAAACATTAATATAAATATGTGGATTGTATGTTAATTTTAATAAATGATTACATATACACTGAAGGAGAATTTATAATAATAACACTCACCAGTTTGTCTGGAGATTACTTGGTGTGTCATACACAAACCCCTGCCTAAAATATGAAGAAATAATGGCCAGAATTCCAACGTAAATAGACATGACTTAGCTGGGGTTCCTTGACTGTCCTGTCCACTCACCTAATGCTCACGTTATGCAGGACTGCAAATCCAACAATTTCTGCTCCTATTTGGGAGGTTTCAACCGCAATTTAGCCTCCAGAGCGACGAAATTTATGCACATTTCACGCGTGTGCTCACCAATTTCGCTGGTTCTTTATTTATTTACAAATTAAATTTTATTACCTACAATATATTCCATCAATTTACATACAAAATACACTGTATTTTCGGAAAATATACAGTATTTTCCACAAGAAGACCACCATCCCACAAGCACTGATGCTGTCATGGCAGCTCGAAGAGGATAATAATTTGTGGCATCACGATCATCAACAATTGTGTAAACTTTGATATTATGTAAAAGGCTTAACTTTCTAAATATTGATATGTGGCCACCGTTAGGGTATTTTCCATACCTTAGAAAACGATTCACGGCGACTCATGTAAAGGGGAACTTATTTAAAGGGGAGATATTTGAAGTTTAACCTCAAGTACAAAAACAATAGCTAGGCCAAAGTTTTATCCCACAAGGCTTTTAGGGAGACTCTGATCAAACCATCAGAACAGACCCTATCCCTCTGTGTCATACATTTCATACAACCCATAAAATTCGTTAAGGAGTCTAGTTTTAGACCTCCACTGATATTGTAGTGGCAACTTGACGTGCACAACATTAGTGGCAACTTGACGTGCACAACATTAGTGGCAACTTGACGTGCACAACATTAGTGGCAACTTGACGTGCACAACATTAGTGGCAACTTGACGTGCACAACATTAGTGGCATAACAATTATAAAAAAATCGGTCTACTTAGATACAATGTGAAAGGCTTAACATTCTAAATGTAGATATCTAGCCTACTTCTTTTGCTTCCCTTCTTCCTCTCTGTGCTACATTTAATACAATCCAACACATTTTTAAAGAAGTCCTGTTTTAGGCTCTTTAGGAAGCAAAGTTGGTCCTGAGGGATATATCAGCGTCCGCCTCACAATTTTGTGAGATAATCTGTACCTGTCTTCCTTTTGGAGAAACTAAAAATGTCTTTGACATGTGAGATAAACTATAGTCATCTTTCCTTTGGATAAACAACAGATGTGTCCTCCCTTTAATTGAGACGGCAGTGGATCAGTTTTCCAATTTAAGGAAAAATACTTAGATAATTGCCTGATATCAATATTTACAATGTTAAGTGTTTTACATCATAGGGAAGTGAACTGAATATTTTACAACTGTCTTGCCACTAACATTCCCCCGTCTTGCTACTACTGCAATATCAGTGCTTGAGAGTTGGCGTTGTAATAATGTCTTCAAAAATAATAAGTCTTACAAGCACCAGGCACTGGGTACTGGTTGGTAAGCCTGGGGCACATATCCTCTACTGCTTCAGTCTTACAAGCACCAGGCACTGGGTACTGGTTGGTAAGCCTGGGGCACTTATCCTCTACTGCTTCAGTCTTACAAGCACCAGGCACTGGGTACTGGTTGGTAAGCCTGGGGCACATATCCTCTACTGCTTCAGTCTTACAAGCACCAGGCACTGGGTACTGGTTGATAAGCCTGGGGCACTTATCCTCTACTGCTTCAGTCTTACAAGCACCAGGCACTGGGTACTGGTTGGTAAGCCTGGGGCACTTATCCTCTACTGCTTCCCTCTTCCCTCATTTTAGCAAAAACGCTCCATCTGAAGGTGTTGGCTTGGACTTCATCCTCTTTTCTGCAACAAGCAAGCTCCTGATAATATATATATATTATATATATATATATATATATATATATATATATATATATATATATATATATTATATATATATAAATATATATATATAAATATATATAAATATATATATATATATAATATATATAAATATATATATATAAATATATATAAATATATATATATAAATATATATATATATATTATATATATATATTTATATATATATATATATATATATATATATATATGTAAAAAAAAAATATATATACATATATATATATATTTATTTATTATTATCACACTGGCCGATTACCACCAAGGCAGGGTGGCCCGAAAAAGAAAAACTTTCACCATCGTTCACTCCATCACTGTCTTGCCAGAAGGGTGCTTTACACTACAGTTTTTAAACTGCAACATTAACACCCCTCCTTCAGAGCGCAGGCACTGTACTTCCATCTCCAGGACTCAAGTCCGGCCTGGCCGGTTTCCCTGAACCCATTCATAAATGTTACTTTGCTCACACTCCAACACCACGTCCAGTATTAAAAACCATTTGTCTCCATTCACTCCTATCAAACACGCTCACGCATGCCTGCTGGAAGTCCAAGCCCCTCGCACACAAAACCTCCTTTACCCCCTCCCTCCAACCTTTCCTAGGCCGACCCTACCCACCTTCCTTCACTAAAGACTGATACACTATTGAAGTCACTCTGTTTCGCTCCATTCTCTCTACATGTCCGAACCACCTCAACAACCCTTCCTCAGCCCTCTGGACAACAGTGTTGGTAATCCCGCACCTCCTCCTAACTTCCAAACTACGAATTCTCTGCATTATATTCACACCACACATTGCCCTCAGACATGACATCTCCACTGCCTCCAGCCTTCTCCTCGCTGCAACATTCATCACCCATGCTTCACACCCATATAAGAGTGTTGGTAAAACTATACTCTCACACATTCCCCTCTTTGCCTCCAAGGACAAAGTTCTTTGTCTCCACAGACTCCTAAGTGCACCACTCACTCTTTACCCTTCATCAATTCTATGATTTACCTCATCTTTCATAGACCCATCCGCTGACTCGTCCACTCCCAAATATCTGAATACATTCACTTCCTCCATACTCTCTCCCTCCAATCTGATATCCAATCTTTCATCACCTAATCTTTTTGTTATCCTCATAACCTTACTCTTTCCTGTATTCACTTTAAATTTTCTTCTTTTGCACACCCTACCAAATTCATCCACCAATCTCTGCAACTTCTCTTCAGAATCTCCCAAGAGCACAGTGTCATCAGCAAAGAGCAACTGTGACAACTCCAACTTTATGTGTGATTCTTTATCTTTTAACTCCACGCCTCTTGCCAAGACCCTCGCATTTACTTCTCTTACAACCCCATCTATAAATATATTAAACAACCACGGTGACATCACACATCCTTGTCTAAGGCCTACTTTTACTGGGAAATAATTTCCTTCTTTCCTACATACTCTAACTTGAGCCTCGCTATCCTCGTAAAAACTCTTCACTGCTTTCAGTAACCTACCTCCTACACCATACACTTGCAACATCTGCCACATTGCCCCCTATCCACCCTGTCATACGCCTTTTCCAAAATCCATAAATGCCAAAAAAGACCTCTTTAACCTTATCTAAATACTTGTTCACTTATATGTTTCACTGTAAACACCTGGTCCACACACCCCCTACCTTTCCTAAAGCCTCCTTGTTCATCTGCTATCATATTCTCCGTCTTACTCTTAATTCTTTCATAATAACTTACCATTACACTTTACCAGGTTTTGCTCAACAGACTTATCCCCCTTTAATTTTTGCGCTCTCTTTTATCCCCTTTGCCTTTATACAAAGGAAACTATGCATGCTCTCTGCCAATCCCTAGGTACCTTACCCTTTTTCATACATTTTTAAATAATTGCACCAACCACTCCAAAACTATATTCCCACCTGCTTTAAACATTTCTATCTTTATCCCATCAATCCCGGCTGCCTTACCCCCTTTCATTTTACCTACTGCCTCACGAACTTCCCCCACACTCACAACGGGCCCTCTTCCTCACCCCTACAAGACGTTATTCCTCCTTGCCCTATACACGAAATCACAGCTTCCCCATCTTCAGCACATTTAACAATTCCTCAAAATATTCCCTCCACCTTCCCAATACCTCTAACTCTCCATTTAATAACTCTCCTCTCCTATTTTTAACTGACAAATCCATTTTTTTTCTCCAGGCTTTCTTTAAATTGTTAATCTCACTCCAAAACTTTTTCTTTGTTTCAACAAAATTTGTTGATAACATCTCACCCACTCCCCTCATTTGCTCTCTTTATATATATATATATATATATATATATATATATAATATATATATATATATTTATATATATATATATATATATATATATAATATATATATATATATATATATACATTAAAATATTTTATATATATATATATAATATATATATATATATATATATAAAATATATATACATATATATATATATATATATTTATATATATATATATATATATATATATATATATTAAATATATTTTTATATATATATATTATATATATATATATATATATATATATTTTATATATATATATATATATATATATAGGAGGTGGTTCGGACATGTAAGAGAATGGAGCGAAAAAACAATGACTTCAAGAGTGTATCATCTTGTAGTGGCGGGGTAGGGGTCGGCCTAGGGAAAAGGGTTTCAGGGAGGGGGGGAAAGGAGGTTTTGTGTGTGAGGGCTTGGACTTCCATCGGGCATGCGTGAGCGTGTTTGATAGGAGTGAATGGAGACAAATGGTTTTTTTAAAACTCGCGTGCTGTTGGAGTGTGAGCAAAGTAACATTTTATAAGGGATTCAGGGAAACCGGCAGGCCGGACTTGAGTCTGGAGATGGGAAGTACAGTGCCTGCACTCTGAAGGAGGGGTGTTAATGTTGCAGTTTAAAAACTGTAGTGCAAAGCACCCTTTCTGGCAAGACAGTGATGGAGTGAATGATGATGAAAGTTTTTCTTTTTCGGCCCACCTGCCTTGGTGGAATCGGCCATGTGTTAATATATATATATATAATAATATATATATATAAATATATATATATATATATATATATATATATAATATATATAAAATATATATATATATAATGTTTAAAATATATATAGATAAGGCTAAAGAGGTTTTTGCAGGATTTATGGTTTTAGAAAAGACGTATGACAGGGTGGGTAAGGGGGCAATGTGGCAGATGTTGCACTTATATTGTATAGGAGGTAGATTACTGAAAGCAGTGAAGAGTTTTTACGAGGACAGTGAGGTTCAAGTTAGAGTATGTAGGAAAGAGGGAGATTATTTCTCAGTAAAAGTAGGCCTTAGACAAGGATGTGTGATGTCACCGTGGTTGTTCATTATATTTATAGATGGGGTTGTAAGAGAAGTGAATGCGAAGATCTTGGCAACAGACGTGGAGTTAAAAGATAAAGAATCAGACACAAAGTGGGAGTTGTCACAGTTGCTTTTTGCTGATGACACTGTGCTCTTGGGAGATTCTAAAGAGAAGTTGCAGAGGTTGGTGGATGAATTTGGTTGGGTATGTAAAAGAAGAAAATTGAAAGTGAATATAGGAAAGAGTAAGGTTATGAAGATAACAAAAAAATTAGGTGACGAAAGATTGGATATCAGATTGGAGCGAGAGAGTATGGAGGAGGTGAACGCCTTCAGATATTTGGTAGAGGACATGTCAGCAGATGGGTCTATGAAAGATGAAGGGGAAAAGGGTCAGTGTCACACTTAGATGTCTGTGGAGACAAAGAACTTTGTCCTTGGAAGCAAAGAGGGAAACGAATGAGAGTATAGTTTTGCCAACGCTTATATATGGGTGTGAAACATCGGTGATGAATGTGGCAGTGAGGAGAAGGCTGGAGGCAGTGGAGATGTCAAGTCTGAGGGCAATGTGTGGTGTGAATATAATGCAGAAAAATCGTAGTTTGGAAGTTAGGAGGTGCGGGATTGCCAAAATTGTTGTCCAGAGGGCTGAGGAAGGGTTGTTGAGGTGTTTCGGACTTCGAGAGTGTATAAACCCGCAGTGAAGAGAAGGCGGGGTACGAGTCGGCAGTAGGAAAGATTGGAGGGAGGGGGTAAAGGAGGTTTTGGACTTTCAGAACGCATGCGTAAGCGTATGTGATACGAGTGAATGGAGACAAATGGTTTTTAATACTTGACGTGCTGATGGAGTGTGAGCAAAGTAACGTTCATGAAGAGATTCAGGGAAAGCGGCAGGCTGGACTTGAGTCCTGGAAATGGGAAGTACAGTTGGTCTGCACTCTGATGGAGGGGTGTTGATGTTGCAGTTTTATAACTGTAGTATAAAGCACCCCTCTGGCAAGACAGTGATGGAGTGAATGATGAAAGTTTTTCCATTTCGGACCACCCTGCCATGGTGGGAATTGGCCGATGTGTTAATATATATATATATATATATATATATATATATATATATATATATATATATATATATATAAATATATTATATATATATATATATATATATATATATATATATATATAAATATATATATATATACATATGTAATGTATATATATACATATGTATATATATATATTTTATATATATATATATATATAAAATATATATATATATATATTATATATATATATATATATATATATATTTATATATATAATATTATGTATAAAATATATATTTTAAAAATATATATATATATATATATATATATATATATATATATATATATATATATATAATTATATATATATATATATATATATATACCTCTAAAAGCTGGAATGGGGACCCTCATCCTCAGAGAAGACAATAAACTTTACCTCAGAGAAAACCAAGGTTCTCCCGGAGCTGTTTGAATATTTTCTCCTACCACCCCCTATATATTTTTTATTCTATGTGAACATTTATTAATAAACAAAATACATTTACAGAAAAAACATAAACATGAATACAAGGCACAATGTATAAAAAGATGATGAATTTCATCCAGCTCCTCCGGGGCTGGACGTGAGCCAAGTATGCAGCAAGCATTTCCCCTCTGGATGGCGACGCTGAGGCGCTGGAACATGAAAGTGCTGCCCTTGGGTCCCTGGTGGTGTCGATGAGTCTGGAACCCAATTCTTTAAGGAAACGTGTGGCATTTTTTCCCCATGATCCCAAGGGCTCTGATCCCACTGGGACAAATTGATACTGTTGGCTAATGTCCCTGTACTTGCTGATCTTGTACTCCTCCCTGTGGTCAGCAGCTCCTCCCTGTCGCCCCACACTGTGATGGATTTAGGTGTCAGCCAGTGTGGACACACAGGTATAGTTTCCCCTGTAAGAGCTTGCCATTCTTCCCAAAGGGTAGATGGGATCCCGTCGGGGCGGTTTGCTGGTTTTTGAGTATTGTTTTTCTGCAAAATGATCGTGGCTCCCTCTCGGCAGGGCATCCAGCTGTAGCAAGGGTTCTCTTAATGATGTCGTTGACCTCATTGTGTCTTGCAAAGCCAGCCCTTGGTTTGGAACAGTTAAAACCATGTAGACCGTATTGGTCTGCTTGCAAATTCGCCGCAAATACACACACACACATATATATATATATTTTATATATATATATATATATATATATATATATATATATATATATATATATATATTAATATATATATATATATATATATATAAATATTATAATATATTTATATGCAATAAGATCACAGTAAACAGGTGATTTCAAAATATGCAAAACAGCCACTCTGAAAGAATAGAGAAATTCCAAGCGCTTTCGTGACTACTCACATTATCAAGGAACTATGAAAGTGAAGCATCTAAGGAAGCTATATAAGGGGTCGGCCAGCACCTCACTATCAGATCCCACAACGGTTAAACACGTGACGCGCGGCGAGCCAACTTGGATAGTCCTTTGCAAACTCACCCCCAAGCTATTTATTTGTCCAGTGTATTATTAAATTCATACCCAAATTCTATTAATTATAAATGGATCTAATTTATATAAACCAAAGGAAATATTCATATTATTGTCAAAACTGCTTTTTATGAAACAAGATTCAATTATATTCCTGTCGACCATGGACTGCTTGATACTACTTTCTCAACTTTTGAAAATCAATTGGATGGTTAAAATCTGTTACATGAATAAATAGAGCATTGGAATCTTGTCCAGTTCTAATGCTATATTTATGTTGTTTTAATCTTAGTTCGAGATTTTTTACCAGTTTGACCGTAATAAACTTTATCGCAAATTTTACAAGGAATCTTATAGACACATCCATCAGCATTTTGGGGGGAATTCTTAATCAAAAGTTTTTTTACTGTATCAAGATTTTTAAATACAACTTTAATATTAAAAGTCTTAAGAAAGAAGGCATATCAACCAAGTTTTCATGGTAAGGGAGAACCAACATATATATATATATATATATATATATATATATATATATATTATATTTTATAAAATTTTATATATATAATATATATATATATATATATATATATATATATATATATATATTTATATATATATATATTTTATATATATATATATTTTATATATATAATATATATATATATATATTTTATATATATATATATATATATAATGGGGAGGTACCACCACCTCTATAGTGGAATGGGGACCCTCACCCTCAGAGAAGATAATAAACGTACCCTGGGGAAAAAACTCAAGGTTCCCCGACGGAGCTGTTTGAATATTTTCTTCTCCTACCACTCCCTATATATTTTATATTCTATGTGAACATTTATTGATAAACAGAATACATGTGCAGAAAAACACAAGCATGAATACAATAGTACAATGTATTAAAGATCATTAATTTCCTCCAGCTCCTCCGATACCGGATGTGAGCCAAGTATGCAGCAAGCATTTCCCATGTGGATGGCTACGCTGAGGCTCTTCAACATGAAAGTGGGTCCCCGGTGGTGTCGATGAGTCTGGAACCCAATTCTTTGAGGAAACGTGTGGCATTTTTTCCCCATGATCCCAAGGTCTCTGATCCCACTGGGACAAATTGATACTGTTGGCTTATGTCCCTGTACTCGCTGATCTTGTACTCCTCCCTGTGGTCAGCAGCTCCTCCCTGTCGCCAAACACCGTGATGGATATAGGTGTCAGCCAGTGCGGACACACAGGTATAGTCCCATGCTAAGAGCTTGCCATTCTTCCAAGGATAGATGGTGATCCCGTCGGTGCAGTTTGTTGGGTTGTGGGTATTGTTGGCTGCTAGTGATCGGGGCCCCCTCTCGGCTGGGCATCCAGCTGTAGCAAGGGTTGTCTTTATAATGTCGTTGACCTCATTGTGTCTTGCATGCCACCCTTTTGGTTTGGAACATTTTTAAGACCATGGTAGACCGTATTGGAAAGGGCTTGAAATTTCCCACCGCAGTTTCACATATTTTTTTTTGTAAATTTGGGGGCCAGAAAGGGGCGCAGAGCCACTGAAAATAGGGGAGGGCCCTTAAAGGGCGATTTTGGGCTTTCCCCATTGCCGATAGGGGAAACTTTTTGGGGAGGAAGCCCCCGGCGTGGGGGTTGCACTTACACCCTGGAGAGGGGCAGTCTCCCTATCTGATTTTGCAGCCCGACATGTTTGGAAAGAAAACATTTCAGCAAAGGGGTCATCCCAGTTTTATTTTTTTTGTGAGCCGTCCCTGCACTGGGGTTTGGTGCTGGGGATCCAAAGTCCCCCCATTCAGTAATGGAAACGGGCCCGTAGCAGGCCCCTTTGTACCCTCTGGTCACTGGGGTTACCCGGGAAGAATTTGCTTTTTAAAACTCTTTTTGATGCATTGAAGAGGATGGGAAAACCCTGGTAGGGGCAATCTGGGGATCTGCGCACTTCTCCCCCCCCAAAACCCCCTGCCCGGGAAAATTGGGGCTTGCAACCACTGTCCCTTCAAAGGAAATATTCATACACCCTTTGAATTCTTAAGGGTAAAAAAAATAAATTTCCCAAATTTTAAATTTTTTAAAGGGAAAAACCTACAAAAAAACTTTTTCCTATGCCCAAACCTTTTATTCCTCGCATCAAGATAGAGTCAAACTGTCTGTTTTCTCATCAATGTTTTTGAGAGCTTTTAACAAATTTTGGAAAGCCCCGAATTTCCCCATAGATGAGGAAATACCCAAAAATTTTATAAAATAGGTAAGGATTTAAAATCCCCAAAAAAAGAAATTGAAAAATCTTTTAAAGTTTTTAAAAATACTTTTAAATAAAAAAAAAGGGCAACCACCCTTTTTCAACTAAAAATATTTGGTTTTTCTCCCTTCCAAAGGAAAAATTTGGGTTTGAATGCCTTCTCTTCTTAAGACTTTTAATAAAAATTTTGTTTTCCCAAAAATCTTGATACATTTAAAAAAATTTTTTTGAAAAAGTTTCCCCCCCCAAAATTTGCTGATGGATGTGTCTATAAAAATTCCCTTTTAAAAATTTTGGCGATAAAGTTTATTCGGTAAAACGGTAAAAATCTCGAACAAGATTAAAACAACATAAATATAGCTTTAAAAAGGGGAAAAATTTCCCAATGCCCCCTATTTATTAAAGTAAGAGTTTTTTAACCATCCAATTGTTTTTCAAAAAGTTGAGAAAGAAATTTAAAGGGCAAGTCCTTTGGTCGACGGGAATATAATTAATCTTTTTTCCCAAAAAAAAGCATTTTTAAACAAAAATTTATGAATATTTCCTTTGGTTTATAAAAATTTAAAAATCCATTTATAATTAATAAAATTTTTGGGAAGAATTTAATAATAAAACGGGAACAAATAAAAATTTTTTTAAATTTTCTTGGTAAAATTTGTTTGTGGGGATTGTAAAAAAGGCCCTATCCAAGTTGGGTGGGCGCGCGTCACGTTTTAAAAAAACCTTTGGGGGACCCCCCTGATATGAGGGGGTTGGCCAACCCCTTATATAGTTTCCCTTTGGGAATGTTTTAAACCTTCATATTTCCTTTGATAATGTGAGTAGCCCACAAAAGCGTTTGGGAAATTTTCCTATTTTTTCAGAGTGGTTGTTTTGCATATTCGATATCACCTGTTTTACTGTAATCTTTTTGCATATATATATAATATAAATATATATATATAAAAATATAAAAATAAAAATTTTATATAAAATAATATAAAATATATTTTATATATAATATTTTAATATATATATTTTAATTTTTATATATATATATATATATATATATTTTATATAAATTTATATATAATATATATATAATTAATTTTTTTAAAAAAAAAAATTTTTTTTTTTTTTTTGGGCCATCCCCCACCGGGGCAGGGGACTCAAAAAGAAAAAAAAAATCCCCCAAAAGAAAATATTTTCATATCATTCAACACTTTCAACTAAATCATAAATAATCACGGGTTTTTCAGAACCCCTCAGAATAAAAAACATTTTTACAAGCATATACGATGAAGAAATAAAACCCAAAACCCCCCAAACCCTCCCAATATCCCCAAACCCCCCTCTTTTAAAATTGCAAACATTGAAAGTTATCTTTTCCAGGCCCAAAGTCCGGAAATGTAAAAAAAAACCCGGGTTTTTTCCCCGGGAATCCCTTCACAAAAATATTCCCCCTGCTCACCTCAAACAGCCCCGTCAGGCCCCAAAAAACCCATTAGTTTCAAATTCACCCCCTATCTAACACACCCACGAAACTTGATGGAAGTCCAAGTCCCTAGCCCAAAAAACCTTTTTACACCCCCTTCCCCAACCTTTTCGAGAACAAAACCCCCCCCACCCTTCCTACCCCTACAGATTTATAAGCTCTCCATGTCAATCTACTTTGTTTCCCTTCTTTTAAATGCCCAAAACCACGTCAACAATCCTTCTTAAACCCCTCTGCCCAAATTTCTTTTATTAACTCCACCCCTTTTCCCTAATTTCCACACCCCGAATTTTCTGCAAATTTTTAAACACCACACTTTGCCCTAACAGGCATCTCCACTGCCCCCAACCCCCCCCCTTCCCTGCGCTTTTTCCAACCCCAAAAAGTTTAAACACCCTTTAAGGTTTTTGATACCACAAGTTTTCATATATTCCATTCTTTCCCTCCTGAAAAACTTTTTTTTGTCTGCAAAATATCCCTAAATTGCCCCACTCCCCCTTTTTTTTTCCCTTAAATAAATTTCTATGGTTGACCTATCCTTCATAAATCCATCCTCTAAAAACGTCTTTCTCCCAAATATCCGAAAACATTCATTTTTTTCCATACCCCCTTCCTCCAATTTAACCCAAATTTTTTCTCTATCTAAATCTTTTTGATTTAGATGAGTATTATTTTCATTTCATCTTTTTTTCCCCCTTTACACATTCCCCCAAAACCATCCACAACCCTTTTGGGCAGTTTTTTTTTTAGAATCCCCAATAACACAGTACACAGCAAAAAGTAACTGCCCCTTTGTTTCACCCTAGCATTTACTTTTTTTTTAAAAAACCCCATTTAAAAATATATTGAACAACCATGGTAAAATTTACACATCCCTTCTAAGACCTATTTTAAACCGGGAAGTATTTCTCCCCTCTTTTCCCTACACACCCCCCTAACTTAAAGCCTCACTATCCCCCATTAAAAACTCTTTCCCGCATTTAGTAACTTACTACCTATTCCATATACTTGCAAAATCTCCCCATTGCTCCCCTATCCACTCTAGCATATGCCTTTTCCCAAATCCATAAATGCAAGAAAACTTCCCTCCTTTATCTAAATACTGTTCACATATATGCTTTTTAATGTAAAAAACCTTTTTATCAAAACATCCCCTTTCCCACTCTAAAACCCCCCTTGCTCTCTGCAATCCTAACCCCCTTGTCTTACCCCTAATTCTTTAATAATAAAAAACCCACCGTACAACCCTTTTTCCCGGTATATCAGTAAACTTTTTCCCTAAAGTTTTTTTAAAATCTTTTTGTTTCCCCCTTTCCCCCTTTTATAAAAAAGGAAAATAACATGCCCCTAGGCCAATCCCCCAGGGACCTTCCCCCCTTTCATACATTTAAATTTAAAAAAAAATACCAACCCCTCTAAACACTATGTCCCCCCCTGCTTTAAACCATTTCCTGTTATGGTCCCATCATCCCAGCTGCTTTTTTTCCCCCCCCTTTTATTCTACTAATACCTCACACACCCCCCCCACACTCACATCCTGTTTCTTCCATCATTAAAAGAAGGTATACCCCCCCTGGCCATTATGAAATTATCGCCTCCCTTTTTTCTTTAACATTTAAAAAAATTTTTTTCAAAATAATTTCCCGCCATCTACCCCAATTTCCTCCCCTCTCCCCATTTAATAACTCTCCCCTCTGTTTTTAAAAATGACAAATCCATTTTTTCCCTAGGCCTTTCCCTTTAAATTGTTTAAACCCCAAATTTCCCAATTTTTTTTTTATTTTTTATTAAAATTTTTACACAGTGCCTTTTCCCCCCCCTATTTATCTGCTCTTCTTTTGCACCTCTTTACCCCCTTTTACCTTTCTTTTGCTCTCCATAACTCTGCTCTTTTTTTAAAAAACTTCTGCAATTTTAAAAAAAACCCCTCATAAGCTACCTTTTTCTCTTTTTTCAAACCCTTGCTTCATCATTCCACCCCTCCTCCTCTTTTCCCCCTGCAACCCCCCCCTCCTATAACCACAAACTTTTGCCCCCCATTCCAAAAACTTTCATTTTTTAAAAATATTTTCCCAAACCCCCTTCAACCCCCCCAAATACTCATACTTGCACTAGCCCACCTTTTTTGCCAATAGTTGCTTATATTTTCACCAGAATTTCCCCCCTCTCTTAGTTTATACACTTTTACCTCCCCATTACTTGTTTTTTTTCATTTTCCCTTTTGTCCCATCTACCCTTCCTTTTAAATTAGCTACAACTAAAAAAATGATCCGGGTATGTCATTGCCCCTCTATAAACATTACAAACCGGAAACCTTCCAAAAACCTTTTTTCCACCCTACATAATCTAACAAAAATACTCCTTTACTTGCTAATCATACCTTGTATATTTATTTATCCCTTTTTTTATAAAATATGTATTTCTTATTACCAAACCTTTTTTTTTATAATAGCTCATTTAAAGGCTCCCCCTTTTTATTTACCCCCCCCCACCCCAAATTTACCTACACTTTCCCCTTTGCAACACTTTTTTCCCCCCTTTTGCATTGGAAAACCCCCCAACCCCCCAAAACTCTCACACCCGGTTCAAAAACTCCCCCCCGCATTCGCTCAACATTTTTCCAAAAAACTCTCTCTCTCCTCTACACTTCTCCCTTCTCCAGGGCATTAAACTACTATAACATCTTTTTTACGTTCAACCTTTATTTTACTCCATAAAATCCTCCAATTAAAAAATCCCCTTTTCCCCCTAAAATTTTCCTTTAACATTATTCCTACTTTCCCTTTTTCAGCTCAACTCCCACTCGAAACCCCAAAGAAACAAAATCCCTTTTTTTTTTCCCCCCTGAAACTCTCCCACCCCCCTTTAGGTTTGTTTTAAAATAAAGCCAGGACATCCAGGGTTCTTTCTTTAAAACCCTACATCCACAATCCCTTTTTTTCTTATCATTCGCACAAAAACCAATTTCACCCTTTCCCCAAACAATTTTTTCCCCCCCCCCAAAATTTTGTACCCGGCATTTTAGTTTACTTTTTGCAACACCAGGTTTACGGGGGAAAGAATTTTTATTCCACTTTTTTAACAGAAAATAAAAAAAAAAGTAATAAGAAAAAGGGTTTTCTGCCTGTGAAAATCATTCCATCTCTAAATCGACAGGATGGGACCCCACCTCTAAATAGTATCAAGAAAAGGGGGGACCTTTTTTCTGAACACTTTTCTACAAAAAGCAAGGGCCCCGTTCCCCGGGGAAGGGACCCCCTTGGGTAGTTTGGGAAGAACGTTTCAAAAAGTCATTGGGGACAATAAGGCAGGAGGGGTGCATTTCCTTTTTAAAACGCTTGACCCAAAAAAAGGGTGGGGGCCCAGACAATTGAGCCCAAGATTGCTGGGAAAGTGCAGACCAGCTAGCAGCACCTCTAAATCGCATCTTTCAGCAATTTCCTAAACAGTGTAATGCCCCCCTCTAAAAAAGAGGCAAATGTTTGGGCCCCCCGTTCCCCAAAAAAAAGAGCAGAGCGAAATCAGCAAATACAACCCGTTCACTCCGTCAATCACTGGTTAAAAATCCTTGAGACAATAACCCCAAGACAAATGACAGAGTTTTTTGACTACCACTCCTACTTTTTGATCGCAAATGGCTTTTAGGAAAGGTTTTCTCCGCTTTCTGATCTTTTTTTAAAAACCCCTCCACTAAGTTTGGGACCGTCACTGGATGAATCCAAAGTCAGCTGGTGGTAGCACTGGACAAATTTCCCGGCGCTTTTTGACCGGGTGGGGGCACCAGGGCCTCTTTGCAAAACCTTTAAGGGACGGGAATTTCAGGCTTCCCAGGGTATGGGGCCCTTCAGTGAAATTTCCTTCATGTAAAAATTTTAAGTGTGTTTTTCCAAAGGGAAAGGAATGAGCAAGACTTTCCCATTGGGGGAAGTGTTCCACAAGGAAACGTGCCCGGGAAACCCTTTCTATGGAATGTCTACTTCAAAAAACCTTTTTCAAACTCATCCCCGAAACCCCATCATAGCAACGATGTAAAACTGACATTCACTTTTCCAAGAAAGAAATGCCAGCTGCTCTAAGCACATCCCAAAACCAGCTAAGGCTAATCTTTCTTTGGGAACTGATGGCAAGAAAACATTTGCAAACCCGGGAAAAAGCAAATAATGGTCGTTTTTCTAGGGAAACCATGATGGTAAAGCGGGGCAGTAAATAAAAATGAATGGGAGGGTTTTTGGCACCTGGGGAAAAAAGTTTTTTTTCCTTTGGGGGGAAATTTTTACTCCCAAAATAACCAGAAGAATCATGTTGTAAATCTTGCAAACAAGGCAGCCAGGAAGCTTACAGCACTTCGCCGTATCTCGCATCTGCTTGACAAGAGAGGTTGCAAGATTCTGTACGAGGCAGAAGTACGCTCACACCTTGAGTATGCTCCACTTTCTTGGTTTGCCTCCCCCCCGTCTCATCTGCGACTGCTTAACACAGTAGAGAACAGAGCAAGACGTCTCATCTCTCGCCTGGACCCGTCCTGGATAGATCTGTCATTTCAGCAGAGCCTTCAACACAAGAGGGATGTGGGTGGCCTTACTGTTATGTACAAGGCCAATATTGTCAAAGTACCACACTTGGATCCACTTCGAGGACAGTGTGAAACAAGCTTTTATGCCACAAGACGGGCAGAAAGCAGCAACTTCACTTTGGCTGTACCCTTCTCCAGAACATCACTCCATCTGAGATCATATATAAACAGGATGACTCGAGTATGGAACACATTAGTACAGCATAATGATGTCAACGAGATAAAGTCAGTTGATCAAATGAAAATGCTGGCCCACAGATGGCTCCAACTTCATCCTGTTCCCTACTTGTATGTCTCATAACAATAAAAATGCTTTCAAATGAGCTGATATAGGTAACAGCTCTTAGCTTGCCAATAAAGTTAGGAATCCTTAACCTGTAAATAGCTTGTCAATAAAGCTAGGGATCCTTAACCTTGTCAAACCCTGTGTAAAAAAAAAAAAAAACTCAGATGAGTGTATATAAAAAAACGTGTACATGTATGTGTAGTGTGACCTAAATGTAAGTAGAAGTACCAAGACGTACCTGTAATCTTGCATGTTCATGAGACAGACAAAAGACACCAGCAATCCTACCATCATGTAAAACAATTACAGGCTTTCGTCTTGCACTCACTTGACAGGACGGTAGTACCTCCCTGGGTGGTTGCTGTCTACCAATCAACGAATTGACACAAACCTATTGAGGCAGAGTGTTCTAAAAAGAAAAAAGTGTCTCTTTTTAAAACTAGTAATGTATATGTATATATATATATATATATATATATATATATATATATATATATATAATATATATATATATATATATATATAGGTAGATAGATATGTTGCCTCAAAAGCTGGACAGCTTTGTTCACAAGCTATGTTTGTTTTCCAAGCCGGGCACGTCAGTGAACCTCAAACATGGTTTCAAGCTATTTCAATCTTCCGTATGTTGTAACCTCACAAGCGGTTTTATATATTCAGAAGGGGACTGAAATAGCTTGATGTTCCTTGATGTGCCCGAGCTGGAAGAGAAACGTGACTGGTAAACCAAGTTGCCCAGCTTTTGAAGTATTTGTGGCCGAATGGGTAAGAGTGTCACTTTGGGAACCTTGTCATTCTCCCTTTACTTGGTTCGTCTTCTGTTGGCTGTGATCTTTCTCTGTATACATCCACTTGTTGGTGAATAAGCCAAACGGATGATGTTTGCATAAATTTCAAAGGTGTTCTCTGCCGAATAAGCAGAGTGAACATTTATATTTTTCCATAAATCTGCAAAAAAAATTTTGAGCAATACGAAAAAATTTACATAAAATTTATTTAGTGTAATATTAAAAACTGACCAATAGTATATATAGGAGAATTTACCAAAAGAAATACATTACGTTAAATTAAGTTATGCAACGCTTTTACAAATTCGACTTTTCCATAATTTATCTTTTACAGATTGATAGGAATATTTTCTCATTGTCAATGGTAAAAAAGTTTTATTTTTTTGACCAAGTCTAAATAAGAAACCTCATCTAGCGAACCTAATGTAGAATTCCTGGAAATTTATGTTTCTCTAAATAATGCATTCTTAATATATGGACCTGGAGTGTCCTGTAACGGTTCACAGCACGTGCTGTGACGGTTCACAGCTGGTGTTGTGATGGTTCACAGCTCGTGTTGTGATGGTTCACAGCACGTGCTGTGACGGTTCACAGCTCGTGTTTGTGATGGTTCACAGCACGTGCTGTGATGGTTCACAGCTCGTGTTGTCACATCCAATAATGAATTTCTTATTCATGAAAGTTTGTGTGAGAGGTGTCTGAACTTAATTTTCTTGTTCATGTTAAATTTACGAGCTGCATTCAAATTTTTAAAATAAATTAAAC
>NC_069407.1:65446268-65456268 GCF_026875155.1 Cherax quadricarinatus
ACATATCCCTCCAAACTGCCAATATCCCAAACCCCTCATTTAAATTGCAAACATTGTAGTTATCATTTCCAGGACTCAAGTCCGGAAATGTAAAAATAACCGGTTTCCCTGAATCCCTTCACTAAATATTACCCTGCTCACACTCAAACAGCTCGTCAGGTCCCAAAAACCATTAGTCTCTATTCACCCCTATCTAACACACTCACGCACGCTTGATGGAAGTCCAAGTCCCTAGCCCACAAAACCTTTTTTACCCCCTTCCTCCAACCTTTTCGAGAACGACCCCTTCCCCACCTTCCTACCCCTACAGATTTATAAGCTCTCCATGTCAATCTACTTTGATTCATTCTCTCTAAATGACCAAACCACGTCAACAATCCTTCTTCAGCCCTCTGACCAATACTTTTATTAACTCCACACCTTCTCCTAATTTCCACACTCCGAATTTTCTGCATAATATTTACACCACACATAGCCCTTAGACAGGACATCTCCACTGCCTCCAACCGCCTCCTCGCTGCTGCATTTACCACCCAAGTTTCACAGCCATGTAAGAGTGTTGATACCACTATGCTTTCATATATTCCATTCTTTGCCTCCGTAGATAACGTTTTTTGTCTGCACATATACCTCAATGCACCACTCACCTCTTTTCCTTCATCAATTCTATGGTTGACCTCATCCTTCATAAATCCATCCTCTAACACGTCATCTCCCAAATATCCGAAAACATTCATTTCTTCCATACTCCTTCTCTCCAATTTGACATCCAATTTTTCTCTATCTAAATCATTTGATTTAGATAGAGTATGTATGTTCACGTTCATCTTTCTACCTTTACACATTCTCCCAAACTCATCCACTAACCTTTGCAGTTTTTCTTTAGAATCTCCAATAAGCACAGTATCATCAGCAAAAAGTAACTGTCTCCTGATCACCCTAGCATTTACTTCTTTTACAACCCCATTTATAAATATATTGAACTACCATGGTGACATTACACATCCCTGTCTAAGACCTACTTTTACCGGGAAGTATTCTCCCTCTCTTCTACACACTCTAACTTGAGCCTCACTATCCTCATAAAAACTCTTTACAGCATTTAGTAACTTACTACCTATTCCATATACTTGCAACATCTGCCACATTGCTCCCCTATCCACTCTAGCATATGCCTTTTCTAAATCCATAAATGCAATGAAAACTTCCCTACCTTTATCTAAATACTGTTCACATATATGCTTCAATGTAAACACTTGATCAACACATCCCTTACCCACTCTAAAACCTCCTTGCTCATCTGCAATCCTACTCTCTGTCTTACCTCTAATTCTTTCAATAATAACCCTACCGTACACTTTTCCTGGTATACTCAGTAAACTTATTCCTCTAAAGTTTTTACAATCTCTTTTGTTCCCCTTCCCTTTATATAAAGGAACTATACATGCTCTAGGCCAATCCCTAGGTACCTTCCCCTCTTTCATACATTTATTAAACAAAAATACCAACCACTCTAACACTATGTCCCCCCTGCTTTAAACATTTCTGTTATGGTCCCATCAGTCCCAGCTGCTTTACCCCCATTCATTCTACGTAATACCTCACACACCTCCCCCACACTCACATCCTGTTCTTCTTCACTCATTAACGAAGGTATACCTCCCTGGCCAGTGTATGAAATTATCGCCTCCCTTTCTTCGTCAACATTTAAAAGTTTCTCAAAATATTCCTGCCATCTACCCAATACCTCCATCTCCCCATCAACTAACTCTCCCACTCTGTTTTTAACTGACAAATCCATTCTTTCCCTAGGCTTCCTTAACTTGTTTAACTCACTCCAATTTTTTTCTTATTTTCATTAAAATTTCTACACAGTGCCTTTCCCACCCTATCATCTGCTCTTCTTTTGCACTCTCTCACCACTCTTTTCACCTTTCTTTTGCTCTCCATATACTCTGCTCTTCTTTAACACTTCTGCATTGTAAAAAAACCTCTCATAAGCTACCTTTTTCTCTTTTATCACACCCTTTGCTTCATCATTCCACCACTCGCTCCTCTTTCCTCCTGCACCCACCCTCCTATAACCACAAACTTCTGCCCCACATCCTAATACTGCATTTTTAAAACTATTCCAACCCTCTTCAACCCTTCCCCCACTACTCATACTTGCACTAGCCCACCTTTCTGCCAATAGTTGCTTATATCTCACCAGAATTTCCTCCTCTCTTAGTTTATACACTTTCACCTCCCTATTACTTGTTGTTGTCATTTTCTTCTTGTCCCATCTACCTCTTCCTTTAACTGTAGCTACAACTAAATAATGATCCGATATGTCAGTTGCCCCTCTATAAACATGTACATCCTGGAGCCTACCAATAAACCTTTTATCCACCAATACATAATCTAACAAACTACTCTCTTTACTTGCTATATCATACCTTGTATATTTATTTATCCTCTTTTTCATAAAATATGTATTACTTATTACCAAACTTCTTTTTATACATAGCTCATTTAAAGGCTCCCCATTTTCATTTACCCCTGGCACCCCAAATTTACCTACTACTCCCTTCGCAACACTTTTACCCACTTTAGCATTGAAATCCCCAACCACAAGAACTCTCACACTTGGTTCAAAACTCCCCACGCATTCGCTCAACATTTCCAAAAATCTCTCTCTCTCCTCTACACTTCTCTCTTCTCCAGGTGCATATACACTTACTATAACATACTTTTCACGTTCAACCTTTATTTTACTCCATATAATCCTCCATATAATCCTGCCATAACTTATCCTTCAACATTATTCCTACTCCTTCTTCAGCTCTAACTCTACTCGAAACCCATGACCAAATCCCATTTATTTTTCCTCACTGAAACTCTCCCACCCCCTTCAGGTTTGTTTTACATAAAGCCAGGACATCTAGCTTCTTCTCATTCATAACATCCACAATCATTTGTTTCTTATCATTCGCACAACATCCATGCACATTCAAACATCCCATTGTACCCGGCATTTTAGTTGACTTCTGCAACACGCATGGTTTACGGAGGAAAGATTCTTATTCCACTTCTTAACAGATATAAAATTAAAAGTAATAAGAACAAGGTTATCTGCCTGATGAACTCATTCCATCTCTAAATCGACAGGATGGGACCACCTCTACTAGTAGTCAAGAGAAGGCGGACCTCTTTGCTGAACACTTTGCTACCAAAATGCAAGTTCCTGATCCGGCAAGGGACCCTCCTTGGGTAGTTGCAAGAACTGTTTCAAAACTGTCATTGGTGACAATAAGGCAGGAGGAGGTGCATTTCCTTCTTAAAACGCTTGACCAAGAAAAGGCTGTGGGCCCAGACAAGTTGAGCCCAAGATTGCTGAGATGTGCAGACCAGCTAGCAGCACCTCTAACTCGCATCTTTCAGCAATGCCTAGAACAGTGTAAATGACCCTCTCTATGGAAAGAGGCAAATGTAGTCCCTGTTCACAAAAAGAAGAGCAGAGCAGAAATCAGCAACTACAGACCAGTGTCACTCCTGTCAATCACTGGTAAGATCCTTGAGACAATAATCTCAAGACAAATGACAGAGTTTTTTGACTACCACTCACTACTTTGTGATCGTCAATATGGCTTCAGGAAAGGTTACTCTGCTGCTGATCTGTTGTTAAACCTCTCCACTAAGTGGTACCAGCCCACGGGATGAATCCAAAGTCAGCTGTGTGGTAGCACTGGACATTGCTGGCGCTTTCGACCGGGTGTGACACCAGGGCCTCTTAGCAAAACCTCAAGCACTGGGAATTGCAGGCTCTAGGCTATGTCTCTTCAGTGATTACCTTCATGGTAGATCTCTAAGTGTAGTTCTCAATGGAACGGAATGAGCAAGACATCCTATTGGGGCAAGTGTTCCACAAGGAAGCGTGCTGGGACCATTGCTATGGAATGTCTACTTCAACGACCTTCTTCATCTCATCCCAGAATCACATGCATATGCAGACGACTGTACACTGACATTCACTTATCCAAGAGAAGAAATGCCAGCTGCTCTAAGCTACATCAATCACCAGCTAAGAGCTATATCTGCTTTGGGAACTAGATGGCAAGAAACATTTGCACCTGAGAAAACGCAAATAATGGTCGTCTCTAGGCACCATGATGGTAATGCTGATGCAGTAGTAAAGATGGAATGGGAGGGTGTTGGCCCCTGGAGAAGAGTTGATATCCTTGGGTGAAATTTGACTCCAAAAACTAACCATGAAGAATCATGTTGTAAATCTTGCAAACAAGGCAGCCAGGAAGCTTACAGCACTTCGCCGTATCTCGCATCTGCTTGACAAGAGAGGTTGCAAGATTCTGTACGAGGCAGAAGTACGCTCACCCCTTGAGTTGCTCCACTTTCTTGGTTTGCCTCCCCCCCCTTCATCTGCGACTGCTTAACACAGTAGAGAACAGAGCAAGACTTCTCATCTCTCGCCTGGACCCGTCCTGGTTAGATCTGTCATTTCAGCAGAGCCTTCAACACAAGAGGGATGTGGGTGGCCTTACTGTTATGTACAAGGCCAATATTGTCAAAGTACCACACTTGGATCCACTTCGAGGACAGTGTGAAACAATTTTTTTATGAAAACAAGACGGGCAGAAAGCAGCAAATTTCATTTTTGGCTGTACCCTTCTCCAGAACATCACTCCATCTGAGATCATATATACCCAGGATGACTCGAGTATGGAACAATTGTACAGATAATGATGTCAACGAGATAAAGTCTGTTGATCAAATGAAAATGCTGGCCCACAGATGGCTCCAACTTCACCCTTTGTTCCCTATTGTATGTCTCATAACAATAAAAATGCTTTCAAAGGGACTGATATAGGTAACAGCTCTTAGCTTGCCAATAAATTTTGGAATCCTTAACCTGTAAATAGCTTGTCAATAAAGCTAGGGTCCTTAACCTTGTCAAACCCTGTGTAAAAAAAAAAAAAAAAAACTCAGATGAGTGTATATAAAAAAAACGTGTACATGTATGTGTAGTGTGACCTAAATGTAAGTAGAAGTACCAAGACGTACCTGTAATCTTGCATTTTCATGAGACAGACAAAAGACACCAGCAATCCTACCATCATGTAAAACAATTACAGGCTTTCGTTTTGCACTCACTTGACAGGACGGTAGTACCTCCCTGGGTGGTTGCTGTCTACCAATCAACGAATTGACACAAACCTATTGAGGCAGAGTGTTCTAAAAAGAAAAAAGTGTCTCTTTTTTAAACTAGTAATGTATATATATATATATTATTTTATATAATATATATATTAATATATATATATATATATATTATATATATATATTATATATATATTTTTTTTTTTTTTTAAATTTTCACAAACCCGGCCGATTCCCACCAAGGCAGGGTGGCCCGAAAAAGAAAAACTTTCACCATCTTCACTCCTCACTGTCTTGCCAGAAGGGTGCTTTACACTACAGTTTTTAAACTGCAACATTAACACCCCTCCCTTCAGAGTGCAGGCACTGTACTTCCCCTCTCCCGGACTCAAGTCCGGCCTGCCGGTTTCCCTGAATCCCTTCATAATGTTACTTTGCTCACACTCCAACGCACGTCAAGTATTAAAAAACCATTTGTCTCCATTCACTCCTATCAAACAAAGCTCACGCATGCCTGTTGGAAGTCCAAGCCCCTCGCACACAAAACCTCCTTTACCCCCTCCTCCAAAACCCCTTTCCCAGGCCGACCCCTACCCCGCCTTCCTTCCACTACAGACTGATACACTCTTGAAGTCATTCTGTTTCGCTCCATTCTCTCTACATGTCCGAACCCCCTCAACAACCCTTCCTCAGCCCTCTGGACAACAGTTTTTTGGGAATCCCCCACTCCTCCTAACTTCCAAAACTTTCGAATTCCTGCATTAAAATTCACACCACACATTTCCCCCAGACATGACATCTCCACGCCTCCCGCCTTCTCCTGCTGCAACATTCATCACCCACGCTTCACCCATATAAGAGCGTTGGTAAAAACTATACTCTCATACATTCCCCTCTTTGCCTCCAAGGACAAAGTTCTTTGTCTCCTCTGATCCTAAGTGCACCACTCACTCTTTTTCCCTCATCAATTCTATGATTCACCTCATCTTTCATAGACCATCCGCTGACACGTCCACTCCCAATATCTGAATACGTTCACCTCCTCCATACTCTCTCCCTCCAATCTGATATTCAATCTTTCATCACCTAATCTTTTTGTTATCCTCATAAACCTTACCTTTCCTGTATTCACCTTTAATTTTCTTCTTTTGCACACCCTACCAAATTCATCCACCAATCTCTGCAACTTCTCTTCAGAATCTCCCAAGAGCCAGTGTCATCAGCAAAAAAGCAGCTGTGACAACTCCCACTTTGTGTGTGATTCTTTATCTTTTAACTCCACGCCTCTTGCCAAGACCCTCGCATTTACTTCTCTTACAACCCCATCTTAAATATATTAAACAACCCGGTGACATCACAATCCTTGTCTAAGGCCCCACTTTTACTGGGAAAAAATTTCCCTCTTTCCTACATACTCTAACTTGAGCCCCACTATCCCCGTTAAAAACTCTTCACTGCTTTCATTTAAACCCACCTCCTACACCATACACTTGCAACATCTGCCACATTGCCCCCCTATCCCCCCCTGTCATACGCCTTTTCCCAAAATCCATTTTATATATATATATATATATATATATATATATATATATATATATATATATATATATATATATATATTATATATATATATATATATATATTTTTATTTATTATATAGGTAGATAGATATGTTGCCTCAAAAGCTGGACAGCTTTGTTCACAAGCTATGTTTGTTTTCCAAGCCGGGCACGTCAGTGAACCTCAAACATGGTTTCAAGCTATTTAAATCTTCCGTATGTTTAACCTCCAAGGTTTTATTTTTCAAAGGGGATGAAATAGCTTGAGTTCCTTGATGTCCCCGGCGGGAAAGAGAAACTTTGGGGTAAACCAAGTTGCCCGCTTTTGAAGCTTGTGGCCAAATGGGAAAGTGCCCACTTTGGAACCCTTTCATTTCCCTTTCTGGTTCGTCTTCTGTTGGCTGGTCTTTCTCTGTAAACATCCACTTGGGGTTTAAAAAGCCAAAGGATGATGTTTGAAAAAAATTTTAAAGGTGTTCTCTCCGATAAGCAGAGTGAACATTTATATTTTTCCATAAATCTGCAAAAAAATTTTGAGCAATACCCAAAAAAAATTTTCATAAAATTTATTTTGTGTAATATTAAAAAAAGTTAAAAAGACCAATGTATATATGGAGAATTTTACCAAAAAAAAATGTTTCGTTAAATTAAGTTATAAAAATTTACAAAATTTGACTTTTCCTAATTTATTTTACAGTTTTTATGGAAAATTTTCTCAATGTCAGTTAAAAAAATTTTATTTTTTGACCAATTAAAAAAAGAAACCCCATTAGCGAACCCAATGTAAATTCCTGGGAAATTTTTTTTTCTCTAAATATCTTCATAAAATATGGGCTGGAGTTTACCCGGGGAGAGTTTTTGGGGGGGAACCCCCCGCGGGCCCGGGCTGTGACCCGGCTCCCGGTGGATCAGCGCTATCAACCAGGCTGTTGCTGCTGGCTCACGCAAACCAACGTACGAGCCACAGCCCGGCTGATCGGAAAGACTTTAGGTTTTCTTGTCCCTTTCCAGCCCGAAGACTGGGAAAGGGGCTGTTGGTAATCCCCCCCAGTGTGCTGGGGGCAGTTTTAACAGTCTCGGGCCCCCCGACACTTATTGTATGGTCTCTTAACGTGCTAAATTTACACCCCCGTTTTTTTTGGGGGGATGGTCATCTTCTGCCAAGTCTTTTGCTTTCGTAGTGAGTGATTTTCGTGTGCAAGTTCGGTACTAGTCCCTCTAGGATTTTCCAGGTGTATATAATCATGTATCTCTCCCTCCTGCGTTCCAGGGAATACAGGTTTAGAAACCTCAAGCGCTCCCAGTAATTGAGGTGTTTTATCTCCGTTATGCGCGCCGTGAAAGTTCTCTGTACATTTTCTAGGTCGGCAATTTCACCTGCCTTGAAAGGTGCTGTTAGAGTGCAGCAATATTCCAGCCTAGATAGAACAAGTGACCTGAAGAGTGTCATCATGGGCTTGGCCTCCCTAGTTTTGAAGGTTCTCATTATCCATCCTGTCATTTTTCTAGCAGATGCGATTGATACAATGTTATGGTCCTTGAAGGTGAGATCCTCCGATATAATCACTCCCAGGTCTTTGACGTTGGTGTTTCGCTCTATTTTGTGGCCAGAATTCGTTTTGTACTCTGATGAAGATTTAATTTCCTCATGTTTACCATATCTGAGTAATTGAACCTGTAATTGACCTGGAGTGTCCTGTAACGGTTTACAGTACGTGCTGTGACGGTTCACAGCTGGTGTTGTGACGGTTCACAGCTGGTGTTGTGATGGTTCACAGCTCGTGTTGTGACGGTTCACAGCTGGTGTTGTAACGGTTCACAGTTCGTGTTGTGACGGTTCACAACTCATGTTGTGACGGTTCACAGCACGTGCTGTGACGGTTCACAGCTCGTGTTGTCACATCCAATAATGAATTTCTTATTCATGAAAAGTTTGTGTGAGAGGTGTCTGAACTTAATTTACTTGGTTCATGTTAATTTACGAGCTGCATATCAACTTTATATTACACTAATGTAATCTGTTGCCTTAATATTTGCATGAAAATGTTAAGGAGGATCACGGAAGAGCTTGGTATATAATGTTGGAATATCGCAACTTTAGACTTTTTTTTTACGAAGGTTTTTGATGGTATATGATCCAGATACCAGACTCACGAGATCGTAATGACACGATTGCTAACGCGACGGCCTGGAGTTTTGAGACTCTCTGACCACAGTTTCAAACCCCTCCCGTGGTATGTTTTTTTTTCCATATATCAGTTACTAAATTAAAACACTACGTGTTAAAATATATGATGACACCGAAAAAATCATGCTTGTTTACACTTATTATAGCTCCAGGAGAATTAAATACGTTACTTGCATCTTGTAAATACATTCCTTCTCAATCCGCCACAAAAAGAAATATAGGAGCGTGATAACAGGGACTGGAGTGAAGGATAATTAAATTCGAAGGGCCTGTGATCTCCTAATCACGTTAAGAATGAAAAAGAAAGGAAATCCATTAAATTTATCTTATAAATAGCCAGATGTATCAATTTCAGATACTATTCAACTATGCCATGACACAGTAATGTTAGAGGGGCGGCACTCCACTCTTGAATCTGAATCACATATCAACACAAATTATGTCAGGTAATGTGTGGAAGCTCAGTTAAAGTGATTTAGTTTGACCAATTGCTTAAAACTCTTAGAAATTTGATTCACAATGTGTATGAAGTCAATGATTTATGTTCGCATTATAATTAACTATATTACGCAAATAACCAGTAAGAAGGAAACTGAAAGTTATAATGACGTTTCGGTGCAACTTGGACTATTGATTAGCCACACAAAGTAATTAGTCAATGCTCCAAGTCTGACCGAAACTTGGTGATAAGTTTCAGTCCCCTACGTGTTTATTATATGTGTATTGTTCCAGTCCAGTATTCTTCATTTTAATTATTTAATTAATTATTTTTTTATTATAAAACTTTGATATAACTGTCAGTTGAATGACTATAATCTTTTACATGAATTATATTGATCATTCGACTCCTAGAAAGTTCTGATGATGTATTGGCTTTGATATTCCTGCAATCTTTATTTTAGTTTCTTCTTAACTATCAGGTATATATTTTGTTACAATTTGAAGATGGGATCAAAAAGACACATCCATCAGAATTTTTTAAGGAATTCTTGATCAAATGATTTGATGATAACCAAAAATTTTAAGATTGATGGTAAAAATTTCGTAAATCATTAGAATTTCTTGGGAGTTATATATGTTACGATAGTACCAACAT
>NC_069407.1:65461268-65468932 GCF_026875155.1 Cherax quadricarinatus
TACAGTGGCAACGTTTAGCTCTCCAGGAGATTTGTCAAACTGTTACAAACATTACAGGTTTTAGAGGAAGGTGCACAACGTACCAACGTTCTACTATCTACACTGATTATATTATTGTTTGTAACTGCTTGAGAAAGCTCCTGGAGAGGAAAACTTTGCCATAGTAAAATATCATAATAGTTGCACATGTGTCGTCCTTTTACCTAATAATCCACGTCATGTTGGCTTGCATGATCGTCTTATTGTCGAACATTAGGTTTTTGCTGACAGCTCTTACTAATAATACAAAAAGTCTGCTAAGTGTGTCATTTTCTTCTTCTTGTTATATATTTGAATGTGTCGGAGAGGGAACAGCTTTAGCTTTCGATCGTCTCTAAATTTTCAACATACCGATGGGGAATTGCCATGTCATATATATATTTGAGCCCCTGTACAGAGTTCATTTTCATTCTCCTTGGCACAAAAATGGTTTCCGTCGTCTGCTTTTTTATATCATCTGGGACGATCCATTCTACTAATATTCGCTCACGTCTCTCAAATCAAATTCCAGATTGAGTTTAGGTTCATTTCTCATTATTTTTTGCAGTTCCTGGTTAGTTAAAAATCATTCTGCTTCTTAAAAACCTTACAACCCATTAAAACTGTTCAGACATCTAATAATTAAAACTGAAGTTATTGCCACTTTCCGTAGAGATTGCATATACACATTTATTATTTGTTTTGTTTCAACAGTGTTCATATGATTCAAAATATTTCAAGCTGAATTGCCAACGGCACCAATTTCTAGAGATTTGTTTCCTTCTCCCAACACATGTTTTGCTTAACACATGTCATTATTAAGGACAATGCAAGTTTCTTTTCATTTTTTAATTATTTTGTGATAAGTGATTATATTCCAGCTGTTTACTAACCCTAGATTTTTTTTCTCGACATTCCATTGAAATAAAATGTGTCCAAGAGATGCACATTTCTGAAAGCCGCGTATATTAGACAAGACGCTGACTCGATCATTTTCCAAGTGGCTTAAGGGGAGGTAATCCATCTGAATCCATTTTATCAATCTATAATTTGTGTTTGTCTGTGTCAGATTTCAGAAACAAGCATATTACATCAATATATGAAGCAATTTGGAGCAAATAATGAATATAAGAGGTCAGCAACAATTTAATTATGGGAATTATGACATTCTTGAGAGCAATGAGTCTGACAAACACTTGAGTTTATAATACAGCACACCAAATATTAATTATGTAATTTCCCTGTATTAAACTGCTATTAAATTCGTTGACGAATACCGTATTACCCACTCTCTCATTATAGGAAATGAGAGATCCATCAATATATATAATGTGTATGTGATTCAGTTTTCAGTACAAAGAGCTTGTGTATGTTCAAGAACATAAATAACAGTTCGTTGAAAGGAACGAGAATGAGTGATTAGTCTCTTTACAAAAAAATGTCATTGAGATATGACATTTGTTATTGAACGCATATCAGTTCAATAATTTCTGTTCGATGCTCGATCATAACCTTCAGTTAGCTTGTTCTGTGTATGTATATATATATATATATATATATAATATATATATATATATATATATATATATATATATATATATATATATATATATATATATATATATATATATATATTATATAATATATATATAAGAAAAACTTTATAAAACTGGGATGCTTGAATGTGCGTGGATGTAGTGCGGATGAAAAAGAAACAGATGATTGCTGATGTTATGAATGAAAAGAAGTTGGATGTCTTGGCCCTAAGCGAAACAAAGCTGAAGGGGGTAGGGGAGTTTCGGTGGGGGGAAATAAATGGATTAAATCTGGAGTATCTGAGAGAGTTAGAGCAAAGGAAGGGGTAGCAGTAATGTTGAAGGATCAGTTATGGAAGGAGAAAAGAGAATATGAATGTGTAAATGCAAGAATTTATGTGGATTAAAGTAAAGGTTGGATGCGAGAAGTGGGTCATAATAAGCGTGTATGCACCTGGAGAAGAGAGGAATGCAGAGGAGAGAGAGAGATTTTGGGAGATGTTAAGTGAATGTATAGGAGCCTTTGAACCAAGTGAGAGAGTAATTGTGGTAGGGGACCTGAATGCTAAGTAGGAGAAAACTTTTAGAGAGGGTGTGGTAGGTAAGTTTGGGGTGCCAGGTGTAAATGATAATGGGAGCCCTTTGATTGAACTTTGTATAGAAAGGGGTTTAGTTATAGGTAATACATATTTTAAGAAAAAGAGGATAAATAAGTATACAAGATATGATGTAGGGCGAAATGACAGTTGTTTGTTGGATTATGTATTGGTAGATAAAAGACTGTTGAGTAGACTTCAGGATGTACATGTTTATAGAGGGGTCACAGATATATCAGATCACTTTCTAGTTGTAGCTACACTGAGAGTAAAAGGTAGATGGGATACAAGGAGAATAGAAGCATCAGGGAAGAGAGAGGTGAAGGTTTATAAACTAAAAGAGGAGGCAGTTAGGGAAAGATATAAACAGCTATTGGAGGATAGATGGGCTAATGAGAGCATAGGCAATGGGGTCGAAGAGGTATTGGGTAGGTTTAAAAACGTAGTGTTAGAGTGTTCAGCAGAAGTTTGTGGTTACAGGAAAGTGGATGCGGGAGGGAAGAGGAGCGATTGGTGGAATGATGATGTAAAGAGAGTAGTAAGGGAGAAAAAGTTAGCATATGAGAAGTTTTTACAAAGTAGAAGTGATGCAAGGAGGGAAGAGTATATGGAGAAAAAGAGAGAGGTTAAGAGAGTGGTGAAGCAATGTAAAAAGAGAGCAAATGAGAGAGTGGGTGAGATGTATCAACAAATTTTGTTGAAAATAAGAAAAAGTTTTGGAGTGAGATTAACAAGTTAAGGAAGCCTAGAGAACAAATGGATTTGTCAGTTAAAAATAGGAGAGGAGAGTTATTAAATGGAGAGTTAGAGGTATTGGGAAGATGGAGGGAATATTTTGAGGAATTGTTAAATGTTGATGAAGATAGGGAAGCTGTGATTTCGTGTATAGGGCAAGGAGGAATAACATCTTGTAGGAGTGAGGAAGAGCCAGTTGTGAGTGTGGGGGAAGTTCGTGAGGCAGTAGGTAAAATGAAAGGGGGTAAGGCAGCCGGGATTGATGGGATAAAGATAGAAATGTTAAAAGCAGGTGGGGATATAGTTTTGGAGTGGTTGGTGCAATTATTTAATAAATGTATGGAAGAGGGTAAGGTACCTAGGGATTGGCAGAGAGCATGCATAGTTCCTTTGTATAAATGCAAAGGGGACAAAAGAGAGTGCAAAAATTATAGGGGGATAAGTCTGTTGAGTATACCTGGTAAAGTGTATGGTAGAGTTATTATTGACAGAATTAAAAGTAAGACTGAGAATAGAAGAGCAGATGAACAAGGAGGCTTTAGGAAAGGTAGGGGGTGTGTGGACCAGGTGTTTACAGTGAAACATATAAGTGAACAGTATTTAGATAAGGCTAAAGAGGTCTTTGTGGCATTTATGGATTTGGAAAAGGCGTATGGCAGGGTGGATAGGGGGGCAATGTGGCAGATGTTGCAGGTGTATGGTGTAGGAGGTAGGTTACTGAAAGCAGTGAAGAGTTTTTACGAGGATAGTGAGGCTCAAGTTAGAGTACATAGGAAAGAGGGAAATTATTTCCCAGTAAAAGTAGGCCTTAGACAAGGATGTGTGATGTCACCGTGGTTGTTTAATATATTTATAGATGGGGTTGTAAGAGAAGTAAATGCGAGGGTCTTGACAAGAGGCGTGGAGTTAAAAGATAAAGAATCACACATAAAGTGGGAGTTGTCCCAGTTGCTCTTTGCTGATGACACTGTGCTCTTGGGAGATTCTGAAGAGAAGTTGCAGAGATTGGTGGATGAATTTGGTAGGGTGAGCAAAAGAAGAAAATTAAAAGTGAATACAGGAAAGAGTAAGGTTATGAGGATAACAAAAATGTTAGGTGATGAAAGATTGGATATCAGATTGGATATCTTATGTGGAGCTCTATCAAAAGCGTTACTGAAGTCTATATACACAGTATCACATTCATTTTCATGATCTATCTCTTCAATACCTTTTTGAAAAAAAATAGTAAATTCGTAAGGAATGCTCCTTTATATAACCGGCAGAGATTGATTGATTAATTTATATCATTCAAAGTGGCTTCGAATAGCTTTGGCAATTATTGATTCCATCAATTTTCCCACAATGGAGGTTAGGCTTACTGGTGTATAAATTTCAAATTATGTCACGTGTCTGTTACTGCATGAAGTTACTGTTAACTTATTAGTGTAAATTCCTACTTGTGAGCACGTGCTAAGTGGTAAATCCTGTTTTTATTAGAGTGTAAGCAGCCTTACCATTTAGTGAAAGTGGAGACTGAGGAAATTAGAAAAGAGTTACGGTTTCTGAGGGAGGAAAATAAGAGTATCTGTGGCAGTTTTCACGGAATAAGATTGTGGATATAGAAATGGCTGAACACTGATGGAAAAGAAAGGACCTAGTCTGTGGATTAAAAGGAGTGAAGGAGATAGCTGAAAACAACCAAGTCATTTGCATTGTTCAAAAATGACGAGAAAAGATCACTGCAACAACAAATAGGTACAATGGTAGGGTATACAACTCGACCATTGATCAGTGGACAAGTAATGCATCTAGGAGAAGAAGAAATATTCCTGCTTTCGTTTTTTCTTACGTTAGATTTATGGACAGGGCTTTTAGTAGCAGTGTTAGTATGAGGATGCACAGGGTGTGCTTCCTGAGACTGGGAGAGAGGTAGTCACCTTGACAGGTAATGGGAGCAGCTTAATTATGTGCCTCAGCCTCATTAATTGGGTCAAAGGGAGAAATCCCATCACGTGTTCCATTTCTCCACTTGGGGAGCTGACAGTGTATTACACTGGTCTGCATATTTCTTTTTTTTGACTCTACGATATTTTTCTCGGTATATATATGGATTATTATTATTATTATAATCAAGGGGGAAGCGCTAAACCCGGAGGATTATACAGCGCCTGGGGGGGGATGTGGAAGGCATTCAGGCTTAATTCGGGGAACTGGAGCACAGATCCAATTCCCTAAATCAAGAGCCCCTCACCAACATCAAGGAACCTTCCTTGAGGGGTATATATATGGAAAATAGTGATTCATTGGACTTTTTATTCATCTCTATCACATCAATTTGTCAAGTTATAAGGAAAAGTTACTTTTCTCTTCGTTTAACATAAATAAATGAGAAAGTGGTATATATTTTTCTTTATTTTTCAGAATATTAATACGTCTAGAGGCTGTATAATTTCACCAGACAGATTTTGCTATGTCTGCGGGCAATTCACCCCTTCAGATTCCCGGAGTAACATTACTCCTTTATTGAAGAGCTGCTACTTCGCTTATTTTGGCTGCAAACTTGGAGACCAGGATAAACCATTTGCACCACATGAAGCTTGCAAGAGTTGCATCAGTAAGCTCCAAATGTGGTCAGTTGGAAAACTTAAACGTATGTCCTTTGGAGTACCAATGGTATGGCGGTAGCAGATGAACCACCATCATGACTGCTACTTTTGTATGACTAAAGTAGCTGGATTCAACAAGAAGAGTAAAGATCGCATAATATACCCCAATATTCCTTCAGCAATAAGGCCTGTTCCACACTCTGAAAATATTCCTTTACCTGTGTCACCTGAGACATGGCAAATTTCATCAGAGTCTGATACCAGTGATTCTACGGAGATAGAAGCAGACTATGAACCACCAACAAATGACGATCCCAAACCCTTCAACCAAGCTGAGCTCAATGACTTTGAGAAAGACCTTAAAAAAAGAAAGTGCACAGTTACTTGACTCTAGATTGAAGGAACGCAAGCTTCTAGCTCTTGGAACAACATTCGCTTGGTACCGTCATCGTGAAGCGGAATTCACTCAGTTCTTTGACAAAGAGGAAACTTTAGTTTTCTTTTCAAATATTTCTGGCCTTATTGAACATATGAGGATGTCATACAGAACAGAGGAATGGAGACTCTTCATTGATTCTTATAAAAGAAGTTTAAACGCTGTACTTCTCTACAATGGTAACAGCTGCATCTGTGCCAGTTTGCCAGTGTCCAATTGTCAGAATTTTACGCAGATATGAAGACACTAATATCTTCAATAAAGTACCAGAATCACAATTTTCTCATTTGTGGAGATTTAAAAGTTATTGCTCTTCTACTAGGTCGTCAAGGAGGATACATCAAGTATCCTTGTTTACTGTGTCTTTGGGGTAGTAGGGCAGACAGTCAGCACTATGCACAAAAAGACTGGCCACTAAGAACCAGCTTCTTACCCGGAAATCACAACGTGAAAACTGTGCCACTAGTTTACCTCAAGAAAATTCTGCTGCCACCACTCCACATCAAATTAAAGCTTATGAAAAATTTTGTGAAGGCCTTGAGCAATAATGGAACTGCTTTCAAGTACCTGGAGTCAAAGTTTCCTCGTATAAGTGAAAGAAGCTAAAGACAAGAATCTTTGTTGACCCTCAGATTCGGGAACTGATGGAGTACAAGCATTTTGATGAAGCATTAACAGGTGTCGAGGTGAATGTCTGGTTTTCATTCAAGCAGATCTTCCACAACTTCCTGGGAAACAGGCGCTCCCCAGAATATGAAAAAATTATCCAAGGCCTGATTTCAAGTTTCCAACAACTTGGGTCTAGAATGAGTGTGAAGACGCACTTTTTGCACTCCTTGACTGTTTTTCCCAACAACTGTGGGGACTACAGTGAGGAACAAGGAAAGTGGTTCCATCAGGATATTTACATCATGGAAACTCGATACCAGGGCAAATGGAATGCCAGCATGATGGCGGATTATTGCTGGTCATTGAAACATAATGGTCTCGGTGCACAGCTCAAGCAAAAATCAAAGCGGTCCTCCTTCCTTTGATTCAGTATGTAGGCTAACCATTAGGAGTATATTTTTTTAATAAAATCACTTGATTTGATACATGTTGCTTTTCTAATTCGTATGTTCTTAAAACTAACAGCATGTGCTTTTCCATGATTACCTGCCTAAATTTAATAAATTGACAATTTATTAAAAATTCACATTTTTTATTATAATTAATTTGCATTTTATTCAAAATCCTTACGAGATAGAGCAAAATACTTTAGATATTTACAATCAGCAATCCAAGAATATGTAAGATTGCAACCATGAATAAAAATAAAAATTAAAAACATTCCAAATGTAGACCAGTGTTATTGATGGTATATAATACCAACATATTGATAATCAAGACTTATTTGCAACACTTCGGTATCTTTATCGCCGATACGTTTCGACTACACAACAGGCGGTGGATATGCACTGGAAGGAGTATGAGGTGATGACGTGATCAGTTCCTCACCCTCGGTGGGGGAAAGTCATTCCATCAGGCCTGAGGCCTGGCATGTCACCAGGCATTATATATTATTATTGTGCTGAAGAAACATGTTACGCAGGCAAAGTGTATCCGCAATAAAGATACAAAAGTGTTGCAAATGTGTCTCACTTATCAACTTATCAGTACAAAATATCCTCAACATATCGTAACTGATACAATAGCAGCATAGTACCTTCGTACAAGGGAAGTCGTCTTCAACTCCTTAGTTAATCAATTGTTATCT
>NC_069407.1:65469432-65504432 GCF_026875155.1 Cherax quadricarinatus
GGTTAATTATTGATTCTTGAGTAGAAACATGGTGGGTCACCGCAGTTAACTATGAAAATACTGTTGCCACTATTATCTCTGTCTTATGCTTCTCTTCATAAAAAAACGTTCATATTTCGTCAGTTGATATGCCCCTTCTCGAGATATTTGATTTTTTTTAGCACACTGGCCGATTCCCACCAAGGCAGGGTGGCCCGAAAAAGAAAAACTTTCACCATCATTCACTCCATCACTGTCCTGCCAGAAGGGTGCTTTACACTACAGTTTTTAAACTGCAACATTAACACCCCTCCTTCAGAGTGCAGGCACTGTACTTCCCATCTCCTGGACTCAAGTCCGGCCTGCCGGTTTCCCTGAATCCCTTCATAAATGTTACTTTGCTCACACTCCAACAGCACGTCAAGTATTAAAAACCATTTGTCTCCATTCACTTTTATCAAACACGCTCACGCATGCCCCCTGGAAGTCCAAGCCCCTCGCACACAAAACCTCCTTTACCCCCTCCCTCCAAGTTTTCCTAGGCTGACCCCTACCCCGCCTTCCTTCCACTACAGACTGATACACTCTTGAAGTCATTCTGCGTCGCTCCATTCTCTCTACATGTCCGAACCGCCTCAACAACCCTTCCTCAGCCCTATGGACAACAGTTTTGACAATCCCGCACCTCCTCCTAACTGACAAACTACGAATTCTCTGCATTATATTCACGCCACACATTGCCCTCAGACATGACATCTCCACTGCCTCCAGCCTTCTCCTCGCTGCAACATTCATCACCCATGCTTTACAACCATATAAGAGAGTTGGTAAAACTATACTCTCATACATTTCCCTCTTTGCCTCCTTGGACAAAGTTCTTTGTCTCCACAGACTCCTAAGTGCACCGCTCACACTTTTCCCCTCATCAATTCTATGATTCACCTTATGCGTCCACTCCCAAATATCTGAATACATTCACCTCCTCCATACTCTCTCCCTCCAATCTGATATCCAATCTTTCATCACCTAATCTTTTTGTTATCCTCATAACCTTACTCTTTCCTGTATTCACTTTCAATTTTCTTCTTTTACATACCCTACCAAATTCATCCACCAACCTCTGCAACTTCTCTTCAAAATCTCCCAAGAGCACAGTGTCATCAGCAAAGAGCAACTGTGACAACTCCCACTTTATGTGTGATTCTTTATCTTTTAACTCCACGCCTCTTGCCAAGACCCACGCATTTACTTCTCTTACAACCCCATCTATAAATATATTAAACAACCACGGTGACATCACACATCCTTGTCTAAGGCCTACTTTTATTGGGAAATAATCCTCGTAAAAACTTTCACTGCTTTCAGTAACCTACCTCCTACACCATACACCTGCAGCATCTGCCACATTCCCCCCCCTATCCACCCTGTCATACGCCTTTTCCAAATCCATAAATGCCACAAAAACCTCTTTAGCCTTATCTAAATACTGTTCACCTATATGTTTCACTGTAAACACCTGGTCCACACACCCCCTACCTTTCCTAAAGCCTCATCTGTTATCCTATTCTCCGTCTTACTCTTAATTTTTTCAATAATAACTCTACCAAACACTTTACCAGGTATACTCAACAGACTTATCCCCCTGTAATTTTTGCACTCTCTTTTGTCCTCTTTGCCTTTATACAAAGGAACTATGCATGCTCTCTGCCAACCCTTAGGTATCTTACCCTCTTCCATACATTTATTAAATAAAAACACCAACCACTCCAAAACTATATCCCCACCTGCTTTTAACATTTCCATCTTTATCCCATCAATCCCAGCTGCCTTACCCCCTTTCATTTTACCTTCTGCCTCACGAACTTCCCCCACACTCACAACTGACTCTTCCTCACTCCTACAAGATGTTATTCCTCCTTGCCTTATACATGAAATCACAGCTTCCCTATCTTCATCAACATTTTACAATTCCTCAAAATATTCCCTCCATCTTCCCAATACGTCTAACTCTCCATTTAATAATTCTCCTCTCCTATTTTTAACTGACAAATCCATTTGTTCTCTAGGTTTCCTTAACTTGTTAATCTCACTCCAAAACTTTTTCTTATTTTCAACAAAATTTGTTGATAACATCTCACCCACTCTCTCATTTGCTCTCTCACCCACTCTCTCATTTATCTCTCTTCTCGAGATATGGCTTTAAATTACCTATATTTGTTTTACAGGGTAATCTGATGTAATAAAGGAAAATTGTATGAAAACCCATCATTTCCCTTTAACATCTCCGAACCTTTACCCTTTTGCTTTAATACAAAATATTCATAACAGAGAAGCTCTAACTCATGTCCGTGTCGAGTGGAGATGATTCATTTTCCCTGATACAAACCTAATCTTGCCATATCTATCCTTACTTAGCCAAATCTAAAATACAAAAAATAAACAATTATGTAGACAGGAAGCGTTTGTAAAATTACTCTGGATGATGCGTAGGGGAAGAATTGTGTAAAATGAAGAAGTATTAAAAATCCAATAAGTTGTTTTTAGTTTTAGGTTAAAAATATTTTATGTACTAGATAAAAAATTTACGTTTAAGTAAAAATTTAAATGCTTGTGTCAATTACTTTTGCATTCAAGTTAATTAAACAACGAGCGCTTACCTGGAGTTCTGGCAATTTTTATTCATTAGAATACTTTTATAAATGTAGTTTTTTAGTAAATTAATGAAAAATAACTGTAAATATTTGTTTCTTTTCGTTGATAACTGTTTGTTTGCGTTTGATCAATTATTGTCTGGTGTTAATTTAGTTTTGTTTACATTTTCTTTGCGATTATCCTTATTATGCTTTGCTATCTTATGGCTTAAATTATATTCCTTTCATTAAGGAAAATTTTCTGTGTTGTATTAGGTATTCTCAAATGGGAACTACTAAGTCTTTACCTGATATATTTTGAGTTATCATTTATAACTTCCGAACATCACTTTAGGCTAGCTTTAAATGTTCATCACCAGTGTACAGCAAGTAGTAAAAGGGAGATGCAAATACTAGCATGTGCAGGTGCTTTCTGGTAAATTATTTATAGACTATTCCTAGATTAGGTATCCATGCAAGGCCTTGAGAAAGCATCTATCGATTACCTTCAAACTTTCAGCACTCATGTATCCTTGCATTAATGGTGTACTATACCAGCAAGTTGATAAATAAGGCTCATGTGCAACAAGTAGGTATATTTATTGTCAAGAAGTTTCCTTTGCGCTGCAGGCTTTTCTAAACTAATTAATAGGAGGCTTATATAATGAATACAGTGAAGGAGGAAAGATAATTTTGAGATATACAGTCCCTCAGCCTTGCTAGGTCCCTCAGCCTTGATAAGTCCCTCAGCCATGTTAGGACCCTCAGCCTTGATAAGTCCCTTATCCTTGCTAGGCCCCTCAGCCTTGCTAGATCTCTCAGTCTTAATAGGTCCCTCAACCTTGATATATCTCTAAGTAATGATAGAGTTCAATCTTCTAATTATACTTTGAAACATAAATGGTATTATTTTCCATAAAATAACTTAAATATATCACTTCTGAATGGATTTAGTCTATCGTGACTAAGAGGTTTAATGAAATGAAGAAAGTTTTGGTTTCAGTTGTAGAGGCAAGTCAGCTAATGTTTTTACATTGGTCAAAGACTCTGGATTGCTGAATTCAACGTAACAGCTGGAGAATACGTCTTCCGAGTGGTTTTAAACTCTTAACGCTTGAGTATTTTCATACAAAGGAAGTGTCATGGAAATAGCGCAATGATTTTTAGGGGGTATTTAAGATTTAATGTGTTATTTTTCTTAAGAAAATTCGTTTCTTTGGATTAACCTGCCAATTATTCTTCTGATCAGCTTTCAACCGTAGTTAAAGTCTTATATTACTGGGTTCCGTAGGTTCCAGCTTTACACTTTTGTTGTAGCAATTACGAAAATTTGTATAACGTTTTACATGTGATATTTTCTAAGTGTATCATTTGATAGACTTCAATTCTGTAATGCTAATAACTTGAGAATTAAATCATATATCAAATGACATACATGACCGACAGGTTGACGAGCAATTAAAGTGTTGAGGTTACTGAGCAATTATAGAATAACTCTTCTGCTGGGCTTAATTTTCTAAGCTAATGTATCTTAATTAGTGGAATTTATGAATGGGTTTAGGCGTGTATACGTAAAATTTGCCAATTTTGAATGAGGAAACCGGGACATTAGTTTCGATATGATAACTTGTGAATGCTAGCCAGAAGGACTTCAGATCTTCAGTGCTGAGATTTAACTGCTCTAGAAACTTGTATCTTATTTTCTGAATGCACTTTGGTACAAGGGTAGTGCAAATAGGATATGGGAAAACCTTTCTTGGATTAATAAACGAGAGAAAGACAGAGTCTCTAGACACCATGATGGTAATACTGGATCAGCGGTAAGAATGAATGGGGAAGTGTTGATATCCCTGTATGAAGTTAATATCCTTGAGGTGAAATTTGACTCTAAACTGACTATGAAGAACCACGATGTAAATCTTGCAACGAAAGCGGCCAAGAAGCTTCCAACTCTTAGAAATATCTCGCATCATCTTAACAGTGGAGGTTGCAAGATTCTGCATGAGGCACAAGTATGATCTACGCTCCACTTTCTTTGATTGCCTGCCCCCCCTGTCTCATATGCAACTTCATGACAGAACAGAAAGCAGAGCAAGATGACTCATCTCTCGCTTAAACCCACATCTGTCATTTCGGCAGTGTCTTCAACACAGGAAGAATGTGGATGGCCTTATTGTTAAGTACAAAGCTAACATAGTCAAGGTTCCTTGGTTCTAGTCCAAGGACAGCTAGAATCAAGCTTCTACACAATAAGATGGGCAGCTAACCGCAACTTCACTCATTACCCTTCTCTAGATCATCCCTTCATCTGAGATCATTTATTTCTAGGATGACTAGAGTCTGGAACATGTTCATACAGCATATCGACTTTTACGAAATAAAGTTAGTTGGCCCACAGATGGTTCCAACTTTATTCTGTTCCCAGTCTGTATAGCGCTTAACAAGGAAAAAAATTCTATATGAGCTGATATAGGTAACAGCTGTTAAAGTGTAAGGTACCCTAAACCTAACCTTGTAAAACTGTGTGTGTGTGTGTTGTGTGTGTGTGTGTGTGTGTGTGTGTGTGTGTGTGTGTGACCTGATCTAGGTAACAGCTCTCAACTTGTCAATAAAGTTCGGAATCCTTAACTTGTAAACAGCTTGTCAATAAAGCTAGGGATCCATAACTTAACCTTGTCAAACCTTGTTTAAAAGAGAGAGAGAGAGAGAGAGAGAGAGAGAGAGAGAGGAGAGAGAGAGAGGAGAGAGAGAGAAGAGAGAGAGAGAGAGAGAGAGAGAGAGAGAGACTTTTTTACTTATAGAATTTTGGCATGGTAATGGGCTTACCAATATCTGCTGGATTGGAAACACTGGAGGCAGAGATTTTCCAACATCTTCCCCAGCAAGGTCACGTGACATGGCTGCATGGACGAAAATCTAATCATAGCTTTCGAAGGTTTCAACCTCGTCAGCTACAGAAATAGACTCAATGCAAGTGAACAATCTATTCAGTTCATTCTAAAGAAGGAAACTAATGGCAGCCTTCTTTACTTTCCTCGAGGACCACCTCATCGAAGATGACTTCCACCTCATGGTCGAAGTACACTGCAAACTTACCAATAGAAATATCCCGATACATATCTTTGAACACCATATCTAGAAAACTAAACAGGGAACACTCAGAAGATACATGATCTGCAACCGCCGGGCTACCTAATTCATCAGCTTGTTGGAATTGCATATCCTTCATATATCAAATAAGAGAAAGATGAGATGCGGTCATGCATATGTTTGTTAATTGTTTTTTCAGTATCAGAATCTTGTTTGATTTAATCTGGTGCTTATGAACTGAAATGCAGCCTTACTGTATTTAGTAACAGCATCTAGCTTATGGGAAAAAAATAAAAAGCAACTAGCAGAGTTTTCTACTTACAGAAATGTAAACAGGAATAAAGGGAAGAGAAGGGAGAAAAGTGAACATAATACAGAACATTACAATGTAAAATTGATATAGAGAACTCACAATATAGAAAAACAGAAATATTAAAGCAAACTGGAGACGACTAAATGTAGAACAACTCGAAAAATTGCTGAAACATTGTAAGGGAGGGAAACATTTTAAAATAACAAAAATAGGTTAGAAAGCCTGTAGGACTCACGGACGTGTGAGATGCTAGATCAGGGGTTCCCACCCTGGGGTATGTGTACTCCCAGGGGTGGGAGTACACATACACTTCCCAAGGGGTACATAAGTATCTTAGAGAATAACCATGACGTACACTGCTGTACACTGTACAGCAGTGTACACCATGAGTAATGTAAAAATAACACAAGCAATACAGAACACCCTGGCTACAGATCAGCTGATAAAGAGAGCGCCAATAGGAAGCTTTCTTTCCTTCTTTCTTTCTATTACAAGTTACTGATGTAAACTTCGAATTAAAAACTCATAAAAATCAGAACACACTCGTTGAGTCTAGTCTACAACTATACGAGGGTGCCGTAGCTCTCTGCTTTAGTTTATTACAACTTAAGTCGTGTGAGGCGTTGGTGTCATTTGGGGAGCAAAGTTCCTCGTAATTTTTTACAGTACATGAACACATATTGTCAATTACTGTGCTGATGAAGAAATGGAGGTGTTTAAGGGATGGAGAGAATAATCAATGTTATTTATCGGAACTGATGAAATGGAAGTGGTGGTTAGATGAATGTGGCAGAGAGGAATAAAAATATGTTAAGATGGAAGAGTTTGAGGTCTGTGTGGAGGAGGTGGAAGATGCAGTAAGAATGAGGGAGAGTGAGACAGCAGGAAATAATGGACTTAAGACTGAGACACTGATAGCATGTGAGGATATTATTTTAGATAAGTTACTGTATCGAGTTAATATTTGTAAGAAAGAAGGAGTGGGAACTGAGAAGCGAAAGAATTTTTGTGTCGTTCCTTTATGCAAAAGAAAAAGAGTAAGACGTAACTCTTAAGGATAATGAACAATGAATAATTTGCTTTCCAACAGAAGCTCTCTGCACCTTTGGGTGAACCAGGAGCTCGTTCTGGTCTTCCCATGTTTCTGGTGCCCTTCCTTCATTTTATGGATACGTATTCCATCATTTCATTTACTATTTTTTCCCACCAGTCGCTTTTATACTATGCCTCCTGTAGGAAATTCCTCATGCTTGTTGTAGTCTGGCTTCTCCCGTCCTACTCATGCTGCTTCATTCTCCACTTTAAACTCTATAATGTATTCGAAGCTCACGACCACGTGATCACTAGCTATGAGGAAATTTTATATATGATGTTTCCAATGTCCAAAGCACTCAGGGTGAATATGAGGTCCAGCATTGCTGGTTCATCTTCTCGTTCTGGCAGCATCCCTCACATGTTGATGCATGAGGTTTTTCGGTAACACTTCCATCATCTTATCCTTCCAGTTTTGGTCCCCGCATGTGAATCCATGTTTTCCCAGTCAGTCTGCTTGTGATTTTTAAATCACCCACAGCTAGTAACTTTGCTCCTCAAACTTTTGGACTTTTCTCCTATGCTGTTCTGTGTCAAAAGCCTTCTCGCAGTCCAGGAAAATGTAATCTACCCCTCCTTTTCTCTACATCCTGCCTCGCCTCTGTTATCTTGTAGAACACCATTTGGTTTGTGACCCAGAATTTTCTATCTTTGAAGCAGTGCTGGTTATGTATGAACCCACTTCATTCTAGGTGATTCACCACTCATCTCTTTATAATCTACTCCATAAATTTACATTCTGTGCATGCCAGTAACACTGGTCTGTAACTTAACGATACCTGTCTGCTTTCTTGAAAATTAGGACTGCAATTGCTGTCTTCCATACTTCCGGCAGTTGCCCTGTGTCGATAAACTTTTTGAAGATTGTTGCGAGAGGTAGGCACATGTATTGCCTTCGCTTCCTCTCTCATGATCCACAGAGTGTATTATCTGGTCCCACCGCCACCGAGGTATTTAGTTCTTGTAGTAGCTTCCTCACCTTCTCTCCACGAGTATTTTGTGTATTGTGTCTAACGCTCGCTGGTGCACTCTGCCGTTTGGGCTTGCTGCCAGCCTTCCTGTCTCCTCTGAGAATACCCCCCTGAATCTCTTGCTGACATTCTCACAGACTTCTTGGTTATTCCAAGTGAGTTCCCCTTCTTCCATCTTCAGCCTGATTACCTGGTTCCTTACTATTGTTTTCCTCCTGACGTGGTTATATAACAGCTTTGGATCAGATTTGGATTTCGATGCTTTCTTAAATTGCCGTTTAGCTTCTATTCTTATCCATACATACTCGTTTCTGGCTATTCGGCTTAACTCCTTGTTTTCCATTTTTTTTCATGCACTAGAATATTTGGCTTTGGCTACTCTGCGATTCTTGGTAAATCACAAAATAATTCTGGTCTTCACATTCTTTCTATGGCTCCTAGGTACGAAATTCTCATCTGCCTCCCTGCGCTTTCTGGCCACAAACTCCATCATCTAATTTACTGTCTTCCCCTGTAGTTCTCTTTCTCACTGCACCTCTTACCAAAATTGCCTCATTCCTACGTAGTCACCTCTTTTGAAGTTTTGCTTCTCACATTCCTCCCGGGCTGCCTCAAACTCTATTACAAACTTAGGGCCATGTGGTTGCTAGCACCAAGGGGCCTTACATAGGCCATATCTTCTTTGTCTTTTCCTCATCCTCTTAACTTTCTCTCTGGTTGTATCCGTAACAAGTTGGTGCGTGAAGGTGTCTATTTCCACCTGCAGCATCTTACTCGTCCACGTTTCAGGCCTCCATGTGGCTCTAGGTTCTTCCAGACAAGGTTATTGAGGTTAAAGTCTACCATAATCAGTTACTTCCCCTGCTCATGTGGGCTTCTCTGGCCACCTCTCCTCGTGTAACTACCATTGCTCTGTTCATTTTATGAATTTCTTTGCTTGTTTCTTGTTGCTTAGTGGAGGGTTGTACATCACTGCTATCACCACAACGGCACCATCGGCGTTCAGTGTGTCTTCTTTATACTCTTCTGCTTCCCCTGTATCCATTCTTCATATTTCCTCTAAACTTTATTGTGTGTGTGTGTGTGTGTGTGTGTGTGTGGTGTGTGTGTGTGGTTTGTGTGGTGTGTGTTGTGTGTGTGTGTACTCACCTTTGTACTCACCTAGTTGAGGTTGCGGGGGTCGAGTCCGAGCTCCTGGCCCCGCCTCTTCACTGATCGCTACTAGGTCACTCTCCCTGAGCCGTGAGCTTTATCATACCTCTGCTTAAAGCTATGTATGGATCCTGCCTCCACTACATCGCTTCCTAAACTATTCCACTTACTGACTACTCTGTGGCTGAGAAATACTTCCTAACATCCCTGTGATTCATCTGTGTCTTCAGCTTCCAACTGTGTTCCCTTGTTACTGTGTCCAATCTCTGGAACATCCTGTCTTTGTCCACCTTGTCAATTCCTCTCAGTATTTTGTATGTCGTTATCATGTCCCCCCTATCTCTCCTGTCCTCCAGTGTCGTCAGGTTGATTTCCCTTAACCTCTCCTCGTAGGACATACCTCTTAGCTCTGGGACTAGTCTTGTTGCAAACCTTTGCACTTTCTCTAGTTTCTTTACGTGCTTGGCTAGGTGTGGGTTCCAAACTGGTGCCGCATACTCCAATATGGTGTGTGTGTGTGTGCGTGTGTGTGTGTGTGTGTGTGTTTCATGTGTATTTTTTTTGTGTGTGTACTCACCTATTTGTGGTTGCTGGTGTCGAGTCTTAGCTCCTGGCCCAGCCTCTTTGCTAGTCGCTACTAGGTTCATTCTCTCTCCCTGCTCCAAGAGCCTTTTCCTACCTCAACTTAAAGCCTGCCTCAACTACATCAGTCTCCAGATTGTTCCACTTTTGACAACCCTAAGGCTGAAGAAATATTTCCTAACATCCCCAAGACTCATCTCAGTTAACTTCCAGGAGTTTCCCCTTGTTCCTGTGTCCCAACTCCTCATTAACTTCACTTCATCCGCAAACAGAGACACTTCTGAGTCTAACCCTTCGGTCATGTCGTTCAAATATACCAAGCATAGGACTGATCCCAGGACTGACCCCCGTGGGATCCCGCTCTTCACAGGCGCCCAATGTGATACCTCATCACGAACCATGAATCGCTGTTGCCTCCCTGTTATGTATTCTCTGATGGATTGCAGTGCCCTTCCTGTTATATGTGCCTGATCCTCTAGCTTCTGTACTAATCTCTTGTGAGGAACTGTGTCGAAGGCCTTCTTGCAGCCCAAGAAAATGCAATCAACCCACCCCTCCCTCTCATTTCTTACTTCAGTTATCTTGTCATAAAACTCTAGTAGGTTTGTGACACAGGATTTGCCTTCCATGAATCCGTGCTGCCTGTCGTTTATAATCTTGTTCCGCTTCAGGTGTTCCACCATTCTCCTCCTGATAATCTTCTCCATGACTTTGCATACTATACAGGTCAGTGACACTGGTCTACAGTTTAGTGCTTCACTTCTGTCTCCTTTCTTAAAGATGGGGACTACATTTGCCATCTTCCATACTTAAGGTAGTTGCCCAGTTTCAAGGGAAGTTTTGAAGATTTTGGTTAGTGGCACACACAGTGTCTGCTCCCTCTCTAAGGACCCACGGAGAGATGTCCGGTCCCACCGCCTTTGATGTGTTAAAGTCACTCAGGAGCTTCTTCACCTCCTCAGTTGTGTGTGTGTGTGTGTGTGTGTGTGTACTCACCTAGTTGTACTCACCTAGTTGAGGTTGCGGGGGTCGAGTCCGAGCTCCTGGCCCCGCCTCTTCACTGATCGCTACTAGGTCACTCTCCCTGAGCCGTGAGCTTTATCATACCTCTGCTTAAAGCTATGTATGGATCCTGCCTCCACTACATCGCTTCCCAAACTATTCCACTTACTGATTACTCTGTGGCTGAAGAAATACTTCCTAACATCCCTGTGATTCATCTGTGTCTTCAACTTCCAACTGTGTCCCCTTGTTACTGTGTCCAATCTCTGGAACATCCTGTCTGTCCACCTTGTCAATTCCTCTCAGTATTTTGTATGTCGTTATCATGTCCCCCCTATCTCTCCTGTCCTCCAGTGTCGTCAGGTTGATTTCCCTTAACCTCTCCTCGTAGGACATACCTCTTAGCTCTGGGACTAGTCTTGTTGCAAACCTTTGCACTTTCTCTAGTTTCTTTACGTGCTTGGCTAGGTGTGGGTTCCAAACTGGTGCCGCATACTCCAATATGGGCCTAACGTACACGGTGTACAGGGTCCTGAATGATTCCTTATTAAGATGTCGGAATGCTGTTCTGAGGTTTGCTAGGCGCCCATATGCTGCAGCAGTTATTTGGTTGATGTGCGCTTCAGGAGATGTGCCTGGTGTTATACTCACCCCAAGATCTTTTTCCTTGAGTGAGGTTTGTAGTCTCTGGCCCCCTAGACTGTACTCCGTCTGCGGTGCAAAGTCAATCCTCATGACTTTGCACTTGGTGGGATTGAACTCCAGGAGACAATTGCTGGACCAGGTCTGCAGCCTGTCCAGATCCCTTTGTAGTTCTGCCTGGTCTTCGATCGAGTGAATTCTTCTCATCAACTTCACGTCAACTGCAAACAGGGACACCTCAGAGTCTATTCCTTCCGTCATGTCGTGTGTGTGTGTGTGTGTGTACTCACCTATTTGTACTCACCTATTTGTGGTTGCAGGGGTCGAGTCTTAGCTCCTGGCCCCGCCTCTTCACCGGTTGCTACTGGGCCCTCTCTCTCCCCGCTCCATGAGCTTTATCAAACCTCGTCTTAAAACTGTGTATGGTTCCTGCCTCCACTAAGTCATTTGTGTGTGTGTGTGTGTGTGTGTGTGTGTGTGTACTCACCTATTTGTGGTTGCAGGGGTCGAGTCCTAGCTCCAGGCCCCGCCTCTTCACCGGTTGCTACTGGGTCCTCTCTCTTCCCGCTCCATGTGCTTTATCATACCTCGTCTTAAAACTATGTATGGTTCCTGCCTCCACTATGTCATTTTCTGTGTGTGTGTACTCACCAAGTTGTACTCACCTAGTTGAGGTTTGGGGGTCGAGTCCGAGCTCCTGCCGCCTCTTCACTGATCGTACTAGGTCTCTTCCCTGAGGCCGTGTGGCTTATCGTGACCTGCTTAAAGCGATGTATGGATCTGCCTGCCACTACATCGCTTCCCAAACTATTCACTTACTGACTACTCTGTGTCTGAAGATAATACTTCTATTCCCTGGATCATCTGATGTTGTAGTCCACTGTGTCCCCTTGTTACTGTGTCCACTCTGGAACATCCTGTATTTTGTCACTTTCAATTCCTCTCAGTAATTTGTATGTCGTATCATGTCCTCCCTATCTCTCTGTCCTCCTGTACGTCCAGTTGAATTTCCCTTAAACTCTCCTGTAGGACATACCTTACTCTGGGACGAGTCTTGTTGCAACACTTTGGCATTTCTCTAGTTTTTTACGTGCTGCTAGTGTGGTTCCAACTGGTGCCGCATACTCCAATAATGGCCTACGATACGTGACAGGTCTGAACGATCCTATTAAGATGTCGGATTGCTTTCGAGGTTTGTAGGCCCTTATCTTGCTAAGTTATTTGGTATGTCGCTTCAGGAATGTGCCTGTGTTATACTCCCCCAAATCTTTTTCTTGAGTGAGGTTTGTATCCTCTGACCCCCTAGACTGTAACGCGTTGCGGCCTTCTTTGCCCTTCCCCAATCTTCATGATTTGCACATTGGGGATTGAACCCAGGAGCCAATTTGCCTGGACCAGTTCTGCAGCCTGTCCGATCCCTTTGTAGTCTGCTGGTCTTCGATCGAGTGTATCTTCTCATCAACTTCACGTCATCGAAAGGCAAGACACCCAGAGTCTATCCTTCCGTCATGTCGTTCACAATACCAGAAACAGCACTGTCTAGGACTGACCCTGCGGACCCCGTTTGGTCACAGGGCCCACTCTACAACTCGCCACGTACCCAGACCGCATGCTGTCTGCCTGACAAGTATTCCTGATCATTGTATTGCCTTCCCTTTATCCCGCATGGTCTTCAGTTTTTGCAACCAATCTCTGTGTGGAACTGTGTCAAACGCCTTCTTGCAGTCAAGAAAATGCAATCCACCAACCCTCTCTCTCAATGTCTTACTTGCTGTCACCATGTCATTAGACTCCATAGGTTTGTGACACAGATTTCCCGTCCTAACCATGCTGCTGCTGTTGATTGAATCATTGATCTCTTCTAGGTGTTCCACCACTCTTATCTAGTATCTTCTCATGTATTTTGCATATATACATGTCATGACACTGGTCTGTAGTTTAATGCTTTCATGTCTGTCTCCGTTTTAAAGATTGGATACATTGCGCTTCAGCTCAGGCAATCTCCCTGTTCGATAGGGTTATGAATATTGTTGTTGGGGTACACATAGCGCCTCTGCTCCCTCTGGGTGTGTGGGGTTGGTGTGTGGTTGTTTGTGGTCTTGTGTGTGTGTGTGTGGTTGTTGTTGTGTTGTGTTGCATGTGTATGTGTCTGCTTTGTGTGTGTGTGTGTGTTGTGTGCTGTGGTTGTGTGTGCGCGCGCTGGCGCTCGTGCGGTGTTTAAGTAATTGATTTAATACCTACTTATTCAGCATCATACCAATGTTAGTTGTCCTGCGTATCTGTGTTAAACCACTCTGAACTGGGATCCTAGAATAATCCTCTCGTCAACGACCTTGGTATGTCAGCTGAACTTTGGAAGTCGATACTAATGCTTTCTGTAACTCCAGTAATTTTCTATTAAACTCCGTTTACAAAAAAATTTCTGGAACGATTCCCAGATAAAAAACACATTTGGGGTAGAATCTTTAAAATTTTTAGTCACTCTAGGCCCTTATCAAAACACCTCATAATAAATCTTTGAAATGAACCGGGAAATTTCAAACATCTCTAAACTCCTTTCAAAGGTTTGGAGGGGTTATTTAAGTAGTTTGACTAATTTTTTGCAGGGATATTTGAGGTTGGGTTTTCCCTGGGGAACTTAAACGAAAACATTAGTCATAGTAAAATTTTGATTTTTATACTGGACAAACGAGCTTTCTTTAATTTTTCCCAAGAACCAGTATTATCCAGCGAGTGTTTTTGCTGAGCTCTTGGTTCCTTTAAAAGAAGCGAATATCAAAAGGCAAAAAAAGGGAGTGAAGAAAAGACGTTCAAGAGAGTTGGTTTTAAAGGGACATTTAAATGGGGAAAATAAAGAATTGCCTAACTTTCTATGTACTTTTTTTTATCCAAAAGGCTTCAATTTTCAATCTTCTGTGTGGTAACGAGGACAAAAATCTTTTAACAATTTTCACCCAATTTTTGGGCATATAAACCTTCTTTTCCTAGTTTCTATCTTTATAGAGCGGGCTTATGAGTGGACCATTGTTGTGTCCAAGTACTGTTATACATCCTCTGATATCTTACTGTTAAATATTCCCCTTTTTTTCAAAGGTTGGATCGTAGAAAGCAGATTTAGTAGTAGGAATAAATTGGTGGGGGGAAATGGGGTCCTGCCGGGGGGGGGGGGGTTAGGGTCTACTTTTTGGATAACCAAGTAAATTTTTCTGGGGTATTACGTCATTTAATTCTTTGTCTAATCCCCTGCATTATTGTAAGCAGTACGATTATTTCCAGTGTATTCTGCAGACACAGATTTTTATATATCGTGGTTATTCTTTTTTGTAACCATGGTATAGTTTTGTTTTGTAGGGTAGCTCCATTATGTTTTGTTGATATTATATGTCTTGGTCTGTATCCTAGGAATTGTGGGAAGGGGTTTTGCTTTCTCACAGAATACTGATGTGTGTATGCAATATCGTTCGTTGGATAGCAGACATGGTAACGCTTTCTCATTTTGATTTATATTTGTTGTATGGATTTTATTAATAAAATATGAAAAAAAAATTTAGTCATAGGACCAAAATTGTAAAATTGTTGAACTCCTTCCCACCATCCTGAAATGGCTTGAATAACTTCCAAAACTCTCAATGGCGGAGCTTGCAACATTCATAACTAATGCCAATAACTCAGGCGACGGCGGAGAGTGAAATTCAAATGAGCAGTTGCAGATCTCACCATTTTATATGTAAAATATTTTTTAAAAAATTATTCCCGTTAAATCACGTTAAATAATTTTCAATATTTCCCATATTTATTAGCTGATACATGGTAAAGCCAGGATAATATTTATTAGCTGATACATGGTAAAGCCAGGATAATATTCATTAAGCTTCATTTGCGTCCACGAAAACTTTCTTGACGTAATATAACAGTAATAAAAAACTTGGAATCGCAGGAATCTGTGTCATAACTGAAGTATTCATGTGATCGGCTTCAGATTTTCACCACTGGTGTAACTTCTGACCACTAGGCTCACGCTGCTGTCTGTCGGCATATGTTCCGATTTGCCAATAGGTTAGGTTAGGTAAGGTTCGTCAGGAAACAGGACAAATGTTTCCTGACGCGGGTCTTAGTCAGAAATTTGCCAATTTGATTAAATAAAGAGTAACATTCATTTTGTTCAATAACTAAAAAATGTTTCTTTTAATTGGCTTCACTGTATTATTGACGATGATTTCTGTTAGAAGGATAACTCGTGAGCTTAGTCCGATTACGTGCAAATTTGAAATTATTTCTGGAAAGGGAAAACTACTTTGAATTGTTGGAACCAAATGTGAATTACTCGAGCATGCCTTTTCTGATCGGTTTCAAACTTTTACCATTCACACTCCTTATTCAAACACAGTTTGTTACTCACTATGGGCTGAGTAAATTTAAATTTGTCAATTTTATAAAGCAAATTCAGACCCTGAATTCAGGTGTACCTTAACAGGAAATATTTTTTTTATTAATTTTGATCTGTATGCGCGCCAGTTTGATCAAAATTGCCAATTTAACAAATTAGATTTTTATAAAATAAAAATAAAAATCTTTTCTTACAGAATTATATACAATTGAAAATTTAATGTAAATGATAAAAGGCAAAGCGGAAAAAAAACTATTACTCTGGGTTTTTAAACTGTTGAAAAACTTAAGGAGGGAGACTTTCATATTTTTAGGAACATTCTCATCAACATTTTTGTTTCCTTTCTCAAATTTTCATTATAGCTCGAGAATGATATATTCGACTAAGTTCAAAATTTCAACGCAACATTCATGGGATTATTTGCATGCGTGGTGCCCTATCAACTAGGCTACGTAGTAATAAAGTTGGTAGAATTACCGACAATATGTAAAGTAAAAGGACACAAGTGCAACTAATGTGACATTTATTGTGGCAACGTTTCGCTCTCCAGGAGCTTTATCAAGCCATAAATGTCACATTAGTTGCACTTGTGTCCTTTTACTTTACAAGGCTACGTAGGTCATTCCCAGATTTTGTTTCATTGTGATAGGTTCCTCCGATCGGCTTTAAAATTTCAACTTAGAAGAAAGTTGGCATATTTAATGGAGTGTGTAGATGTTATATTGCCCAATTGCAATTTCGAAATCGTATGACATTATCGTACTTAATCGCATTATTTTTCATTGATGCTAAGGAGGGCTCTTGATCCAAGGAACTGGATTTATCTTCCCCATGCTTTGATCGAATTTGAATGCCTCCCATTACTCAGGTCCAATGTGATAGCAACAGCCTGTAGCTGCCCTCTCATTAAAATTTAACAAATGTGAACGGTATCAACCTTCAATGGTTGATACATCGTATGAAATGTATGTAACGTTTCAAGGGTTAAAGCTGCATAGGCACATTTTGTTGGATTCTTTGCATCAAGTGGAACTGCATCTTTCGGTCAGGTTTAAACTTCTTAGTGTTGATGTATTTTCCACAAAGGAAGCAGTCAGTCTCTTAATGTTAGGTTGTGTAAGTTATCGGCCAATTTCATTGATCAAATTGACTTCCGTGAAATAACTGGAGAATATCTCGTCTGATCAGAAATATATCATAGTGTTTGTATTTGGTTATTCTAGGTTAAGTCGAATTAATATTCTTGTGTGTGCCTATAACATCTGTGTGTCCTCAAGATTATTGTTTAAAATTTAAGTATTATGTATATACATTTAAACTTTCTTATCTACTTAGTGTAATTCCTTAAAAGTTGTTCAGTCTCACATATATGGAAAATTAAATTTACCTGGATGTAACTCATTAGGTACATACCAGTAAATGGTAACAAATTCTTTATCAAGGTTACAGAGACAAGTAGGAATTTTAGGACACCTAGGTCGCAAAAAATGTCCCCCTTCGATACCTACTATAATCTCTCTCTCCACAAGTCACCTGGACCTATATTAATTTCAAATGAAATATACATCACCAGGAATTCTGGTAAAAACATTAATATAAATATATGGACTGTATATTAAATTTAAAATGTGAATACATATACATTGAAGGAAAATTTTTAATAATAAGATTCACCAATTAGTCTGGAGATTACGGTGTGTCATACAAACCCTCCTGCCTAAATTATGAAGAAAATACTGGCCAGAATTTCAACACAAAATAGACATGACTTAGCTGGGGTTCCAAAGCTGTCCTGCCCATCTGCTTAATGCTCATGTTATGCAGGACTGCAAATCCAACAATTTCGGCTCCAATTTGAGAGGTTTTTGTGAGGGAAAAGTGGGTTGTAAGTGGGGTTACGATTGTTCAGGCAACCAGGAACCATTAGCGAGTTACGTCGCGCACCCCCCCCCCCCTCTAGCAGGCTGGGGCGAAACTCTAGTTCCTGGTGTCTGATTTGTTTCAACTCCTGGTGGTACTGACCTTACCTGGTGTGGGTTGAAGTTTGGAGAGTCACTTCACATCCACTCTTCTCCTGATCAGGTAAGGTGATCTACCAGGAGTTTTACTGTTCATTGTTTTCTTTTGTTTGCTGGTTACCAGTAATGATTTTGGCATCTACCACTCTTTTTCGTTCCTAAATGTTGTATTATCATAACCATTGGTAACCAGTTTATTTTTTCTTATTACCAGCTCTGTTCCTGGCGTGGTCATCTAGGGTAGACGCCAGATAAAAGAGCAAGATTCTTGTTAATGGGACTAATTAACATTGTTCGACTACTACCTGCCCTTATTTATCCTACTTGCGGTGCTCCAACCAAGTAGTACATGAGAATCCAAAACATCGGACTGGTACCATCCGCCCAGGATTACCTACATCATCTTTAACATCAGAGATCTGTCCAGGGCCTTACCTACTCCTGCCCATCTACAGCACCAGAACCAAAGGCCATTTTTATTATACTTAAATTTTAAGTAAAATCATCAAAGTCATTCTTGTTAGGTAAGACACATATGCAACAGTTAGGTATCTTTATTTCGAAACGTTTCGCCTACACAGTAGGCTTCTTCAGTCGAGTACAGAAAAGTTGATAGAAGCAGAAGGTACTTGAGACGATGTAATCAGTCCCATCACCCTTAAAGTTTTGAGGTGGTCAGTCCCTCAGTCTGGAGAAGAGCATTGTTCCATCGTATGAAACAATAAGCCTACTGTGTAGGCGAAACGTTTCGAAATAAAGATACCTAACTGTTGCATATGTGTCTTACCTAACAACCTGTCGGTATTTTATACCATTTTAATGTTCAAAGTCATTCTTATTATTCGTAGAGTCGTTTCTTTAATTATTTTCCATTAGTTTTTTGCTAAGATGGAAGGCGTTCCACTGACACCCAAAGTATTTCTTTTCTTATGCCAAATCAAAGTGGAGAAAAACATCCAGTATTGGACCCCTACTTAAACAAGATGGGTCCTACACAGATGACAGCAAGGAAATGAGTGAGCTACTGAAGTCCCAATATGACTCAGTTTTCAGCAAGCCGCTAACCAGACAGAGTCGAAGATCAAAATTATTTTTTTATGAGAGAGCCACAGAATTTGGTTAATACAAGCCTATCTGATATTATCCTGACGCCAAATGACTTCGAACAGGAGATAAATGACATGTTCATGCACTCTGCCCCAGGGCCAGACTCAAGGAACTCCGTGTTCATCAAGAACTGCAAGAAGCCCCTATCACGAGCTTTTACCATCCTATGGAGAGGTAGCATGGACACGGGGGCCGTCCCACAGTTACTAAAAACAACAGACATAGCCCCACTCCACAAAGGGGCAGTAAAGCAATAGCAAAGAACTACAGACCGATAGCACTAACATCCCATATCATAAAAATCTTTGAAAGGGTCCTAAGAAGCAAGATAACCACCATCTAGATACCCATCAATTACACAACCCAGGGCAACATGGGTTTAGAGCAGGTCGCTCCTGTCTGTCTCAACTACTGGATCACTACAAGGTCCTAGATGCACTAGAAGACAAAAAGAATGCAGATGTAATATATACAGACTTTGCAAAAAGCCTTCGACAAGTGTGACCATGGCGTAATAGCGCACAAAATGCGTGCTAGGAATAACAGGAAAAGTTGGTAGATGGATCCATAATTTCCTCACAAACAGAACACAAAGAGTAGTAGTCAACAGAGTAAAGTCTGAGGCGGCTATGGTGAAAAGCTCTGTTCCACAAGGCACAGTACTCGCTCCCATCTTGTTTCTCATCCTCATATCTGGCAGAGACAAGGATGTCGGCCACAGCACCGTGTTTTCCTTTGCAGATGACACCCGAATCTGCATGACAACGTCTTCCATTGCAGACACTGCGGGCATCAACCAAATCTTTCAATGGGCTGCAGAAAATAATACGAAGTTCAACGATGAGAAATTTCAATTACTCCAATATGGTAAACATGAGGAAATTAAAACTTCATCAGAGTACAAAACAAATTCCTTCCACAAAATAAAGCGAAAAACCAGCGTCAAAGACCTGGGAGTGATCATGTCGGAGGATCTCACCTTCAAGGACCATAACATTGTATCAATCGCATCTGCTAAAATAATGAGAGGTGGATAATGAGAACCTTCAAAACTAAAGATGCCAAGCCCATGATGACACTCTTCATGTGAAATTGCTGACCTAGAAAATGCACAGAGAACCTTCACGCCGCGCACAACGGAGATAAAACATCTTCAATTACTGGGAGCGCTTGAAGTTCCTGAACCTGCACTCCCTGGAACGCAGGCGGGAGAGTTACATGATTATATACAACTGGAAAATCCTAGAGGGACTAGTACCGAACTTGCACACGAAAATCACTCACAACGAAAGCAAAAGACTCGGCAGACGATGCAACATCCCCCCAATGAACAGCAGGGGTGTCACTAGCACGTTAAGAGACAATACTATAAGTGTCAGGGGCCCGAGACTGTTCAACTTCCTCCCAGCATACATAAGAGGGATTACCAATAGACCCCTGGCAGTCTTCAAGCAGGCACTGGACAAGCACCTAAAGTCGGTACTTGACCAGCCGGGCTGTGGCTTGTACGTTGGATTGCGTGCAGCCAGCTGTAACAGCTTGGTTGATCAGGGTCTGATCCACCAGGAGGCTTGGTCACAGACCGGGCCGCGGGGGCGTTGACCCCCGGAACTCTCTTCAGGTAAACTCCAGGTGTGGAACCCCGCCTTTCACAGGCGCCCACTCTGACACCTCGTCACGTAACATGACTCGTTGTTGCCTCCCTGCCAAATATTCTCTGATCCATTGCAGTGCCTTTCCTGTTATGTGTACCTGATCCCCTAGCTTCTGCATTAACCTCTTGTGAGAAACTGTGTCGAAGGCCTTCCTGCAGTCCAAGAAAATGCAGTCTATCCACCCCTCTCTCTGTCTTACTTCTGTTACCTTGTCATAAAACTCCAGTAGGTTTGTGACACAGGATTTTCCTTCCCTGAAACCGTACTGGTTGTCTATTATGCACTTGTTTCTTTCCAGGTGCTCCATCACTCTCCTCCTGATGATCTTCTCCATGATTTTGCATACTATACACGTTAGTAACACAGGTCTCCTTTTTTAAAAATTAGGACTACATTTGCCATTTTTCATACCTCAGGTAGTTGCCCAGTTTCAATGGATGTGTTGAAAATCTTTGTTAATGGTACACACAGCATCTCTGCTCCCTCTATAAGGACCCACAGAGAGATGTTGTCTTTTCCCACCGTCTTTGAGGTATCAAGTTCATGTAGGAGCTTCTTCACCTCCTCCTCGGTTATGTGTACCTAATCCAGAACTTGTTGGTGTACCTCACTGTTCTGAATTCTTGGAGTCCTACCTGCTTCCACTGTAAATACTTTTTTAAATCTCATGTTGAGCTCCTCACATACCTCTTGGTCGTTTCTTGTGAACTCCCCACCATCCTTCCTCAACCTGATTACCTGGTCCTTGATTGCTGTTTTCCCCCTGATGTGGCTATACAACAGCTTTGGGTCAGACTTTGCTTTCGATGCTATGTCATTTTCGTATCGTCGCTGAGACTCCTTATCTGTGCATATTCGTTGCTGGCTCTTTGGCTGTTTTCTTTATTTTCCTGGGTCCTTTGTCTTTTGTTCCTTTTCCATTCTCTGGCGCACCTAGGTTTTGCTTCCCTACACCTTTGGGTGAACCAAAAACTCATTCTGATCTTCCCATTATCTCTATTACCCTTGGGAACAAACCTCTACTCTGCCTCCTTACATTTTGTCACGTAGTCCAGCATTTCTTTTAGTGGTTTTCCTGACGGTTCTCTTTCCCACTGAACGTCTTGCAGGAAGCTCCTCGTGCCTGTGTAGTGCCGCCTTTTGTAGTTTGGTTTTTCCCGTCCTGTTCCTGTTACTCTCTCCACTTGTTGCTCAACTATGTAGGCAAAGCACAGAACCACATGATCACTAGCTCCAAGGGGCCTTTCCTAAGTGATATCCTCGATGTCTGAACTACTTAAGGTGAATACAAGGTCCAGTCATGCTGGATCATCCTCACCTCTCTCTCTGATAGTGTCTCTAACATGTTGAGGTTTTCCAGTATCACATGCATCATCTTGGCTCTCCATGTTTCGGGACCCCCATGGAACTCCAGGGTTTCCCAGTCTCCTTGGGATTGAAATAACCCATAACTAGTAACTTTGCTCCCCCCATGTGAGCTCTTCTGACCACCTTAACTAGTGTTAATTATTGCTCTGTTGCTGTCGTCGTATTCTTCTCTTGGTCTCCTGCAGTTCTGTGGTAGATTGTACATTACTGCAATTACTACCATATGGCCCTCAGACTGTATTGTTCGTATTGAGTAGTCCCTTTCACATATTCCATCCAGTATGTGTGTGTGTGTGTGTGTGTGTGTGTGTGTGTGTGTGTGTGTGTGTGTGTGTGTGTGTGTGTGTGTGTGTGTGTTTTGGTGGTAGTCATGTCAGTATACATGCCGAGGTAAGGTATGCAAAATTTTTTTTAGATACTGGCTGGTATGGCTCACCTCTGTTTATGTTGGCATCCCATGGCCTGTTGGACCAAAACGTTGTTTGGTTAATGAGGTGCTTGGCAGTGATGTCTCACCATCCTGGGTTATGAATAGTGATCCTATGTGTTTTGTTTTTCCGGGATCCACCTTTTTTTTTTTTTTTTTTTTTTTTTTGAATCACGAATGTGGGGTGATTCCAGAGTTTCCTGGAATGACAGTGTAGGTGAAGGTCTGGGTTACCCACCTGCGAGTCATCAGTGATGACCCCAGTGTATCTTTATGGCCACAGTCCCACCAACAAAATTTTTGAGACTACCCAGGTTCTGGAGTGTGATACTGTTCCCTCCTGCGCTCTCCTGATTCTCCCAGAGGTGTCTTTTGAGTAGCCAGTTTTACTAAAGATAGCTGTGAAACACAGGTTTGAAAATGTGATTCTCTTTTCAATGCAGTAAATATTATGTTCATGATTTTTTTTTTATTTGCACTAATTCTGGAGACTTGTTAATACTTATATTTTTTATGTCACTAAAATCTTGTACCTGTTTTTGCAACATTGCTGTTATATTGTAAATTGATATTTATGGTACTGGGCACTAATGTTGTATAAAGAATTAGAATTTCTCAAGTCATAATTAAGTAAAGAGGTAACTTATTATTCATTAGTATATAAGGTTGTACGACGTATAGGTAAAATACATCAAGGTCGGTGTTTGGTCAGCACTGTGGTGTGGTTGTGCATTTTCCTAGTTTGGTTTTCTATAAAGCACGACTCTGAGCTGATTTGGAGTTAAACCTGATAGTATCTACATTGAATGAGTTTCACATGTCGGCGTATAAGTACTGCTTGTTTTGGTGATGTTTATTCCTGTTGCTCCAAAACTTAGGGTAATTTTCCTTTTGACTAGCTGCATCCAGGTTCCGAGAGGGACCTCTGGTGATGGGGGTATTATGCAGGTTTCTGCATTGTTGTACATAATGATAGGTATTGTAGACAAGTGCGCCATAATTTTAAAAATAAGTTATCAGTTTGAGGGCGCACTCAGGGAGTTGAGTCACAACGTGACTATTTTTCCTTGGTGTAGTGTGACTATGGGGAGAGCGTGATCTCGGCGAGCAGGGGTTAAGCAGTCAGTAGCATTGGGTATCATGTCGCCAACCACAAGGAGTTAAGTATCCTGCACTATTTTGTTATTAGGCTCAGGCCGTAGGCTAATTTTAAGTGTATCCTTATGCTCACCTGGAACCTGGTATGGGCCTGGCCCTTGTGATTCAGTAGGGAAACCGTTGTATTGGGTGAGATTAAAAAGAAGTAGTATAGTATTTACCAAGAAGCTAGGAGAGTGGAGTTAATGGTACCCGCTTGGACCTAGCACCATGTTTATTTATTTATTTTGTTTTCTTCTATGTCCTAGCCTAGGGCATTCTAATGAATTTAGATTTGTGAAAAGCACTGAAGGACGGTTGTGCTCTATATAGTGTTTGTATATATTATTATTAAATGTATATTTTTCTAATAGTGATTTGCCTATTCATTCTGATAATCAAACCGGCAGCATTGAATAATGATTTAGTTTTTTTATGGAATTACTAACATAACCCTGGGGTAGTTTATTTTCTATTTCATATATTCTTTTAGACAAGGATTTTAATCCCCTAGGCCCCAGTAGTTTCGTAATATCCAGCCAGCAATTAACACCAATTGCCCTGGACAACCATTCATTTCTAAGTCCTCCCCTTGACAAAATGCCACATATTACAGAGTTCTCTCCCTTCTACCTAACTATGTCTATCACTGACCTATGTCTGCTAATCAGGTCCACACTCCAATGCCTACCAACATCGTTGTCTCCAGCACTGAGACAGAACTGCTCCCATTATCTCATGATGTTTTCCACACAGGTAATGATATCCTCCATCCCGGCCTCAGGTAAACACACCCTCTCTCTCTACTCTAAGACAAAAATGCCCTATCCATAAACTTAACCTGATTGTCCCCAACTGAAACAATGTTCTTACCTCCATTGGCTGTATTCGTCATGATATTCTTGTCAGTCTTTGCAGGGATGGTCTTTCCTTAGATGTCTTCACTGCCGGCGTTTACTATGTCACTAACGTTGGTTCCTGTGGAATGATCTTCTTGGGAAGGTCCTGGATAGTCGAGTCAGATTCATCTGGTAACAAGGAAAAAGAGTTGCTTGTTTTCAGAGCAGCCTTCTGGACCTTCTTCAGCGTCAGCTTCATCCTTTCAGTTCCAACTAGCATCCAGTCATTGGTCTGATCTTCGACAATGTTGTTGCATATAGCAATATGCCATCCTAAAAAGAAGGAATAACTTAAAGAGTATCATCACTGCTTGGTATCTCATGTTTGGAGCATTCTAGTTATCAAAATCTATCATTTTTCCTTGCAGATGTGAGAAGAATATTGGTGTGCTCCTTGAAAGTGAGGAGTTCTAACATTATCACTCCCATGTTTTTCATATTACACTTATGAGTAATTTGAGTTTGTCTTGTACTTCTGTTTCATTTTTCTTTCACCCATCCTTTCACAACGTAGTAACCGAAATAGAAATAAGTCACTTTGTTTGACTTTTTTGGATTATCCTAGGTTCTCCACACATATGCTGCTTTGTATTATAATCTATGTAACTGTATTTGTGTATACCTAAATAAGCTTACTAATTTAGTTACCATGAAGTTGTTGGCCGTAGCCAACTGTAAGGCTTGGTTTATATCAGTATGGAAGCTCCTTGTGTTTTCTGTGGATGCCAAGGATGTAATAGACTGGGACATGAACCACCGCACTATGTTACAATGCGAATGAGAAACAGAAGCAGCAGTAATGTGCTTTGGGGAACAGGAATTTTCAATGTAGCAATCCTTGATCTCTTTCTGTTTACTGACAGTTTTTGGATTCTATTTGGTAGGAAGTTAAATATCCATTTGCCCACGTTTCCAGTTATTTATATACAATGCGTAACTACCTCATGTTTGCAATTGTCAAAGGCTTTTGCAAAGTTAGTATACACTACATTACATTCATCTTGTCTTCTAATTTATCCACGATCATCACGTAATGGCGAAGCAGTTGCAAAGGCAGGAGAGCCCTGTTATGAATCATTGCTGACCTGGGTTGGGTGGTTGATCCTATTTCATGTGAATAGCAAACTTAAGTTTCATCAATCTTTAAAAAAATTCTGATAATTTTGGACATCAACGCTATCAACCAATAATTTTGTGGAGCGAGGATAGGTCAGTGGTTTTTAATTAATGTTAATGGTTATGTCAGAGACAGTGGGGATATACGCAGCATTTTGCTTCTAGCTCACTGAGAATTCATTTGGGTTATCAATTTTTAGGCGGCGCCTGAGCACAAAGTACTTCAGGAATTGAAGAATTATACTCATTTCTTTGTTGTCGTGCGTGTTCTACCTTCATTAATCAAAAACCATTTACTAGATGTTGCTTTTGAACTTGACATTATGCGAATGAGAAGTATTTTGCCTCCTTTGCCTTTCCTGGAATCTGAGACATTCAATTTGAGCTCAACGCTTTCAATTTCTCTAGCCAGTGACTCAAGAAATCGTAATGACACGATTGCAAATAAACCATACCCCCGGCCGGGATTGAACCCGCGGTCATAGAGTCTCAAAACTCCAGCCCGTCGCGTTAGCCACTAGACCAGCTAGCCACAATAAGATTCATCCAACTAGGTATATTTCTACACCATAGGAAAGTTAGCACAGGCACCTCTGTGACCACAAATGCAAGTTTTTACAGACGAATCTCCAGCTAGCGTGGCCGTGACGAACTCTAGCTCAAGTCCCTTCACTGCCGTCAACATGATCAAGAAATCGTAATGACACGATTGCAAAATTTAAATTTCATTTGGTCACAGAGGTGCTGTGCTAACTTTCCTATGGTGTAGAAATATACCTAGTTGGATGAATCTTATTGTGGCTAGCTGGTCTAGTGGCTAAAGCGACGGGCTGGTTTTGAGACTCTATGACCGCGGGTTCATCCCGGCCCGGGGGTATGGTTTTTTGCAATCGTGTCATTACGATTTCTTGAGTCATGTTGACGGCAGTGAAGGGACTTGAGCTAGAGTTCGTCACGGCCACGCTAGCTGGAGATTCGTCTGTAAAAACTTGCATTTGTGGTCACAGAGGTGCCTGTGCTAACTTTCCTATGGTGTAGAAATATACCTAGTTGGATGAATCTTATTGTGGCTAGCTGGTCTAGTGGCTAACGCGACGGGCTGGAGTTTTGAGACTCTATGACCGCGGGTTCAATCCCGGCCGGGGGTATGGTTTCTCTAGCCAGTGTTACTTTTCATTCTTCAGATTGTCTGCTGCCTTTGAAGAGCTCAGTTATCCATCGTCTTCGCATAAAGAGGCAGCGCCTCTCGCTTTCCAACCAACACCTTGTTCGAAAAGGTAATTATGTGAAGTATACTTATAGTACAACTAAGCTCTTTCTCTCGAAATTTTAGTTCAGGTTCTCATTTATCACATTGTTTTCCCAGCTTTGTTCAGTAAGATGACGATTTCTTAGCTCACAATAAAGTAATTGTTCTTAAAGGTGAATTTGTTGTATATCTTAATGATTGAGTGTGTATTGCTTAATAGGACCAATTAACATGCCTAAGTTGAACATCTTGAACCCATGATGGCTGATGTCTCTTTGGAGAAGGATACAACTCATTTGATTTAGGTTTTGTCCGCTCAAATTTGCTAAAATACTCTGATGGATAATAAACCAGGAATGGTTAAATCTCATGGCATAACTAGACTCATCTTTACAATTTCATACTTCTAGTACTTACGTGCTTTGCTTAAGTGAAAGTTCGCATGAGTATTGTCCTGCAGACGTCCCATTCCCAATTATATCAAACAAATTACGATAATGACACCTATTTATTAACTGAAGAATGTTTATTCTGCTCAGCTTCAAGTCATGGACACTAGTGTATATTACTAAGAATATGTTTTGAATGGTAGGTGCAAACTTGTTAATATTGTAACATAGTTAATAAGCTTAGAATTGTGTGATTATATGCAACAATAGAGAATGCCTCGTTGGGTCGGATTAAAATTTTCCCCGATAGTACACTTTAGTGGACTTTCCAGCTTTATATTAGCTAGTTTATTTATCAAACTGTAAGAGCATCATATTTACTCAATTGGAACACAACGAAAATGAGTTATTAAGAAATTGAGCAGATCCTCCCAAAAATTTCATGTTATCTCCACGCAAATTTTTCAGCAATTCTGTTTAGCTATTCACGAGATATTAATTTTACATTACACACCTGAATACATATTCACAGGAATTCATTACACGTGTACATATGAACAAATGCATCAGTGCACGTAAACACCATATAAGTAAAGAGATACTTAGACAAGCATAAATTTGTTTATGCATACATAATTACATGCATGTATGTGTGGAAAATTATACATATGTAGACGTACACATACGCACTCATACACAAATGCTCATATTCGCACTTGCACACTGATATTTGTGTGAAACTGTGTATACACAAGTATGCATCTGCACAAGCATACATATTCACACAAATACACAAGTATGTAAACACTCACGGATATATACGCACAAGCATACATACGTCCAAGCACACGTAAACGCATACACGAAAGCATACGGAAACGCATACACGAAAGCATACACTTTGAATTTTTCTGCATTATAATATTATGACCACCTTCTCTATTACACTTGTGTGCATCCAGGAAGAGAAGGTTAAACTTCAGGGATACAGCAATACCATTCTCGGCTCACTCAATGAAAGTAAAATGATCTTTTAACTCTCTTATTTACCTCTATCACACACAGGGTAAAACAATAAGAGTATGTTGCTGTCAAGCTTCACAATAGCTTACCTATCATAGACTTGCTCGTCCATTCATAAGAAAACAATACATTTCCCAACAGTAGACTTCTGCAACTCCCCAACAGCAGAATAATAGGACTTCACAACAACAAACTTCTCATCAAGAGCTTCAAGGAACTCTGGACTCTCTACAGTAAACTTTCCAGCAGCAGATTCCTAGAGCTTCCCAGCAGCAAGCTTCTTGAACTCATGATTTCCGTCACTCTGGAGAAACATTCATTCATCTTTAAAAACTTGCATTTGTGGTCATAGTTGGGCTCGTGTTAACCTTCCTTTGTTGTACAAAAATATACCTAGTTGGGTGGGTCCTATTGTGGCCAGCTGGCCCAGTGGCATGCGCACCTGCCTGGAGTTCTAAGACTCACTCACCATGGGTTCAAACTCCAGCCGTTCCATAGTTTGTTCTGAACCCCCAGCAGCGGTTTCCGAAAAAAAAATATATATAGTATGAATTCTTCTGGGACTCTTAGCTTCAGTTATTGTAACAGGACGTGTAATGGTTGAGTGACTGAAATACCGGATCATGCTAATCGCCCAGGTGTTGGAAGAAAACGGGTAAAGCGAATTATTCGTTGTGATAACTGTTTATTAGATCAGGTGGAAGACATTGTGGTTATCTGGTTCTGATAACATTAGTTAGTGAGTGTTGTGAGCTCTTTTATAACTTCTGTAGAGTTGCTGAGTAAAGCATTCGTTACTTCAATTGTTTTTAACTCAGTGCTTTAGTAGTTTGAGGAGTTTTGAGCACAGTAAATGCATGATATAAAAGTAAGGTGAAACAAACATCAGAGCTACCTACCGTAACACACATCATTGACGTCTACTGCAGCACACACATCGGTGACGTCTACTATAGTAAGCATCAGTGACGTCTACTACAGCTCACACATCGGTGACGTCTACTATAGTAAGCATCAGTGACATTTACTACAGCTCACACATCAGTGACATCTACTGCAGCACACACATCAGTGACGTCTACTGGAGCACACACATCTGACGTACTGCAGCTACACATCAGTGACGTCTACTGCAGCACACACATCAGTGACGTCTACTGCAGCACACACATCAGTGACGTCTACTGCAGCACACACATCAGTGACGTCTACTGCAGCTCACACATCAGTGACGTCTACTGCAGCTCACACATCAGTGACGTCTACTGCAGCACACACATCAGTGACGTCTACTGCAGCACACACATCAGTGACGTCTAGTGCAGCACACACCTCAGTGACGTCTAGTGCAACACACACCTCAGTGACGTCTACTGTAGCACACACATCAGTGACGTCTGCTCCAGCACACACATTAGTGACGTCTACTGCAGTAGACATCAGTGACGTCTACTACAGCACACATCAGTCACGTCTATTGCAGTACACATAAGTGACGTCTACAGCAGTAAGCATCAATGACGTCTACTGCAGCACACATTAGTGACATCTACAGCAGTAAGCATCAGTGACGTCTACTGCAGTACACATTAGTAATAAATATACGTGACAACTACTACAGCACACATCAGTGATATCTACTGCAGTACACATTAGTGACATCTACTGCAGCACACACCAATGGCGTCTACTGAAGCTCAACTGAGTGACTACTGCAACACACTGTAATGCTGTCGCCACTAAAACATACAGCGAACATCAGTGCTGTGCACTGCAGCACACTTTAATGCTGTCTTCTGCAAAGAATATCAGTGGTGTTCGCTGCAACTCACATCATTGGTGCTTACTGCAACACATGCTTATACTGCAATACACTAGACTGCACTGCATTTTGTCATAAATACAATTAAACCGCAATGTCTGTCAGGTAATATGTCAGTGTTGAGCTACACTTCAGCTACGAGGCGTCAGTCGTCTAAGTGTATATTGTATTTTAATTAATTAATGTAACTAAAGTTCTCTTTAATAATTATTAAAAAATGTTTTTAAAATATATTCTTATATATACACACACACACGACAATATCTTTGGAAATTTCCGAGCTTGTCCCTGGCACATTAATTGGCACCCTGATATGGCTCTAACATGGCTTGTCCGGAAATTTTGTAAGACACTGGCGCTGAATATAGGCAAAATTTTCAGTTACGTTTTTGCATTCATTTGGTATTACATGAAAATTTATGAACTAAATTCTTAAGTGTTAATATTAACGAGATATTTTAAAAAGGTGAAGTAAAATGTGAGAATTGTTTGAAAGACAAAAACTGGCAGCTTCACACAGCTTTAAAATCAGACAAACGCGAATAACTGGATGAAAATTGTTTGTTGCTTTAATTCATATTAAGCGCTAAACCCATGTGAATTATTCAAGACGTAGTGAAAGCTTGATCCTCCGTTTGTGGGAGCTTGAAAGAGGCTAAGAGTGTTGGGGGTCCTGGGAGCCACTGACAACTTGACTAGTCAAGCAATGAGTAGCCTCAGGTAGGGATGCAAAGGGAAGAATTAGCGTACGAGGAAAGTAGAGGATAAAGTACTGCTTTCCCTCCTACCTCACCTCCCTTCCGGCCCTCCCAGGTGACTCTACTACCTGCCTGCTCGGTCTGCTCATTCTCACACCCACCTGCCAACCCGTCTAACTCTTCCACCCACCTGCCAATTCTCATTGTTTCAGCCTCTTGCTGAGATGAAGGTCAACAGAAATAATACGGAACAGTGATAGTGATTAGGATGCGTTTGTAAGGTGACTATGACCTTTCTATATTACGTAACATGCTTTCGGTCGGCTTCAGAGGTTTCCTCTCCCTTTACCCAGTAAGTGAGGGATAAGGGAAGTAAAGAGTGGGTGACTAGCAGCCATAGGCGGCTAGCCACCCACATATTATTTCTTGCTAAATTTTTAAGATGGAATAGCTCCAGATGACGAAACACTGCAAATGATCTTAAGCTAAAGATTCCATCCCCATGTGGCTTGTTTCTACACCAGCTTATACACTGAAATAAACATTGATACACACACACACACACACACATATATATATATATTATATATTATAATATATATATATTATATATATATATAAATATATATATATATATAATATTACAGGTAATAGGTTGGTAGGTAGCAACCACCCAGGAAGGTACTACCATCCTGCCAGGTGACTGTGAAACAGAAACCTGTAACTGTTTAACATGATGGTAGGACTGCTGGTGTCTTTTTTCTGTTTCATAAACATGCCAGATAACAGGCATATCTTGCTACTTCTACCTACACTTACATCAATCACACTACACAAGCATGCACATCATATATATACATACACACATCAAGGTTTTTCTTCCTTTTCTTAATAGCTCTTGTTCTTTTTTTTTCTCCCCTCTATTGTCCATAGGGAAGTGGAAAAGAATCTTTTCTTGGTAAGCCATGCGTGTTGTATGACGCGACTGAAATGCCGGGAGCAATGGGCTAGTAACCCCTTCTCCTGTACACACTTACTAAAAATTAGATTTTTTTTGTTTATAAAACTGGGATGCTTCAATGAGTGTGGATGTAGTGCGGATGATAAGAAACAGATGATTGCTGATGTTATGAATGTAAAGAAGTTGGATGTCCTGGCCCTAAGCGAAACAAAGCTGAAGGGAGTAGGGGAGTTTCAGTGGGGAGAAATTAATCTAAGAGAGTTATAGCTAAGGAAGGGGTAGCAATAATGTTGAAGGATCAGTTATGAAAGGAGATGAGGGAATATAGATGTGTAAATTCAAAAGTTATGTGGATTAAAATAAGGGTCGGATATGAAAGTGAGTCATAATAAGCTTGTATGCACCTTGGGATGAGAGGAGTGCAGAGGAGAGAGAGAGATTTTGGGAAATGTTAAGTGAATGTATAGGAACCTTTGAACCAAGTGAGAGAGTAATTGTGGTAAGGGACCTCAATGCTAAAGTAGGAGAAACATTTAGAGAGGGTGTGGTAGGTAAGTTTGGGGTAGCAGGTGTAAATGATAATGGGGGCCTTTGACTGAACTTTGTATAGAAAGGGGTTTAGTTATAGGTAATACGTAGTTCAAGAAAAACAAGATAAGAATACAACATATGATGTAGAGCGAAATGACACTAGTTTGTTGGACTATGTTTTGGTGGATAAAAGACTGTTGAGTAGACTTCAAGATGTAAATGTTTATAGAGGAGCCGCAGATATATCAGATCGCTTTTTAGTTGTAGCTACCACAAGTGTAAAAGGTAGATGGGATACAAGGAAAATAGAAGCAGTAAGTAAGAGAGAGGAGAAGGTGTACAAACTAAAAGAGGAGGCAGTTAGGGTAAGATATAAACAACTATTGGAGGATAGATGGGCTAGTGAGAGTATAGGCAATGGGGTTGAAGATGTATGAGGTAGGTTTAAGAATGTAGTGTTAAAGTGTTCAGCAGAAGTTTGTGGTTACAGGAAAGTGGGTGGAGGAGGGAAGAAGAGAGGTTGGTGGAATGATGATGTAAAGAGAGAGTAATAAGGGAGAAAAAGTTAGCATATGAGAGATTTTTACATAGAAGTGGTGCAAGGAGGAAAGAACATTAAAATGGTATAAAATACCGACAGATTGTTAGGAAAGACACATATGCAACAGTTAGGTATCTTTATTTCGAAACGTTTCGCCTACACAGTAGGCTTCTTCAGTCGAGTACAGAAAAGTTGATAGAAGCAGAAGATACTTGAAGACGATGTAATCAGTCCATCACCCTTAAAGTTTGAGTGAGTCAGTCCTCAGTTGGAGAAGAGCATTGTTCGTTGTCTGAAACAATATGAGTTGAAGTGACAGAATGGGGCCTTTATATAGTGCCAGGAGGTGAGACGTAGGTTGCTTTGGGAGGGCAGGTCCCTCTCAAACCCAGCCGTTCTCACATTGAAACAATATGAAGTTGAAGTGACAGAATGGGGCCTTATATAGTGCCAGGAGGTGAGACGTAGGTTGCTTTGGGAGGGCAGGTCCCTCTCAAACCCAGCCGTTCTCATATTGTTTCAGACAACGGAACAATGCTCTTCTCCAGACTGAGGGACTGACCACCTCAAAACTTTAAGGGTGATGGACTGATTACATCGTCTTCAAGTATCTTCTGCTTCTATCAACTTTTCTGTACTCGACTGAAGAAGCCTACTGTGTAGGCGAAACGTTTCGAAATAAAGATACCTAACTGTTGCATATGTGTCTTTCCTAACAAGGAGGAAAGAGTATATTGAGAGAAAAAGAGAGGCTAAGAGAGTGGTGAAGCAATGTAAAAAGAGAGCAAATGGGAGAGTGGGTGAGATGTTATCAACACATTTTGTTGAAAATAAGAAGTTTTGGAGCGAGATTAATTAGTTGAGGAAGCATAGGGTACAAATGGATTTGACAGTTAAAAATAGGAGAGGAGAGTTATTAAATGGAGAGTTAGAGGTATTGGGAAGATGGAATATTTTGAGGAATGGTTAGATGTTGACGAAGATAGTGACACTGTGATTTCATGTGTAGGGCAAGGAGGAATAACATCTTGTAGGAGTGATAAAGAGCGAATTGTGAATGTGGGGGAAGTTCGTGAGGCAGTGGGAAGAATGAAAGGGGGTAAGGCAGCTGGGAATGATGAGATAAAGATAGAAATGTTCAAAGCAGGTGGGGATATAGTTTTGGAGTGGTTGGTACGATTATTTAATAAATGTATGGAAGGAGGTAAAGTACCTAGGGATTGGCAGAGAGCATGCGTAGTTCCTTTGTATAAAGGCAAATGGGATAAAAGAGAGTGCAAAAATTATAGGGGAATAAGTCTGTTGAGTATACCTGGTAAAGTGTATGGTAGAGTTATTATTGAGATAATTAAGAGTAAGACAGAGAGTAGGATAGCAGATGAACAAGGAGGCTTTAGCAAATGTAGGGGGTGTGTAGACCAAGTGTTTACAGTGAAACGTAAAGGTAAACAATTTTTAGATAAGGCTAAAGATGCTTTTGTGGCATTTATGGATTTGGAAAAGGCATATGACAAGGTGGACAGGGGGCAATGTGGCAGATGTTGCAGGTGTATGGTATAGGAGGTAGGTTACTGAAAGCAGTGGAGTTTTTACGAGGATAGTGAGGCTCAGGTTAGAGTAAGTAGGAGAGAGGGAGATTATTTCCAAGTAAAAGTAGGCCTTAGACAAGGATGTGTGATGTCACTGTGGCTGTTCAATATATTTATACATGGGGTTATAAGAGAAGTGAATGCAAGGGTCTTGGCAAGAGGCGTGGAGTTAAAAGATAAAGATTCAAACACAAAGTGGGAGTTGTTGCTCTTTGCTGATGACACTGTGTTTTTGGGAGATTCTGAAAGTTGCAGAGGTTGGTGGATGAATTTGGTAACGTACGTAAAAGAAGAAAATTAAAAGTGAATATAGGAAAGCGTAAGGTGATGAGGATAACAAAAAGATTAGATGACGAAAGATTGGATATCAGATTGGAGGGAGAGAGTATGGAAGAGGTGAATGTATTCAGATATTTAGGAGTGGACTTGTCAGCAGATGGGTCTATTAAGGATGAGGTGACTCATAGAACTGATGTGGGGAAAAGGGTGAGTATGGTACTTAGGAGTCTGTGGAGACAGAACATTTTAATTGGAGGCAAAGAGGGGAATGTATGTATAGTTATACCAACACTCCTATATGGATGTGAAGCATGGGTAATGAATGTTGCAACGAGAAGAAGGTTGGAGGCA
>NC_069407.1:65506932-65531932 GCF_026875155.1 Cherax quadricarinatus
GTGCTCTACCATCCTCACCACACTGCATACTTTGTTCCATTCTCCACCCCGTTTGGTGTACTAGCCTCAACAAGCAGTGTTTTATATTAGTGTACCAACGAACGAGTGGTATTGATCAATAACACTGAGACTAGCCAAAGATTTGAACCCACTTTGTTTTGGCCCGCCTCTTCGTGAGCGAAAACATGTGCTCGAATCCTTGGCTAGTCACATTGTTGTTATTGATCAATAACACTCGTTCGTGAATACAATAAATGTGTGTATGTATGTGTGTGTGTGTGTGTGTGTGTGTGTGTGTGTGTGTGTGTGTGTGTGTGTGTGTGTGTGTGTGTGTGTGTGTGTGTGTACTCACCTAGTTGTACTCACCTAGTTGAGGTTGCAATGGTCGATTCCAAGCTCCTGGCCCTCCTCTTCACTGGTCGCTACTAGGTCACTCTCCCTGAACCTTGAGCTTTATCATACCTCTGCTTAAAGCTATGTATGGATCCTGCCTCCACTACTTCGCTTCCCAAACTACATGTATTCCACTTCCTGACTACTCTGTGGCTGAAGAAATACTTCCTAACATCCCTGTAATTCATCTGAGTCTTCAACTTCCAACTGTGTCCCCTTGTTACTGTGTCCAATTTCTGGAATATCCTGTCTTTGTCCACCTTGTCAATTCCTCTCAGTATTTTGTATGTCGTTATCATGTCCTCCCTATCTCTCCTGTCCTCCAGTGTCGTCAGGTTGATTTCCCTTAACCTCTCCTCGTAGGACATACCTCTTAGCTCTGGGACTAGTCTTGATGCAAACCTTTGCACTTTCTCTAGTTTCTTTACGTGCTTGGCTAGGTGTGGGCTCCAAACTGGTGCCGCATACTCCAATATGGGCCTAACGTACACGGTGTACAGGGTCCTCAACGATTCCTTATTAAGATGTCGGAATGCTGTTCTGATGTTTGGTAGGCGCCCATATGCTGCAGCCGTTATTTGGCTGATGTGCGCTTCAGGAGATGTGCCTGGTGTTATACTCTCCCCAAGATCTTTTTCCTTGAGTGACGTTTGTAGTGTCTGGCTCCCTAGACTGTACTCCGTCTGCGATCTTCTTTGCCCTTCCCCAATCTTCATGACTTTGCACTTGGTGGGATTCAACTCCAGGAGCCAATTGCTGGACCAGGTCTGCAGCCTGTCCAGATCCCTTTGTATTTCTGCCTGGTCTGTGATCGAATAAATTCTACTCATCAACTTCACATCATCTGCAAACAGGGACACCTCGGAGTCTATTCCTTCCGTCATGTCGTTCACAAATACCAGAAACAGCACTAGTCCTAGGACTGACCCCTGTGGGACCCCGCTGGTCACAGGTGCTCACTCTGACACCTCGCCACGTACCATGACTCTCTGCTGTCTTCGTGACAAGTATTCCCTGATCAATTGTAGTGCCTTCCCTGTTATCCCTGCTTGGTTCTCCAGATTTTGCACTAATCTCATATGTGGAACTGTGTCAAACGCCTTCTTGCAGTCCAAGAAAATGCAATCGACCCACCCCTCTCTCTCTTGTCTTACTGCTGTCACCCTCTCATAGAACTCCAGCAGGTTTGTGACACAGGATTTCCCGTCCCTGAAACCATGTTGGCTGCTGTTGATGAGATCATTCCTTTCTAGGTGTTCCTCCACTCTTCTCCTGATAATCTTCTCCATGATTTTGCATACTATACATGTCAGTGACACTGGTCTCTAGTTTAGTGCTTCATGTCTGTCTCCTTTTTTAAAGATTGGGACTACATTTGCTGTCTTCCATGCCTCAGGCAATCTCCCTGTTTCGATAGATGTATTGAATATTGTTGTTTGGGGTACACATAGCGCCTCTGCTCCCTCTCTCAGGACCCATGGCGAGATGTTATCTGGCCCCATTACCTTTGAGGTATCTAGCTCACTCAGAAGCCTCTTCACTTCTTCCTCGGTTGTGTGTACTGTGTCCAGCACTTGGTAGTGTGCTTCACCTCTCCGTCTTTCTGGAGCCCCTTCTGTCTCCTCTGTGAACGCTTCTTTGAATCTCTTGTTGAGTTCCTCACATACTTCACGGTCATTTCTTATTGTCTCTCTTCCTTCCTTCCTTAGCCTGATTACCTGGTCCTTGACTGTTGTTTTCCTCCTGATGTGGCTGTATAACAGTTTCGGGTCAGATTTGGCTTTCGTTGCTATGTCATTTTCATATTGTCTTTGGGCCTCCCTTCTAATCTGTGCATATTCGTTTCTGGCTCTACGACTGCTCTATTCTCCTTGGTCCTTTGCCTTCCATATTTCTTCCATTCCCTAGCACACTTGGTTTTTGCCTCCTTGTACCTTTGGGTGAACCATGGGCTCATCCTGGCTTTTTCATTATTCCTGTTACCCTTGGGTACAAACCTCTCCTCAGCCTCCTTGCACATTGTTGCTACATATTCCATCATCTCATTAACTGGCTTCCCTGCCAGTTCTCTGTCCCACTGAACCCCATTCAGGAAGTTCCTCATTCCCGTGTATTCCTCTTTCTTGTAGTTTGGCTTCATTCATACTGGCCTTCCTGCTTCCCCCTCCAATTTTAGCTCTGCGTATTCGAAGCTTAAAACCACATGATCGCTGGCCCCAAGGGGTCTTTCATATGTGATGTCCTCAATATCCTGCAGTACTCAAGGTGAATACTAAGTCCAGTCTTGCTGATTCTTCCTCTCCTCTCACTCTTGTAGTGTCCCTTACATGAAGTTTTCCAGTACCATCTCCATCAACTTAGCCCTCCATGTGTCTTAAGAACATAAGAACATAAGAAAGAAGGAACACTACAACAGGCCTACTGACCCATGCGGAGCAGGTCCATGTCCCCCATCCCCCTGGATTAGCCCAATGACCACCCCCGAATTAACCCAATGACCCACCCAGTCTGATCATCTCCACCCAAGGATGGAGCACTGCACCAGACCCAGCACCACAAGCTAGTCAGGTCCAACTCACACCCACCCACACCCACTCATGTATTTATCTAACCTATTTTTAAAACAACACACATCGTTTTAACCTGAATAACTGTACTCGGGAGTTTGTTCCACTCATCCACATCTCTATTACCAAACCTGTGCTTTCCTATATCCTTCCTGAATCTGAATTTTTCCAACTTGAAACCATTGCTGCGAGTCCTGTCTAGGCTGGAAATTTTCAGCACGCTATTTACATCCCCTTTATTTATTCGTTTTCCACTTATACACCTCGATCATATCCCCCCTAAATCTACGCCTTTCTAGAGAGTGCAGATTCAGGGCCCTCAGTCTATCCTCATAGTGAAGATTTCTGATACATGGGATCATCTTTGTCATCATCCTCTGTACGTTTTCCAGAGCATTTATATCCATTCTGAAATACGGTGACCAGAACTGAGCAGCAAAGTCTAAATGAGGCCTAACCAAGGATATATAGAGTTGAAGAACAACCTGAGGACTTCTATTATTTATACTTCTAGATATGAAGCCAAGAATTATGTTAGCTTTATTGCAAACACTAATGCACTGTTGTCTTGGTTTTAGATTACTGCTAACCAGAACTCCTAAATCCTTTTCGCAATCGGTAGTATTAAGATCTACATCCTTTAGTTTATATGTGTCATGGTTATTTAACTGTCCAACCTTTAGAACTTTGCATTTGTCAATATTAAACTGCATCTGCAACTTCTCCGACCATTGCATCAGTCTATTCAAATCATCCTGGAGTGTTCTAGTGTCCTCATTAGAATGAATTGGACGGCCTATTTTGGTGTCAACAGCAAATTTGCTTATGTCACTATTTATTCTCTCATCTATGTCGTTTATGTAAATTGTGAACAACAACGCGCCCAACACTGACCCCTGAGAAACACCGCTTGTGACGTGCCCCCATTCTGATTTCTCCCCATTTATGCAAGCTCTCTGCTGTCTATTTGTCAGCCATGCCTCTACTCAGGAAAAAATTTCTCCTCCTATTCCGTGTGCCTTAAGTTTCCTTCAATAGCCTTACTGAAGTCCATATACACAATATCATATTCATTACCATGATCTACCTCCTCAAACACCTTAGTGAAAAAAGTTAGTAAATTCGTAAGACAGGAACGCCCCTTTGTAAAACCGTGTTGAGATTCATTAATCAATCTGTGCCTGTCAAGATGGCTACGAATTGCTTCGGCAATTATTGATTCCATAAATTTTCCTACTATGAAGGTAAGGCTTATTGGTCTATAGTTCGAAGCCAAGGACCTGTCACCTGCCTTCTAAATAGGTATTACATTTGCCATTTTCCACTTATCAGGCACTATGCCAGTTTGTAGTGATATGTTAAAAAGATTAGCCAAAGGTATGCTAAGTTCCTCTTTACATTCCTTTAACACCCTTGCAAACAGTTCAGCAGGGCCTGGGGATTTGTTAGGTTTTAATTTCTCTATTTGTCTGAGGACCATATCACTAGTTACCGCAATCGTACATAGTTTATTATCACCCTGTTCTACATAATCTATTATTTCAGGAATATCGCTAGTATTTTCCTGGGTGAAAACTGAGAGGAAGTAGGTATTTAGAATTTCACACATATCCTTATCACTGTCAGTGATCTGACCAGAGTTACTCTTAATTGGGCCAATCTTGTCCCTAATCTTACTTCAGTATACCTGAAAGAATCCTTTAGGGTTCATCTTTGAATCCCTTGCGACATTAGCCTCATAATCCCTTTTTGCTTTTCTTATTCCTTTTTTTTATTTCTCTCTTTAATTGAATATATTGATTTCTTAACTGCCCATCCCCTCTTTTGATACACCTATATATGCCTCTCTTTTGACCAATGAGATGTTTTAATCTATTGTTCATCCATTTGGGATCATTTTTGTTGAGATCTAATTTCCCTACTCGGAACAAAAGTTGTCTGGGCAGCTAGAACTATGCTCTGAAAAACGTCATATTGACAACCAAGATCACCTACCTGATCCATAGTCAGGACATCCCAATTTAGCCCACCCAGGTAATTTTTCAGTCCCATGAAGTCGGCCAAGCGATAATCTGGGACAGAGACTTGATTGCAGTTATCTGGGTAATTCCATGATATATTAAAACTAAGTGATTTGTGATCACTTTCCCCAAGCTCATCATTAACCTCAAGATTATTAAATAGTGAATCTTTGTTGGCAAGAACCAAGTCAAGCAGATTGTTTCTTCTAGTTGGTTCTGTCACAACATGTTCTAAAAAGCAATCCTGAACCGTATCGAGAAAGTCACTAGACTCAAGATTTCCTGTCATATTGTTCCAATCAATTTGTCTAAAGTTCAAATCTCCCATTATAACAACAATGTCATATCTAGATGCCTTATGAATTTCGTCCCATAACAGCTTACTGCACTCCCTATCAAGGTTTGGGGGGCTATAAATCACACTCAAAATTAATTTGTCAAGACCCTCGAGAAACTGTAGCCAAACAGATTCTGTGTTCGATGTCTCTAATTTTATATCATGTCTAAGACAACAATTTAAATTTTCTCTGACATACATCGCCACCCCACCACCCTTCCTGTTGACCCTGTCAGTGTGGAATAGTTTATAACCCTGTATGTTGCATTCAGAAGGCATTTCTCTATCTTTCAGGTTGAACCAGGTCTCTGTTATACCAATAATATCTATATTACCTACACTTGCAAGTAATCTTAGCTCATCTATCTTATTTCTTAGACTCCTACTATTTGTATAGCAAGCCTTAAGGGAGCTAGTTACTCGTTGCCCTCTGTTATCTCTCTTTGTTTGTTGATCAATTGATTTGCCATTACTAGCAACTTTATTTTGAATATTGTCTTTTAAACATATCCCTGAGGTATCTCGGTAATAACTGCTGTTTTTAACCCTAATGTTGCAGCCTGATTGTTTCCCACAAACACCCATACCTCAATAATCTATCGGTTTAAATTCCTAGACAAGTCATCAATTACCTTCTCAATTGAATTGGCTAATGCAACCACTCCATCCCCAGAGAGATGAACCCCATTCATTGCATACATATCACGTTTGTCAAAGAATAGGTCCCAGTTATCAATGAATGGGATTGCAAGTTCCTTGCAGTACCTGTCTAGCCAGCAATTTATACCAATTGCCCTAGATATCCATTCATTGCCCACTTCCTTTCTAGGCAAGATGCTACATATGACTGGGATCCCTCCCTTAGACCTAACTACTTCTATGGCTGACCTATACTTATCCAGCAGCTCCTCTCTCCTGCCCTTCCCAATGTCATTACCCCCAGCACTAAGACAGATAATGGGCTTGTTCCCATTACCTGCCATAATATTATCCAACCTGCTGACTGTCACCAACACCTGCTCCGGGAAGACACACTCTCTGTCTGACCTTTCTGACTCTGTTACAAAATACACTGGTCTATATCTTACCTGAGAATCGCCTACTATTAAAATATTCTTGCCTTGATTAGCAGGGGAATCAGTGGTACCTTCAACCTCACTAACCACTGAAGTACACTCGTCTTGGAGAACAGAGAAACGATTTCCTACCTTCACATCTTCTCTATTAACTCTCCTCATCTTCCTTCTTCCTGAACTGTGAACCACTTCCCACTTAGAGCGGCTGCCACTATCACTGCTGGCGACCATTCCTTCCTTACCAGTTAAATCCTTCTCACACTCACTCCCAAACTCATCTATGCGAAGTTTCAGCCTCCTATTTTCCTCCTGAAGAAGTAGAATCTCCTTCTTCAACACTTGAACCTGAGATTCTAAAACACTACAACAAGCCATGGTGCTTGGTAACAGCCCACGCTAACTCCCAAGAGCTTAGGCAGATAGGACGGCAGGTGACCACTGACCTCAGCGTGGCTCCAAGTTCTCCCAAGTCGATCTCCTTGTGGTTAAAGTCACCCATGATCAGGAGTTTTGCCCTGCATGCATGAGCTCTCCTGGCCACTGCAGCCAGTGTGTCAACCATCGCTCTATTGCTCTCGTCGTACTCTTGCCTTGGCCTCCTGCTGTTCTGTAGTAGGTTATATATCACTGCAATTACCACCTTGGGACCTCCAAAGTGAAGCGTTCGCGCTATGTAATCACTTTCTTCTCCGCTGTCTCCTCTCTCCAGATCGTCAAAATTCCATCGATTTTTGGTCAGCAGTGCCACTCCTCCACCCCCCCTGTTCCCTCTGTCTTTCCTCAGGATCTGGTATCCCGTTGGAAAGATGGCATCTGTTATCATACCTGTAAGCTTGGTTTCTGTGAGAGCTATGATGTCCAGTGATGCCTCTTTTACTCTTTCGTGCCACTCCTCCCACTTATTTGTTATTCCATCAGCGTTTGTGTACAATACCTTCAGTTTCCTTTCCAACACTGTGGTTTGGGGGGGCCTGTGAGGGTGGGAGACCTGGCAGCATACTGTGGGTTTCTATATCTGGGTGTTGGGTGGAAGCTGTGGGTATGGATTGTAGTGTGTGTTAGGTTGTAGGTTCTGAGAGTAGTTGTGTGTGTGCTTGCCATTGCTGCTCTGTTCTGCTCTGACTGACCTCTGCTGGGTCCATCCTTGTCTCCTTTCCTAGCTCCTTTCGCTTTTTTGTCCTCTCCCTCAGCTGCTGTCGTTCTGTTTGTGTTCTGTCTCTATCTATCAACATCCTCTTGTACTCTTCCAAGTATTTCAACCGTGGTTTCTCTTGGAGGATCCTGTTCTGCACTATTTCCGTCCTGAGAATCAGCTTGATCGGTGTGTGTGTGTGTGTTTGTGTGTGTGTGTGTGTGTGTGTGTGTGTGTGTGTGGATGTGTGTGTGTGGATGTGTGTGTGTATGTGTGTATGTGTGGATGTGTGTGCGGATTTGTGTTTGTGTGTGTGTGTTGGTGTGTGTTTGTGTGTGTGTGTGCGTGTCTGTCTGTCTGTGTGTGTGTACTCACTTACTTGTACTCGAGACATAGCTCCTGGCCCCTGTCTTCACTGATCGCTACTAGTTGCTCTCTCTCCCTACTCACAGAGCTTTATCTTACCTCATCCTAAAACTATGTATGGTTCCTGCCTCCAATACATCCTTTGTCAGTGTGTGTGTGTGTGTGTGTCATTCACATATACCAGAAACAGCACAGGTCCTAGGGCTGACCCCTGTGGAACCCCGCTCGTCACAGGCGCCCACTCTGACACCTCATCACGTACCATGACTCGCTGATGCTCTCCGGTCAGGTATTCTCTGATCCACTGCTGTGCCTTCCCTGTTATCCCTGCCTCGTCCTCCAGCTTTTGCACTATTGTCTTGTGTGGAACTGTGTCAAAAGCTTTCTTACAGTCCAAGAAAACGCAAGCTACCCACCCCTCTTTCTCTTGTCTTACTGCTGTCACCTTGTCATAGAATTTTGACACAATGTTTCCCTATCTCTGAATCCCTGCTATTTGTAATATATGAGGTCATTCCTTTCTAGATGGCCCACCACTCTCCTTTTGATAATCTCCATGGCTTTGCTTTCATGTGAGTAACACTGGTGTGTAGTTTAGTGCTTCATATCTGGTCTCTTTTTTTAAAAAATTGGGATCACATTTGCTGTCTTCCATACTTCAGGTAGTCGCCCTTTTCGAGAGATGTGTTTAAGATTGTTGTTAGTGGTACAAAGAGCGTCTTTGCTCCCTCTCTCAGGACCCACTGAGAGATAATATCCAGCCCCCTTCCCCTTTGAGATATCTAGTTCACTTAGCAGCCTCTTCACCTCCTCCTCTTTTGTATGTATCGTATCCAGCACTTGTTGTGTATACCACCTCTCCGTCTGATTACCTGGTCTTTGACTGTTGTCTTCTTGATGTGACTGTGCAACACCTTCGGGTCAGACTTGCCTTTCGCTGCTATGACATTTTCGCATTTTCGTTTGTGTGTGTGTGTGTGTGTGTGTGTGTGTGTGTGTGTGTGTGTGTGTGTGTGTGTGTGTGTGTGTTCACAATGCCGTAAATAAGAACGAGCGATAAAAGAAGCAAAATAACCTCAAGGAAAGTTGCAATCAACAAATCATCAGGATCTTGCAGTGTTGCATGGGTTATAAAACTTCGGACAGCTATTGCAAGAAAATAGTTTTTGCAGAGATAAATGTTGCCGTCTGCAACATACATCATATGAGACTGCTGCAACACACATCAGTTTCTTCTACTGCAACACGCATCAGTTTCATCTTCTGCAACACACATCAGTTCCATCTACTGCAACACACATCAGTACCATCTACTGAAACACACATCAGTTCCATCTACTGCAACACACATCAGTTACATCTACTGCAACACACATCAGTTCCATCTACTGCAACACACATCAGTTCCATCTACTGCAACACACATCAGTTCCATTCCCTGCAACACACATTATTGGTATCTTCTGTAACATACATCAGTGCTGTCTTCTGCAACACACTTGAACTGTGTCTACTGTAAGACAGCGGTATCTTCTGTAACAAAATTCAGATGTGATTGCTGCAACACACTTCAGAGTCATCTACTACAACACCAATTAGTGTTTACTGCAACATACATCGATGGTGTCGGCTGCTAAACATATAAATTCCGTATCCTTCAACACTCATAAGTGGTGTCTGCTACAACACACATGAGCAGTGTCTGCAACATACATGAGTGGTGTCTGTAACATACATGAGTGGTGTCTGCAACACACATGAGTGGTGTCTGCAACACACATGAGTGGTGTCTGTTGCCTCGACTATCTGTGATGTCTTCTGCAACACACATGAGTGGTGTCTGTTGCCTCGACTATCTGTGATGTCTTCTGCAACACACATCAGTGGAGTCTCTTCAGTGGATATGAGTGGTATTTGATGCAACACATATCAATGAGGTCTGCTGCAACACACATGAATGGTGTCTGATGCAACAATATTTTAAGTGTTTGTAACACACATTAGTGGTGTTAGTTACAACACATATCTGAGGTGTATGACACAACACACATTAATTATGTCCGATGCAGCACTCATCAGTTGTGTCTGATGCAACACATAAGTGTTGCCTTCTGTAACATATGTGAGTGGCGTCTACTGCAATACTGAAAACGAAGAAGACTGAAAACAGTGGGAGCAAATTTCACATGTACTACGAGAAAAATATTCATATTGGAGAAATTATCAGTTTTATAGAACAGCTGGGAAACTGAAAGTAGTGAAGAGAACTGTTCAACTAGAACTGCCGCCCCAGGTGATAATTTGGAAATCAGTGCCTATAATGATCTTGAAGGTCGAGAAATATTCGAAAGTGCACCAGATGGAGATAGTGGTCTTGATATTGAAAACAAAAGGCACAGACTCAGACATACAGGGTTGAGAATTAAAAATAGCACTTTTGTTGGCGATGATGAAAAACAGATGGTGATTTTGGAGGATGGAAGATACACATTACCAGTAAAAACTGGTGGTGGTGTTCGTACCGATGCTGGTTCAGGTGCCGCTGACAAAGGAAACTCAGAAAAAAAACTGTACAATTAGGGAACCCAGCCCCCAAAATCCTAGCAAAGAGAAATCATATGTGTGAAGGAGATTCTATGCCTTGGGTATCGGTAGGCATGGAATATCTTCATAAACAAAGGAGATGTGCAATTTTGACCATTCAAAAAATGCCGCGACCTCATGACAAAAGGAGTGTCATTCGTCTTCATTAAAAGTTTTTCACACTGAAATGTGTTATTCGTCAGTTCATGTGAGCCAATGTTACAACACAAACTGCCAGACACATCATTTGAAAAGGACCAGTAGGTATAGATCCCACAAACTGTGGGAAATAAACCAAATACAGTTACCAGGATACAAGTTATTTAGACAGAAATAACAAGCAACAAGGACGGAGAGGGGATGTTGGCCTGTATGTGACAGTCATCTGCTCAGAATTACTAAACGCCACAAATTATGCAGCTAAAGTTTTGGCAGTAAAGATTAAATACCAAATCCTTGTCATTTTGGTTGTATATAACCCATCAGATGCCCCCGCCCAACAATCCAAGAAACAGCTTTTGAAAATTGACCAGTGTTTGAGAAATGTTTCAACCACAGCTCTAAATACAGTATCTTGTTGCCAGGTGAGTTCAACAAAAGACATTTTAAATGCAAGAATGTGACAAAAAAATGTTAAAGCTGAGATAATCCCAGACGGCAGCTCAGATGAAAATTCACACACACATATTTTATTTATTTATTAACACTGCCGTTTCCCACCAAGGCAGGGTGGCCCGAAAAAGAAAAACTTTCATCATTCACTCCATCACTGTCTTACCAGAGGCGTGCTTACACTACAGTTATAAAACTGAAACATTAACACACCTACTTCAGAGTGCAGACACTGTACTTCCCATCTCCAGGACTCAAGTCCGGCATGCTGGCTTCCCTGAATCACTTCATAAATGTTACCTTGCTTACACTCCTACAGCACATCAAGTCCTAACACCTATTCGTCTCCATTTGCTATTTAACACGCTCACATATGCTTGTTGGAAGTCCAAGCCACTTGCACGCAAAATCATCTTTACTCCCTCCCTCCAACCTTTCCTAGATTGACCCCTACCCCGCCTTCCCTCCACTACAGATTTATACACTCTCGAAGTCATTCAATTTCGTTTCATGCTCTCTATGTCCGAACCACCTCAATAATCCCTCCGAAGCCCTATGGATAATTGTTTTGGTAAATCCACACCTCCTCCTAGTCTCCCAAATACGGATCCTCTGCATTATATTCACACCATACATTGCCCTCAGACATGACATCTCCACTGCCTCCAGCCTTCTCCTTTTTGCAACATTCGCCACTCATGCTTCACACTCAGATAAGAGCGCTGGTAGAACTATACTCTCATATATTCCCCTCTTTGCTTTCAAGGATAAAGTACTTTGTCTCCAAAGACTTCCAAGTACACCACTCGCCTTTTTCCCATCGTTAGTTTATGATTCACTTCATCTTTCATAGACCCATCTGCTGACAGGTCCACTCCCAAATATCTGAATACATTCACCTCCTCATACTCCCTCCAATCTGATACCCAATCTTTCGTTTCCTATTTTTTTTATCACCTTACTCTTTCCTATATTCACTTTTAATTTCCTTATTTTCCATACTCTACCAAACTCATCCACCAACTTCTATAACCTTTCTTCAGAATCTCCCAAAAGCACAGTGCCATCAGCAAAGAGCAACTGTGACAACTCCCACTTTGTGTTCGATTTGCCCACACTGCCCCTCTATCCACCCTGTCACACGCCTTTTCCAAATCCATAAATGCCACAAAAACATCTTTACCCTTTTCTATAAACTGTTCTAAATACTGTTTCACTGTAAAGACTTGGTCTACACACCCCCTACTCTTCCTAAAGCCTCCTTGTTCATCTGCTATGCTACTCTTCGTCTTACTCTTAATTCTTTCAATAATAACTACCATACACATTACTAGGTATACTCAACAGACTTATTCTCCCATAATTTTTACACTCTCTTTTGTCCCTTTTGCCTTTATACAAAGGAACTATGCATGCTCTCTGCCAAAACCTAGTGCCTTACCTTCTCCAATATATTTATTAAACAAAAGCATTAACTGCTCCAAAATTATACCCCCAACTGCTTTTAGAATTTCTATCTTTATCCCTTCAGTCCCTGCTACCTTACTCCCTGTCATTCTACCCACTGCCTCACGAAGTTCCCCCACACTCACAACTGGCTCTTCCTCATTCCTCCTTGTTATTCCTCCTTGCCCTATATTCGAAATCACAGCTTCCATATCGTCATCAACATTTAATAATTTCTCAAAATATTCCCTCCATTTCCCGATACCTCTAACTCTCCATATAATAATTCTCCTCTCCTATTTGTTCCCTAGGTTTCCTTAACTTGTTAATCTCACTCCAAAACTTTTTCTTGTTTCCCACAAAATTTGTTGATAACATCTCACCCACTCTCTCATTTGCTCTTTTTTTTACATTGCTTCACCACTCTCATAACGTCTCTTTTTCTCTCCATATACTTTTCCCTCCTTGCATCACTTCTACTTTGTAAAAACCTCTCATATGCTAACTTTTTCTCCCTTACTACTCTCTTTACATCATCATTCCACCAATCACTCTTCTTCCCTCCTGCACCCACTTTCCTGTAACCACAAACTTCTGCTGAACACTCTAGCACTACATTTTTAAACCTACTCAATGCATCTTCGACCCCATTGCCTATACTGTCACTAGCCCATGTAACCTCCAGTAGTTGTTTATATCTTACCCTAACTGCTTCCTATTTTAGTTTATAAACCTTCACTTCTCTCTTACTTGATGCTTCTATTTCCTTGTATCCCACTACTTTTTATTCTCAGTGTAGCTATCACATAAAAGTGATCTGATATATATGTGGCTCCTCTCTAAACACGTACATCCTGAAGTCTACTAATCAGTCCTATCTACCAATACTTAGTCCAGCACACTACTGTCATTGCACCTTATATCATATCTTGTATACTTATTTATCCTCATTTCTTAAAACATGTAGTGCCTATACTAAGACCCCTCTCTATACAAAGTTCATTTACACCTGGCACAATAAACTTACCAACCACATCCTCTCTGAAGGTTTCTCCTTCTTTAGCATTTATATCCCTTACCATAATTACTCTCTCACTTGGTTTAAAGTTCTTACACACTCAGCATCTCCAAATCTCCCTCTTTCTCTCTTTTTTCTCTCTCTCTCTTCTCCAGGATCATACACACTTGTTATGACCCACTTTTTGATTTTGACCCTTATTTTGATCCACATAACCCTTAAATTTACACATTAATATTCCCTCATTTTCCAAACTGATCCTTCAACATTATTACTACCTCTTCCTTAGATCTAACTCTCTCAGATACTTCTGACTTAATCCCATTTACTTCCTCCCACTGAAACTCCCTTACCCCTTTCACACACACACGAGTTATTAAATTTGCTCAACAAATTCTCATTTAGCCAGCAAATAGTGACGTTAACAAGATCTTATTTTTACTTATAATCACTATCTAGTACGAAATATAACAGGATCAAAGATAGTACACTAGGTTGACAACATATTCGACGTACAGACGTGTATGCACATGGGTCCTGTCCATCTAATTGAGAACAATTATGAGGGTTGCCTTCACCAAATTCAACTTCAATAACAAAAGCATTCATTGGGATCAGATTAACAATGTCCTAAACCAAACTTGCTGGAAAGATATCTTGAACAAGATGGGTCCAAACCTGTGCCTTGAAAGACTTAACTCTGGCACTTGAGACATGTTCAAGGCACATTCCCCTAAGAAAAAGTAGAGATGTAAATTAGAAAAAAAGAGATGCTTCCTTTAAGAAATAGAATGAAATTTAAAGAAATCCAAAATACTTCTTTTCTTATGCCAAACTAAGGTAAAAACCACATCCAGTATCGGGCCTCTCATAAAAGAGAGATGGGACTTACACAGATAACAGCTAAGAAATGAATGAGATACTGAAGTCCCAGTATGACTCAAGTGTATGGTGACCTTCTAATCACATGGTTAATTCCAGAATTTTTATATAACCCTAACACTACAATTAATTACATGCATATTAATTCTGCTCCAGGCCTAGATACGTGGAACTTCGTCGTCATTAAGAACTCCAAATAAAAACATTTCGCGTGCCTTAAATATTCCATGGAGAGGGACCCTAGATACAAGGGTCAGCTCACTGTCACTAAAAACGAAGGATATAGCCTCACTCCACAAAGGTGGTAGTAAAGCAATTGCAATTGCTGGACAACTATGAGAGTTCTAGGATGCAATGGAGGACCGAGAGAATGCAGATGTAGTATGTACAGACTTTACGAAAGCCTTCAACAGGAACGATCATGGTGTAACAGCACACAAAATGTGTTATAAAGAAATAACAGGAAAAGTGGGTAGATGGATCCATAACTTCCTAGTCAATAAAACACAAAGAGTAAAAGTAAACTGAGCGAAGTTCGAGGCGGCTACAGTGAAAAGTTCTGTTTCACAATGTACAGTACTCGCTCCCTTCCTTTTCCTCATCCTCACGTTTGACTTAGAGATGTAAACCACAGCAACGTATCTTCCTTTGGTGACCATACCAGAATTTGGAAGACAGTGTCATCCAATGAGGACTCTATACATTTCCAAGTGTTAAAATGGCCTCAGAAATCAATATGAAGTGTGAGGGCAAATTTAAATTACTTTGTTATTAAAACTTGATAAAACAAAAACTAGATAAGAGTATAAAACAAATTATAACGGCACAAAAGAGCGAGAAACTTATGTGAAGGACTTGGGAGTGATAATGTAAGAAAAATCACATCTTCAAAGATCATAACAATGTTCCATTACATATGCTAGGAAAATGGTAGGATGGATAATGAATACTTTCAAAACTAGGGATACCAAGCTAAAGATGGGTACTGCTATACACTAACGGCCCCTTTCTTGGCAGGTGAAACTGCAGACATTGAGAATATAGAGAATTTTCATTGTAAGCATAAGTACAATAAAGCACCGCACTTACTGGGAACTCTAGAAGTTCCTTAACCTGTAATCCTTGGAACACAGACGAGAAAAATACATTATAAACTACACGTGTAAAATCGTAGAGGAAGTAGTCCCAAATCTGCTGCATATCACATCAGTGGTGCCTGGTGCAACACAAATGAGCGGTGTCTGCAGCAACACACAAAAGTGATGTCTGCTGCAACACATTTCGGTGGTGTTTTCTGAAGCACACGCCATTGGTGACTGCTTGTACACACAGTGGAGTCTGGGGCAAAACACATCAGTGGTGTATTACACATCTCACATCAGTAGTTTCTGCTGCAATACAAGAGCGGTGTCTTCTGAAACATATCAGTGGTGTCTGCTCCAAGACACATCATTGGTGTCTGCTGCAATAGACATTAATGGTTTCTGCTGCAAATCACATCAGTAGTGTTTTCTGCAATACGTTTTTATCCGTGTCTGCTGCAACACTTATCAGTTCTAAAGGATGGAACACACATCAGTAGTGCATTTTGTAACACACATCAGGAGTAACTACTGCAAGACACGTTCGTGGTGTACACTGTAACTCATATGAGGGCTGTCTGCTGCAACACGCATCAGTGGTGTCTGCTGCCAAATGCATTACTGATTCTTCTGCTACATACATCAGTGATGTCTACTGCAACATACTTCAGTGATGCCTACTGCAACATACTTCAATGATGCCTACTGCAACATACTTCAGTGATGCCTACTGCAACATACATTAGTGATGTCTACTGCAACATACATCAGTGATGTTTACTGCGACATACATCAGTGATGTCTACTGCAACATACGTCAGTGATGTCTACTGCAACATACGTCAGTGATGTCTACTACAACATTCATCAGTGACGTCTACTGCAACATACATCAGTGATGTATACTGCAACACACATCAATGATGTTTATTGTAACATACATAAGTGGTGTCATCTGCAACACGTCAGTGGTATTTGCTGCAATACACGCCAGTCTTGTCTGCTGCATCACACATCAATGGTGTCTACTGCAACACACATCAATGGTGTCTGCTGCATCACACATCAGTGGTGTCTTCTGTAAGGCACATTAGTGGTGTCTGCTGCAGCACACACAAATGTCTGCTGCCACACACATCAGTGGTGTCTGCTGCAACACACATCAGTGGTGTCTGCTGCAACACACATCAGTGGTGACCTCTGCGAAACATTTCAGTGTTATCAACTGCGACACATATCATGGTTTTCTACTTCAGCACGTATCAGAGCTAGCTACAGCAACACACAACAGTTGTTTCTTCTGCGACACATATCAGTAGTGTTTCCTGCAGCACAAATCAGTGGTGCAACACACTTAAATGCTCTTTGCTACGTCAACTAACGTATATGACTTATATAGTATGAACATTAATCATGAGTAAATAAATATTCATTTTTGTTCCTAAATAGCTTCAAGGAGAGTGTGTAATAAAGTACTTTTTAATGTTCTCAGAGTAAAGATTTTGCTGAGTATCAAGTGGTAACGACAACAATGGAAATAAATGTGGCGAGGATTATATTATTTGAAGAAAAAGATATCTGTAAATTGTATTATTAATGAAATATAATTTAGTTTTGTATATGATCTTTTGTTGAATTATTCATCTGAGAAAATAAATGTGATACATATATCAACGTAGGAATCAAAGGTAATTGGGAGTTTATATAACATTTGAGTGATATTCTTTCGTTCATTTTGTTGGAAATCAACAATAAAATTAATCAGATTAATAATATTTAATAACATATTAGTCGAAGCCATAGTAAAATATAAGAATTATTAGAAATATTAAAAAATTCTTGCTTTTCGCAGAAATAAAACGAGACAAAGATAAATATTTGGATAATAGGTGTGCGGGATCTTGAAAAAGACAGTGTTGGGGTCCCGGAAGCCACTAACATCTTGACCAGGAGGTCACAAGTTGGGCTGCAGGAGTATAAGAGCCATCCAGACCGGTCACAGGTTTCTTTATGTTATCTCTTCTCCCTCCTACCTTCTGGACTCATTCTTCCTCCCTTCTGCCCACTCATCTCACTCCTCTTCAATTCTTCCAACCTGTCTCACTTTCCCTTCCTCCTGCCACCTTTTCTTACTCTCTCCCATCATTCCTCGTTCACTCTCTTTTGGACATAAATTATTTGAAAAATAGGAAACCTTGAAGACAGAAAATTCCCATTAACTTTTACCAAATGTTGCTACTTCCCATTATTTTTATTGAGTAAATTTAATAGGAGTTGCATTTGTAAACAGTAACTGTATGGAGCATTTGCACTGGAAGTACAGATCTACAGACAAATGTAGTAAAAAGACTATATTTAGGCTGCCTACTGCAGCACACTTCACTGTTGTCTACTGCAGCACACGTCACTGTTGTCTACTGCAGCAAACATCACTGTTGTCTGTTGCAGCAAACATCACTGTTGTATACTGCAGCAAACATAACTGTAACACTGCAGCAAACATCACTGTTGTCTACCGCAGCACATGACACTATAGCCTAATACACCACACGTCACTATTGCCTAATACAGAACACGTCACTGTAGTCTACTGCAGCACACGCCAATGTTTCCTACTGCAACACACGTCACTGTTGCCTACTGCAGCACACGTCACTTTTCCCTACTGCAGCCCACGTAACTGTTGCCTACTGCAGCTCACGTCCCTTTTGTCTACTGCAGCACATGTCACTGCTGCCTACTGCAGTACACGTTAGTGCTGCCTTCTGCAGCACACGTCACTGCTGCGTAATGCAGTACACGTCACGTCACTGCATATTGCAGTACACTTCAGGTCAGTGCTGCATACTCGAGCACACGTCGGTGCTGCATACTCCAGTACACGTCAGTGCTGCACACTCCAGCACACGTCAGTGCTGCACACTCCAGCACACGTCAGTGCTGCACACTCCAGCACACGTCAGTGCTGCATACTCCAGCATACGTCAGTGCTGCACACTCCAGCACACGTCAGTGCTGCACACTCCAGCACACGTCAGTGCTGCATACTCCAGCACACGTCAGTGCTGCATACTCCAGCACACGTCAGTGCTGCATACTCCAGCACACGTCAGTGCTGCATACTCCAGCACACGTCAGTGCTGCACACTCCAGCACACGTCAGTGCTGCACACTCCAGCACACGTCAGTGCTGCACACTCCAGCACACGTCAGTGCTGCACACTCCAGCACACGTCAGTGCTGTACACTCCAGCACACGTCAGTGCTGCACACTCCAGCACACGTCAGTGCTGCACACTCCAGCACACGTCAGTGCTGCACACTCCAGCACACGTCAGTGCTGCACACTCCAGCACACGTCAGTGCTGCACACTCCAGCACACGTCAGTGCTGCACACTCCAACACACGTCAGTGCTGCACATTCCAACACACGTCAGTGCTGCACACTCCAACACACGTCAGTGCTGCACACTCCAGCACACCTCAGTGCTGCATACTCCAGCATACGTCAGTGCTGCACACTCCAGCACACGTCAGTGCTGCACACTCCAGCACACGTCAGTGCTGCACACTCCAGCACACGTCAGTGCTGCTCACTCCAACACACGTCAGTGCCGCACACTCCAACACACGTCAGTACTCCACACTCCAGCACACGTCAGTGCTGCACACTCCAACACACGTCAGTGCCGCACACTCCAACACACGTCAGTGCTGCACACTCCAACACACATTAGTGCTGAACACTCCAACACACGTCAGTGCTGCACACACCAACACACGTCAGTGCTGCACACTCCAACACACGTCAGTGCTGCATACTCCAGCACACGTCAGTGCTGCACACTCCAGCACACGTCAGTGCTGCACACTCCAGCACACGTCAGTGCTGTACACTCCAGCACACGTCAGTGCTGCATACTCCAGTATACGTCAGTGCTCGCACACTCCAGCAAAACATCAGTGCTGCACACTCCAGCACACGTCAGTGCTGCACACCCCAACACACGTCAGTGCTGCACCTCCACACACGTCAGTGCTGCACACTCCAACACACCTCAGTGCTGCATACTCCAGCATACGTCAGTGCTGCACACTCCAGCATACGTCAGTGCTGCACACTCCAACACACGTCAGTGCTGCACACTCCAACACTCGTCAGTGCTGCACACTCCAACACTCGTCAGTGCTGCATACTCCAACATACGTCAGTGCTGCACACTCCAGCACACGTCAGTGCTGCACACTCCAGCACTCGTCAGTGCTGCATACTCCAACATACGTCAGTGCTGCACACTCCAGCACACGTCAGTGCTGCACACTCCAGCACACGTCAGTGCTGCTCACTCCAACACACGTCAGTGCTGCACAATCCAGCACACGTCAGTGCTGCTCACTCCAACACACGTCAGTACTCCACACTCCAGCACACGTCAGTGCTGCACACTCCAACACACGTCAGTGCCGCACACTCCAACACACGTCAGTGCTGCACACTCCAACACACGTCAGTGCCGCACACTGCAACACACGTCAGTGCCGCACACTCCAACACACGTCAGTGCTGCACACTCCAACACACGTCAGTGCTGCACACTCCAACACACGTCAGTGCTGCACACTCCAACACACGTCAGTGCCGCACACTCCAACACACTTTAGTGCTGAACACTCCAGCACACGTCAGTGCCGCATACTCCAGCACACGTCAGTGCTGCACACTCCAACACACGTCAGTGCTGCACACTCCAGCACATGTCAGTGCTGCATACTCCAGCACACGTCAGTGCTGCATACTCCAGCACACGTCAGTGCTGCACACTCCAGCACACGTCAGTGCTGCACACTCCATCACACGTCAGTGCTGCACACTCCAGCACACGTCAGTGCTGCACACTCCAACACACGTCAGTGCCGCATACTCCAGCACACGTCAGTGCTGCACACTCCAGCACACGTCAGTGCTGCACACTCCAGCACACGTCAGTGCTGCACACTCCAGCACACGTCAGTGCTGCACACTCCAGCACACGTCAGTGCCGCATACTCCAGCACACGTCAGTGCTGCACACTCCAACACACGTCAGTGCCGCACACTCCAGCACATGTCAGTGCTGCATACTCCAGCACACGTCAGTGCTGCACACTCCAGCACACGTCAGTGCTGCACACTCCAGCACACATCAGTGCTGCACACTCCAGCACACGTCAGTGCTGCATACTCCAGCACACATCAGTGCCGCACACTCCAACACACTTTAGTGCAACACACATAAGCAGTACCTACGACATTACACTTCAAAGATGTGCTTTCCAATACATATAATTGGTGTGTATTGCAACAAACATTAGATACGTATGCTGTAACACACATCAGTGCCTTGTGATTTAAACACTATCATTTATAATGTAAATGTTTCATACGTTCGTAACGCGTAAATAAAATTATATTCTCTACTGTTTCCATTACAGCTTGAAGGAGAGCATGCAAAAAGGTTTTTCAACGTTGTTAAAGTAAAAATTTTTGTTCAGTAGCATCAACGTAACAACTAGTATGTAAATAGATCACATGGAGAAGAACATATTATTTACGGAAACCAATATATGTAAACTATATTCTCGTAAAAACTTTTTTTTTCTGTAATGGCTACAGAGCTAATTGCCAAGTTAAATGTGACTGTTCGAATTATATGCTTGCTTTCACTTCCATTGTGGATAAAAGTAATACTCTGATGTATGAGTTTTTAATAAGATACTGGAAGAAGTTTAAGTAAAATGTGAGAATTATTTAAAATGAAAAAGAATTCCTGCTACTAACAACAATATAACCAGACTAGGTTAACTTTCAGGTTGATCAATGTGTTGGAGGTTCTGGGAGGCTGAGAGTGTTGGGGGTCCCAGGAACCATTGATCTCTTGCAAAATATGGCCAGCCGAGAAATCTTGTTTGAGGTTGGGTTGCAGGGGTAGAAGAGACATCCAAACTATCCACAAGTTCAATATCTATATGTGTGGAGAAATTTTCTCCAGGAGGGGGGTATCAGCCCCCTTAAGCCCCTTTCAGCCCTGAGGGGCCCAGCCCTCTCATAAGAGGCAAATATCTTGTTTACTGCTACAGCAAGTAATTGATCCCAGATGCAGTACAAGTATGTGACGTGGTCTAGCGACCACCGCTCCTTGCAAGAGTCCAGTGTTGCAAAGTGTAGTTTAACAAGAGAAAGTCGATCTCTTACCTTAGCAGGACAATTAAGGAAAATCCTGCTCCCACTTTATTACCATGGTAAAGATAGTGTACATTGTTATCTATGCTTAAGACAGCAAGAATCAAGCATTCTGCTTTGCTTCATGGAGGAAGTTTGGCAAGGAAGCAAAAAGTACTAGGTCAGCTTTTCCTTTATGTTCTAGGGGCATTGCAGCGGCATAGGACGCTGTGAAGTCAGATTACTTTTCACCCTACTGGGAGTCACACTGACGCAAGGATAACCAACAAAGAACACTGATCTGTGTATTAGTGTGAACAAAGTGCCTCACAAAACACAATAAATACTTACAGAGAGGTGTGATCAGCTTCTTTAGTGATGAGATTGTGAACAATAAAGACAAACCTTGTGGAACATAGTGTACCAGTGTGCGTATTCCTAGACTATGGAAGACGTGGACATCCAAGGACACTTCAGCTTCTATCAAGTTACCGATACCTGTCGAGGGTGTAAAGAACACCATAGCTCACGCTACAAGAGCAAGGTGGGTTACAGATTTCTTGTAGTACGGGGGACTGCGCAGTTCTTGTGTCGCTAGGAGTTTGTAATCAACCTATAGTCGGCAGTGAGGTGAGGACTTTTGAGTCCACATACGTAAGTTCGTCAGCAATCAGTGAATGAAATATGCTGACATAACACCCCCTAGGGGTAAATTATTAACATAATATACTCTATTACAGCTCGTTGTGAAGTGGATAAGACAAGACAAGACCTCACCTGCAGGGGCGGCTGTGTGGGTGATAGCTGTCTTATTAGCTAAGTACCCCCTATATTTTAATCTATAACCTTAGCTGGTAAACCATTTCTCAACAATATGCAATTCTTCCCTCCTACAAGCACAGCTCACTCTTCCACTCTTGTGCCCAAATTATTTCACCATCACGTTCTCCTTCCTTGCACACTCATACCTTCTCTAGACATTTTCAATGAGTTACAATAAAAAATAAAAACGTAGAATTTAAGGAGTTGCCCCTTGGTACCAGACATTAAGTACAGTATTGAACTTAATTTTCAGAAGTGCCAACACTATTTGCTCTATAAAGTGGTGCCTACTGCAACACACATCACTGCTGTCTATGGAAACAAGCATCAGTGGTGTCTGCTGCAACAAACATCAGTGGTGTCTGCTGCAACAAGCATCAGTGGTGTCTGTTGCAACAAGCATCAGTGGTGTCTGTTGCAACAAACATCAGTGGTTGTCCACTGTTTGCAACAAATCATTTCCCAGGTGGTGTCTGCTGCAACAAACATCAGTGGTGTCTGCTGCAACAAACATCAGTGGTGTCTGCTGCAACAAACATCAGGGGTGTCTGCTGCAACAAACATTAGTGGTGTCTGCTGCAACAAACATTAGTGGTGTCTGCTGCAACAAACATTAGTGGTGTCTGCTGCAACAAACATTAGTGGTGTCTGCTGCAACAAACATTAGTGGTGTCTGCTGCAACAAACATTAGTGGTGTCTGCTGCAACAAACATTAGTGGTGTCTGCAACAAATATCAGTGGTATCTGCTGCAACAAACATCAGTGGTGTCTGCTGCAACGAATAGCATAGTTTTCTGTCTAACCAAATTTCTATGTTGTATGTCACTTAACACTTGTGTAGCGTTTACTGCATGCTCATCAGTGCTGTTCCTGAGACACATGACATTGATATCTGCTGCAACACACATCAATGCTGTCTATTTTAAAACAGATCATTATCAATGAATTTATTATGCCATTCATGAGAGAAAAGAAAATTTAAAGAAGTATCCATTGGTAACTAACATTAGTGAAGCATCTGTTTAAGGTGTCATTTTAAGTACGAGTAAGGGAATAGAAAACGTAGTTTAGAGACAAGTATTGTAGTGAATTATATTTTCAAGCTTTAACAAGTCATTTGTACAAGTCATTTAAAAGTTTCTCTTGATAAAGAGTACGAGTGAAGCGGAGATCATTTTCTAGTTACGTATATGTCAGCATATATGTGTAAGGATCGTTAATTCAGCTACAGTGACATGAAATATATTACCAAAACGTTATTTGTAATGCGGTTCTAAATTCAAGCTTGCAACCTTACAGCTGTTAAAGGTTTCCTCAGAGTTGATTATTACCTTTAAAAAGCTACTGACCAACAGTTATATATTATTTAAAAGTATAATATATTATAAACTAAGTGAATGTTTTTTCCATCTTTTAATCATTTTTAAAATGTTTGAAAATATATTTTCCTTTACTCACACTGCACAATGTTTTGAAATTCCCGAGCGTGTCCCAGTAACATTAATTAGCACGTGGACGTGGTTTGTACATACATTGTCTCCAGAGTCGGTACAACACAGGCACTCAGTATCGACAAAATTATTGCTCATTGGACAGTTACGCTGAGTTTCATTCCTGCATATTCTTCACGTACAATTATTAATAGTAGAACCTCTGAAGACAAGTATTAGAAAGAAGGTGAACTATAATTTGAGAATATTTAAGAATGACAAAAAAAAAAAAAGAAAAAAAAAATCTGCGTAAGCATTACGAAAACTAAAAATAATTGCCGGATGGTTAGTGTGTGTGGGAGGGTCAGATCACCTAGAGCAACTGATCAATGTTACCCTGAGCTCTTTTTCATTATTACCCGGATCACTCTCCCTCACTCCTGCCTCTCTGCTTTACTCTCTTACCCAATGGCATGATTCACTCTCGCACTCCTTCTCCATTCTTGGCTTACTCTATCTCTCCAGTTCCTCCTTTCCTAGCTCTTACTCCCACCATCCTACTCTCCCTCCTGTCTCACTCTCCTACCATCTTGCCCTCCTGTCTCACTCTCCTACCATCCTGCTCTCCTGTCACCCGCTCGTACCATCCTGCCCTACTGTCTCCCTCTCGTGCCATCCTGCCCTACCGTCTCACTCTCCTACCATCCTGCCCTCCTGTCTCCCTCTCGTACCATCCTGCCCTCCTGTCTCACTCTACCATCCTGCCCTCCTGTCTTACTCTCCTACCATCCTGCCCTCCTGTCTCGCTCTCCTACCATCCTGCCCTCCTGTCTCACTCTCGTACCATCCTGCCCTACTGTCTCACTCTCCTACCATCCTTCCCTCCTGTTTCACTCTCCTACCATCCTGTCCTCCTGTCTCACTCTCCTACCATCCTGCCCCTCCAACATTGTCTTCACTCTCCTGCCATCCTGTCCTGTCTCACTCTCCTACCATCCTGCCCTCCTGTCTCACTCTCGTACCATCCTGCCC
>NC_069407.1:65534432-65560552 GCF_026875155.1 Cherax quadricarinatus
ATATGAAATAGTAATTATTTTACTCAATAAAATTTTAAACAAAAGGAAAAACGTATAGAAATTAATTAATTTTTATTTCAAATGTGATGATAATGTTTATTCTGTGGGGGATTGTAGGTTTTGCATACTTGTTCTACGTGATCAAATGGCTGAACTGGCAGTATGTGTAAGCTCGTCCGGGTAAGAAATGAGGTTTTCTTAGGACCTGTGCTAACAATGATTTATAATTTGTAAGGTGTTAATATTAATTACTAAAGTGAGTTGCAATACTGAAACAGCATGTAGTATAAAGGGTCATGGGGATTCAATGTTTGATTGTATTTGTAAATCCAAGGACATTCTGTGAGACTAAGGTGCTCATATCATTTGTATATGCATGTATTTTGTGAGACTAGAAGTAGCATAATTTAACAATTTTATTTCATTATATTATTAGTGTGAGGGGAAAAGTTCAACAGGTAGGAGTAGCAAGCGAGGATATGGTGACGATAGTTTGATTGCCAGTCTGCTTGTTAAGGTAGAGTCAGTGTCTAGCTCCCGCTATCACTCCCCCTTTTCTCCACCCGGAAAGGTGACGTGTGGGGCTCCAACCAAATGGATAATCGCTTGACTCACAGCTCCCAACACAACTCTTGGAATGTCAGCTTGGGTCATCTGGCAACCACAGCAACAGTGCTGAAGGAGACGAACTTCACATGAGTTCTGGGACATCATCCTTGATCTACGTACCTGGTTGTAGCCAACCCCAGGCAACTACCTCTCATCTTTGCAGTGGTAAAAGACCTGTGTTCCTATCATCTTGATGGGTCATTCAAGGCAAAACATACTGTGAATGAATAGTCGTTGGGTTGTCACTCAACAGCTGTGACCCCCTCCCCCCACATCATCAGCAACTGCTACAATTTCTACAATACGCAGTGTCAAAAACATCAACCAGACACCCCAGTCTAACTGTACATATTAGCGTTTAATTCAAATATCATTTTTATATTTAATTTTTCATTTTTCTTTCAAGTAGGATAAAAGTTCATATTTAAATGTTTTATATTTTCAATTCTAACAATAAAGTGCTTATATTTGTAGGTTATTGTTCTTTTTTCTATTCATTAATTTTCCTAAGGAGGAGCCAGCCTTGGTAATACTTCTTAAGATCTTACAGGGCTGAGTAAGCCTTCACAATTTGTAAATAGATTTAACTTTTAAAAAGTCTGTTTTTCTAAGTGACTGCTTTTAGGAAACCTATACTAAGAAGATTGCATGATTATTAACCAGCTCTGGTTTATTATAATCACAATTAAAGCTACAAGCAGGATGGTTTACAAAGGTGCTTTAAATCTTCCGGGTGAAATATAAGTGAGAAGTGCGTATAATGGACGGACCTGAAGAGCTGGGAAGGTGGACGCACAACTCACAATTTAACAGACATAAGAAAACCCAGAAGTTTAATAGGATTGCTAAAGTGAAACGATAGGAGACCTGTTAGAGATACAAGTATTCCCTGATTCTGTAACACATTCAAGCAGGAAGTTTTTGATTCACCAAAGCAAAAGTCTTCCAGGACTCCTTAGCAGTTGACTACAAGAATTCAGAAAAAGAATTTTATTCAATGACCCAAAAGTTTAGAGTAATAGCTGAGAGTGACTACAGTTGGATGATATTAATCCTGAGGTTGTTGGTGACAGGCAGGTAAAACGTTGACTCTGGGACTTGACAATATATCAGTTTACATTAAATACAGAACAGTTCTCTGCTCATCATACATATTATTAGCCAATGATAGTTTCAACAAGTGTTTACGTGTCTGGCTCATATTTTTAGATGTTGAGAAATGAAAGAATTTTTGTCCTTTTTATGCTGAACTCTATTTTATTTACTAAATTGGACGATGTAATGAACAATAAAAAAATTCCGTGAAGTTGAGCACAAAATAAATGCATAACATGAGAGCAAGGAATAAATGCATATAACTGTCAATTGCAACACACAACAGCCGTGTCTACGACAACACACAACATGGTGTCTACGCAACACACAGGAAGTTGATCTGCGGAACTACAAATGTGTTGCGCAAATACAAACAGGTGTCTCTGCTCACAACATATATGTGCCATGTAGTTCAACAATGTTTACGGTGTCTGGCACTCAAATTTGTGTTTGCGAAACAAAAAGATTTTTGCCATTTATAGCTGAACTTGTTTTATTTACTAAACTGACATGTTCGATGAACAATAACAAATTCGTGAGTTGACAGCAAATAAATCTAACATGGTCGCAGAAAATGCATAAACTGTCAATTGCAACACACATCAATGGTGTCGATGCAACACACAACAGGTGTCTACGCAACACACAACAGGGTGTCTACGACAACACCAACAGCTGTGTCTACGGCAACATACAACTGTGTGTCTGACTGGCAACTACCAACAGTGGTGTCTCGGCAACACACAAGCATGGTGTCTGCTGCAACACACACAGTGGTGTCTGCGGCAACACCACAATGGTGTCGCGGCAACACACAACAGTGGTGTCTGCGGCAACACACAACAGTGGTGTCTGCGGCAACACAAAACAGTGGTGTCTACAGCAACAAACAACAATGGTGTCGACTGCAACACACAACAGTGGTGTCTACTGCAACACTCAACAATGGTGTCGACTGCAACACACAACAGTGGTGTCTACAGCAACACACAACAATGGTGTCGACTGCAACACACAACAGTGGTGTCTACAGCAACACACAACAATGGTGTCGACTGCAACACACAACAGTGGTGTCTACGTAAACACACATAATGTCTTCTGCAATGCATTTCAGTGTTGTGTATTTTAAAAAGACACTGAATACTGAAAATGTTTTTCAAGTTCATAAGAACAAAGAAAAATATTGAACATTGCTTCATGGTATTTAAAAAATAAATAGTAGATATTTTTTTACGATGCTTAGATAAAAGTTTTCGCTTCCAGTAGCATCAAGTTAAGACTTTTATTGAAATATAATTTATATGTTAGAGAATATTATATACAGACAACATTGCCTATAAATTATATTATGAAACCATTATGAAACGATCAATAAAATGTTAATCACTTTAAATAGGTGCATTAACAAAAAGTATGTTAATTTTAAGGGAAAAAATAAGGATTCCTTAAAACTAACGAAGACGTGATGGCCACAGAAGTGTTTATGAAGTTAATAGCAATGTTAAAAGAATCATATGAAGCTAATAGTAATGTTAAACGAATCCTGTAATCATTCCCACGAGGGATGGGAATAGTTACAGTAATGTTTGAGTAGTGTTTGTGATGATGAGAGTCGGGTTAAATCTTATGAAATTATCTGTTGGTTTCCGGTTCGATTTCAGCGTACAACATGGAGTGGCTATATGTCAGAGCTGCCATAGGTTATATGACAGTGCTATCCTATAAACACATGTGTAACACCTCGATATCTTTGTTTTCGGAGACGGTTCACCAATCGGTGGCATTTTGCAGAGAATAAAACTGGAAATGGTGGAAGACACGAAGTAGTTTGAGGTGATCAGTCCCTGATGGATCTTGTGTAAACAGTGGAAGACTCGACAAAATATTTTAAGGTGGTCGGTCCATCATCCTTGATGAATCTAAGATTCATTAGATGCACTAGAAGTAGTGCCGAGACGATGGAAATAAATGGTATAAAATACCGACACAATGGAAATATAACACATATGCAGTATAATGTGATCCTTTATTGACTACGTTTCGCCCACACAGTGGGCTTTTTCAAGACATCGTCAATGTTGAAAGGAGCAAATTAGTGAAAGCAGGTGATGCCATAAGTTTAGGCAAGGGTAAGTGTTTCGACCACCGGGGGAAATGGTTACCCTAAATAACTTCAATTCTTTCTGCGTCGCCACTATCTTTCTCTGTATTGGAATGATAATCACTGCTGGGCGAAACATCTCCACATTAAAGATACAGAAGCACAAGGGTCTTATTCATTTACTTGTTGCTTATGTATTTTATTTAATTCATGGTTATATTTTTTTCTGCAAGTACAAGGCTACGATTCGAGATGATTTCCATGGAGTGAAATAAAATACTACCGACAATCATCACTTATATAAGTGACATTTATTTTTTATTTTCAACCAAATTAATGTTTTAGTTTTTTCCACCTTTCAAACATTATATAAAAAATAAATACATTTTCTTTTATATAGGCTGCACTATATTTCGAAATTTGGAAGCGTCTCACAAAATAAGGAATTGTCACGAGGACATGTGTATACATTGTGTATACATGGCTTGTGTGTACATTGTGTATACATGGCTTGTGTATACATTGTGTATACATGACTTGTGTATACATTGTGTACACATGGCTTGTGTATACATTGTCTTAAAAGATTATACACCGCAGGACCATTAAGTAAATATCTGTTAAATTATAGCCTGTAGAAACTTAAAGTTGAGATATATTTCGTCATACAATCTCCCATCCATTAACTTTAGAAGAAACTATGAATATTTGTTTAAGTAAATGAAATAGAATCCGGAAAGACGACATCCAAAAATATGAGAATTCTTTTGACAACAAAAAAAAAGTTCTCAGTTGTTGCTGCATTAACACTAAGTATAATTGCATAACAGTGAAGGTGTGAGAGGCTGAGGTAAGTTGCAAGTGTTGGGGTCCGTGGGAGTTATTGATCAGTGTTACTTAGTGTTCTTTTACTTACTCGGCTCACTCTCTCACCCTCCTGCACTCTTTCCTGGTTCACTCTCCTTCCATCTCACACTTGCGCCCTTCTACCTGGCTCACTCTTCCACTCATATCTTCACCTATCCTTCATAGTACAGGCATTGTACTTACCACCTCCTGGAATCACGTGCGTTTAACAAGTTTCCCTGAATCTCAAGTTATTTTGCTCACACTCCAACAGTAAATCAAGTCATATAACCAAATATCTATACTTGCTCCTATCTAACACACTCACGCACGCTTGCTGGAAGTCTTAGCCTCTCCCAAACAAAACTTTCTTTACTCCCCTGTCTCGAACATTTCTTAGAACGACCTACCCAGTCTTCCTTCCACTAGATTTATACACTCTGCATGACATTCTTTTTCGCTCCTTCCTCTCTAAATGTCTGAACCACCTCAACAACCCCTCTTCAGCTCTCTGGATAATAATTTTAGTAACACCACACCTCCTAATCACTAAGGTATTCATTCTCTGCATAATAATCACCCACATATTGCCCTCAGACACGAATACTCCACTGACTTAAGTCTTCACTTTGCTGCAACATTCACCACCAATGCTTCACACCCACGTAAGAGCATTGGTACCACTGTACTATCAAACATTCCCCTCTTTGCTTCCATGAATAACTTTCTTTGTCTCTACAAACTCATCAGTGTACCATTCACCATTTTTCCTTCATTTCTATGATTCACCTAGTCTTTCATTGACTCTCATGCTGAGAGGTCCACTCCCAAACATATGAACACATTAACTTCTGCCATACTTCCTCCCTCCAATCGGAAATCAAGTCTTTCGTTACATAATTTTTTTTATCATCACCTTGCTCTTTCCTATATTCACTTTTATCTTTTTTTTACATACCGTCCCAGATTCGTCCACCAACCTCTGCAACATCTCTTTGGAATCATTCAAAAGCACAGTGTATCAGCAAAAACCAACTGTGACAATAGCCACTGTTTTAGATTCCTCATCTTTTAACGCTACACCTCTTCCCAGCACCCGAGCAATCACTTCCTGCACATTGCCATCTATATTAAACAACCATGAGGAAATAACGCATCCCTGTCTAAGGCCGGCTTTTCCTGGGAAATCATCGCCCTCTCTCCTTCATATGTTAACATGAGCCTAGCTATCCATATAAAAACTTATCTGCTTTCGTATATATATATATATATATATATATATATATATATATATATATATATATATATATATATATATATATATATAAATATTCTGTGCCCTATTATGTAATAAAATATCCTATTGGTAAAAAAAAAAATAGTTTAAAAGAGGGTGGTAGGGGAAGTGAATATTCAAATGGCTTCAGAAGAAATCCAAATATTCTTCCTTGAAGCCTTTTTATCCACTTCTCCGAGGCTATGGGTCCCACAATTTACACCAGAGGTGGACCCCATTATATATATATATATATATAATATAATATATATATATATATATATATATAAATCAATGCTGTGCGAAGAATCCTCCCGGAAGTCTCAATTACAACTCCGTCCAACAGTACCCTCTTGGGGGCACCGCTGGGTCACCAGGCCATCGACACTGTCCTCAGGGACAAATTGAATGACCATGATGAGAATGGAGGAGAGAATAAGCGACTTGAATGCCTATGTATGCTCTGTACCCCCTCACAAGGTGTCTTACTATGCCAAGACTCACTTCTTGAGGTGTCACCCTCTTGTTGACATTGTCAACACTCGATGAATAGACGCAAAACCTAGATCCAACTTCTAAGAAGGCACTGAACCTGTCACTAGAGGCATAACAATGGGATCAGCAACCCTCCCCAGTGCGACTGGGAGGTATAAGGGGTGCGTAAAGCAACGCATGTTGCTTTACCTGCTTTTCTGTCTTCGTGTTTGGCTTCCAGTGCATTAGTCAAGAAGATAGTACCAGAACGCTTGAGAGACGTGGAGGAGCTCAAGAACCCCAGGTTTACTGAAGCAGCGATTCGGTGGGACACCCTTACAGACTCCTCCAGTAGACCAGCTCCTCCCAAACAGCACAAACAGTCCCACTGGGACAAATCGATCATGGAAAAAATCGCCAACACAATGCTCTCCAATGCTTCAGGAAAGGACAAAGCTCGTCTCCTGGCAGTGAAGGCACCACACTCAGGAGATTTCCTGTTAGCTGTTCCAAATTCCTCCCTGGGCACACGTCTCGACCCACAGGCCATTCGGATTGGTGTTGCTCTTCGTCTAGCCACCCCCATCCTCACCGAACATAGGTGTATTTGCATCAGGGCGACAGCTGATCAATTCGGACTTCATGGTCTTGTGTGTCACACAGCAGAAGGGAAGTATGCCAGACATGAGGAGGTCAATGACATCATAAAGAGAAGCCTCGCCACAGCCCGTTGCCCAGCTCAACGGGAACCCCAAGTAACAGAGGTCTGATGGAAGTCAAAAGCGTCCTGATGGAGCCACTATGCTACCCTGGAAGGATGGAAAGCAGATTGCCTGGGACTACACCTGTGCTGCCACATTGGCAGACACCTACTTGCCATACTCCGTAGTGGAAGGGGGTGGAGCTGCCAGTGACAGAGAGACCCAGAAGATCCGAAAATATGAAGACCTTCCCCCTTGCTATAACTTCATTCCAATAGGGCCGGAGACCCTTGGAGCATGGGGCAAGTGTGCTCTAAAGTTCCTCAAAGAGCTGGGTGAAAAGCTCATCATAGAAACCAAAGACCACAGGGCGACCAGCTTTCTCTTTCAGAGACTCAGTGTTTCAATCCAGAGAGGAAATGCCTGCAGCATTCTGGGCACGCCGCCCACCGCAGGGGAGCTGGACAAAGTATTCGAGATGTAGCTCTGAGTTATCTATGTTGTTTTACTTTCTGTTGTATTTTTGTGAATGTTTGGCCCATGTATTTTTGTCTTTAAATAAAACATACTTGAAATATAGGGGTGGTAGAAGAAAATTCTCAAACAGCTTCAGGAAAAACCTTCAGTTTTCCCTGAAGCAAGTTTATTCTTTTCTCTGAGGATGAGGGTCCCTATGACAGTTCTAGAGGTGGTACCTCCCCATATTTTATATATATATAGTTCCTTGATAATGTGAGTAGTCACGAAAGCGCTTGGAATTTCTCTATCTTTCAGAGTGGTTGTTTTGCATATATATAAATTATATATATATATAATATATATATATAATATATATATATATATATATATATCCATCCCAGTAAAGTAGGCCTTAGACAAGGATGTGTGATGTCACCGTGGTTGTTTAATATATTTATAGATGGGGTTGTAAGAGAAGTAAATGCGAGGGTCATGGCAAGAGGCGTGGAGTTAAAAGATAAAGAATCACACACAAAGTGGGAGTTGTCACAGCTTCTCTTTGCTGATGACACTGTGCTCTTGGGAGATTCTGAAGAGAAGTTGCAGAGATTGGTGGATGAATTTGGTAGGGTGTGCAAAAAGAAGAAAATTAAAGGTGAATACAGGAAAGAGTAAGGTTATGAGGATAACAAAAAGATTAGGTGATGAAAGATTGAATATCAGATTGAAGGGAGAGAGTATGGAGGAGGTGAATGTATTCAGATATTTGGGAGTGGACGTGTCAGCGGATGGGTCTATGAAAGATGAGGTGAATCATAGAATTTGATGAGGGAAAAGAGTGAGTGGTGCACTTAGGAGTCTGTGGAGACAAAGAACTTTGTCTTGGAGGCAAAGAGGGAATGCATGAGAGTATAGTTTTACCAACGCTCTTATATGGGTGTGAAGCATGGGTGATGAATGTTGCAGCGAGGAGAAGGCTAGAGGCAGTGGAGATGTCATGTCTGAGGGCAATGTGTGGTGTGAATATAATGCAGAGAATTCGTAGTTTGGAAGTTAGGAGGAGGTGCGGGATTACCAAAACTGTTGTCCAGAGGGGTGAGGAAGGGTTGTTGAGGTGGTTCGGACATGTAGAGAGAATCGAGCGAAACAGAATAACTTCAAGAGTGTATCAGTCTGCAGTGGAAAGAAGGCGGGGTAGGGGTCGGCCTAGGAAAGGTTGGAGAGAGGGGGTAAAGGAGGTTTTGTGTGCGAGGGGCTTGGACGTCCAGCAGGCATGCGTGAGCGTGTTTGATAGGAGTGAATGGAGACAAATGGTTTTTAATACTTGACGTGCTGTTGGAGTGTGAGCAAAGTAACATTTATGAAGGGGTTCAGGGAAACCGGCAGGCCGGACTTGAGTCCTGGAGATGGGAAGTACAGTGCCTGCACTCTGAAGGAGGGGTGTTAATGTTGCAGTTTAAAAACTGTAGTGTAAAGCACCCTTCTGGCAAGACAGTGATGGAGTGAATGATGGTGAAAGTTTTTCTTTTTCGGGCCACCCTGCCTTGGTGGGAATCGGCCAGTATGATAATAAAAATAAAATATATATACAAAACAACCACTGTGAAAGAGTAGTGAAATTCCAAGCGCTTTCGTGACTACTCACATCGTCAAGGAACTATGAAAGTAATACATCAAAGGAAGGCAATAAAAGGGCTTAGACGACACCTCACAGTCAACTCCCACAACAAAGAAACACCTGACGCGGGACAATACCGGACTCATAAGAAAAGAGGAACACTGTTGCAGGTCCGCTGGTCCAACTAGACAGGTCCTCACGACAACCCACCAACAAATCATTCTACCCATGAAATAAGGTTTATTATTTGTCCAATGTATTATTAAACTCTAACCAAAGTTTATTAATTATAAATGAATCTAATTTATACAAACCTAAGGAAATATTCATATTATTTTCAAAACTGATTTTTATGAAACAAGATTCAATTATATTTCTGTCAACCATGGACTTGCTTGATACAACTTTCTCAACTTTTTGAAAATCAATTGGATGGTTAAAGTCTCTCACATGAACAAATAGAGCATTGGAATCTTGTCCAGTTCTAATGCTATATTTATGTTGTTTTAATCTAAGTTCGAGACTTTTACCAGTTTGACCGTAATAAACTTTATCGCAAATTTTACAAGGAATCTTATAGACACATCCGTCAGCATTTTGGGAAGAATTCTTTATCAAAAGTTTTTTTTACTGTATCAAGATTTTTAAATACAACTTTAATATCAAAAGTCTTAAGAAGAGAAGGCATATCAACCAAGTTTTCATGGTAAGGGAGAACCAACATATTTTTAGTTGAATAAGGTTGGTTGTCCCTTTTTGGGTTATAAAAAGAATTTCTAGCAATTTTAAATGATTTATCAATTACATTTTTTCGGGTATTTCAGATCATTGACTATTTCATAAATTTCGGATATTTCTTCATCTATGAACTCTGGACTACAAATACGTAAAGCTCTCATTTAGCTCTATTAGGGAGGATTGTGTTTAGCAGCCTTGTTTCAAAAAATTCCATGTATAGGTTACTAAGAACAGGTGAAAGAGGATTTCCCATTGCCATACCAAACTTCTGAGTGTAAAACTTATCATTAAATACAAATTTTGCATCAACAATGCAAAGTTTAATAAGTTTAATGATGGTAGGAACTGGTAATGGTTAATCATAATTAACGAGTTCTTCAGATAAGAAACTTAATAAATCATCAACAGGAACTTTCATAAACAAGGAAGTAACATCAAAACTAACCATGTTAAAATCATTTAAGTCAGTCAATGAGATTAATTTATCAACTAAATCTAAGTTGTTTTTAACATTTAAGTTAGAAATTTTACCAACAATAGGGCTCAAAATGTCAACAAGGCATTTGGATAATTTATACGAAACTGTTCCTATGGAGCTTTAAAAATTGGTCTGATTGGATTACCTGTTTGTGTGTTTTTATTTTGTCCATACGTGTAAGGTAAAGATGGATTAGTGGAAGTAAATTGTTTAATTAATTCATCTTTGCCTTTTAGTAGAAGTTTTATTGTTTTATTGAAATTGTTGTTAACGGTTTCTAAGGGATTCTTTCTAAGTTTAGAATAGGTTTCAGTATCATCTAATAGATGATTCATTTTTTCTTGGTAATCATTTTCTTTCATAATTACTATTGCATTTATTTTATCTGCGTTGGTAAGGCGTAAATTTTTATTATTGTTAAGTGTATCATAAGACTTAAAGAATCTTTGAGGGCAATTGGGAATGTTTTGTTTTAACACAGAGCTATATGCCATTCCCTTACTAATATTAATTTCATCACTGGATAAATCAGAAGATTTTTCAAAGTTACAAAAGGCTTTTGCAATTTCAACATTAAGTTTTTTTGAAGTTGCAAAACTTTGACCAAAACCTAGAGCAGCCGTTGTATTTTTATCTAACACTTCATCTGATAAGTTAATTACAAAATTGTTATTAGCATGCTTTGTCCAATCACTATTTTCAATTAAATTGTCTAATTTTCTTTGTAGTTTGTTTTTGAGTTCATTACAAATTCTTCTGAGTTTATTATAGCAATGATCTAACATACTAAGTTTCCATTCTGATGGAATGGCCTGATTAAAAAGTATTTTTTGTTTCTCAATATTTTGAAAGCTTCCTTTTCCTGTATTTTAGTTATTTCAGTATGTTTCTGAAGAATAATTCTCATGAAATCATCAATAGGACGATTTCTCATGTCAAGGATGATATTAGGTAAAAGAGATTTGGGCAAAACTTGTTCATTTAAACAGTTTTTTTAAAGATTAAGTCGAATTTTTAACTTGTGGGACTTGATCAGTGCAGAAGAAAACTGTGAAACAAAAGAAACATGATTAGGAAAGCTTACCGAGAATATCCTGAAGAGTCGTGTGGTATCCATTAATGCAATAAGATCACAGTAAACAGGCGATTTTAAAATATGCAAAACAACCACTGTGAAAGAGTAGTGAAATTCCAAGCGCTTTCGTGACTACTCACATTGTCAAGGAACTATGAAAGTAATACATCAAAGGAAGGCAATTAAAGGGCTTAGACCACACCTCACAGTCAGCTCCCACAAAGCATGCTAATAATAATTTTGTAATTAACAAAAATTAACAAATTAACAAATTACATTAACACAGATATAATATCACGAAAGACAGTCTTTTCAAAGACGTAATACACTGGGAATTTTACTCTCTCAAGAGAGAGTTCCAGGCATACACAGTAGACTGAGCCGAAGCTGAATGAGTACAGTTTGCTCCTTGTACACACGTATGGGCTAAGTACAAGCCTCTAAAGCTTCATAGAGTAAACACTATTATAATGTCCTCTACCAGAATATAGAAACTCCCTCAATGTAACAGTCAAGTGAGACACTGCCTAGACAAACCCTCGTGAACCACAGGTCACGTCGGGTCACGTGATACTTAACATTTAGCACCAACTTGTGACGTCACTAACCAGCCACACTCTTGAACTGTGCAATGATAATTATGTACTTTTACATATTAATGAGCTCATAACGAAACATATGAATACATATACTCATTTCTTTAATAATCAAATAACACAAACATATGATTTGAGATGAATACGATAAGAGTACAACTATCCAGGAACTTCGTTTTAGCATGGTAGCATTATCAATGTGATGAAATATATACGGGATATCGTAACACCCCGACCCCCCAAGAGTGGGTTCTCTAAGCAATCTCTTTGTTTGTCACTTAAGTCTCTTCGACAGTGTTCGGAGATGAAATAACTGCAGAATCGACTACAGATAATCTTCATCGCCGCTCGCACGTCCCGAAGGCTTAACGATGATAATTTCCATCTTTCCACTTCTGTTCAAAATAGAGTATTATCAATACCATAACATGAAAAAGTTTAAACAAAAAAAAAATTTGCCTAAAATTTTTAAGGGAGAGAAAGAGTATCGGCAATAACATTGTCGGGACCTTTAATGTGGGATATTACAAATGCATAAGGCTGAATCCTAAGTGCCCATCTTAAGATTCCAACATTCTTGGACTTCATGGTGTTAATGAAGGTCAAGGGATTATGATCTGAATAAAATGCAATTTTATGGGGTGATGTACCTAAGTACACGACAAAATGTTCCAAGGCAACAAGGGCTAATGCTTCTTTCTCAACTGTAGAATAATTCTGTTGGTGGAATTTTAACTTTGAGGAAAAGTAACAGATAGGGTGAAGAATATCATTACTTGGAGACTCTTTAAGTAGCACTGCCCCTAGGGCATAGCTGCTAGCATCTATGTGCAACGTAAATGGCTTATTAGTCAGGACTTTGTAAAATGGGATCAGAGGACAGTAGACGCTTCAGTCTTTTAAAAGCTTCCTCACAACTTTCAGTCCAATTGAAGCTTACTCGTGAGCTAGTAAGTTCCGTCAGGGGAGCGGCGACCAGGGCGTAACTGGGACAGAATCTTCAGTAATATCCTGTCATTCCCAAAAACCGTTAAACTTCTTTTCAGTCAGTGGGTGAAGGAAAATCAGAAATAGCTTGAATCTTAGCATGAACTGGGGCGACTTCGCCTTGTCCTATTTCAAAACCCAGGGTTATTTGTGTATCGTTCCAGTCACGGTATTGTGCCTTTTTGTTATTTAGCATATTTTTGCCTGACCAAAAACACACTTGGCTAACTTGACAGTGAATTTATGTTTTTCTAAAGTCTTGAAGAGCGTTTCCAACCGAGTCAAGTGATCAAACCAATTATCACTAAATACAACCAGGTCATCCAAGTATGCAGCCACTCCCTCCAGGGGGAGGGTAAGTTTCATTCATGAGACATTGGAACGTTGCAGTTGCATTGCATAATCAGGAGGGCATAAGTGTATAGTTGAATAATCCATCCTTGATGACGAAGGCGGATATGTCTCGAACCCTAGGCGACAGAGGGACCTGCCAAACCCCCCCCCCCGTAATAAATATAGTTTACTAACAAACTTAGCACTGGAGATTGCATCAATTAACTCGTCTATACAAGAATAGTAATGACATTTATTTTAATGTAATCCATGCACATCCTATGACTTCCATCAGGTTTAGGGACTAGTATACAAGGGGGCGCCCAAGGGCTCCTACTTTCTTCTATTAATCCATGTTTCAATAGAAAAGTTATTTTATCCCTCATTATCTGATGCTTTGATGGACTAACTCGATATGGAGGTTGTTTAATGGGTCGGGCTTCTCCGACTTCCACATCGTGATATCCTAAAGAACACGTCTTGGGTACATCATCAAATAAGGATCTGTACTTCGTTATCAGTTCTTCCACCTGTATTTTCTTTTTACTTTCAAGATTATCCAAGAACAGATCAAGATTACTAAAGGTTTTCGAATTCTTGAAGCGGATTTCTGCCTCTTTTGGTCCATCACAGCCCAGGTATTTTGCATCCGTAGGCTATGCGGAAACGGGCATAGCTGAAAATATTTTATATTTATAAGCTTATAGTTGATTAATATGGAACCTCTTGAAGGGTTTTCTTTTCTCCATGGTTCTTATCAAGTAGTTAACATCGTTTTCTTTTCTTACCACTTCGTAAGGGCCTAGATAGAGAGGTAGTTACGAATGTCCGGGGGTTAACCTTTGTATCAACACCAAATCTTTAGCTTTAAAAGATCCGAAGCTTAGCATCTCGATCATATGAATGTTTCATCTTGATTTGGGACTGTCTCAAATTTTCAGCGGCAAATTCCTTAGCGATGGCCAACCTTTCTCGCATCGCAAGAGGAGAAGTTTTTATCATAGGTTCTGTTTGTCCAGTCCAGACATCTCACAACACGGCCATAGGGCCGCGAACTTCATGTCCGTATATAAGTTCAAAGGGAGAGAACCCTGTGCTCTCTTGTTCACTCTCCCTGAGTGCAAATAATAGGAATGGCATGCCTTCATCTCAATCTATAGCAGTTTGTTCGCAGAAGGTGCAAAACATACATTTTAATGTTTGGTGAAACGTTTCCAAAGCTCCTTGAGACTGTGAACGATAACTCGTGCAAAACACCGAGTTCACTCCTAGAACAAACAAGGCCTCTTTAAATACTTTCGAGGTGAAATTTGTTCCCTGGTCAGACTGGATTTCTTGTGGAATGCCTACTTGGGCAAAGAATTTAACCAGGGCATGGATTATTACTCAGGCAGTGATCTTCCGCACAGGGAAAGCCTCAGGATATCTAGTGACTATATTCATAATAGTAAAAAGATACTGGTTCCCTTGTCTAGTCTTGGGCAAATGGCCCTCGCAGTCAATTATGAGGCGAGAAAAAGGTTCTCCAGGAGCGGGAATTGGAACTAAAGGAGCGGGTGGCGGAGTATGGGCGGTTTTTCCTGCCAACTGACAATACATGGCACTCCTTCAGGTGCTTTGCTACTCTTTCATAAATTTTTGGCCAGTAAAATTGTTTCCTAATTTTTTCCAAGGTCTTTTTGATCCCTAGCAAGGTCTTGGAAAAGTTTTGGTAGTACAATTATTTCTCGGCAGGAATTCAGTCCCTGAACTACCTTTTCTTCTTTAGAATACTTGTACTGTCAAAAAAGAAACAGTTTTCTTCATCTTTGGCCTGCATCTTGGAAACCGCTGATTTTCTACAAGACTAAATCGGAGTCTGCTGTTTGAGCCTGGATTAATTCAGTTTTACCCCAATGCCTGACTTCAGCAGAATTAATATTAGGTTCTTTTGAGGTAGGGCAGGGTCTGAAGGTATCAGTCTTGTTAACATCACTAAGCAGCAGTCCTATACCTTCATCATTCCTGGGGACAGAAGGTATGACATTTATTGAGCGTGACATTGCTCAAGTTATTACGGTAAGAGAGACTAAGGAGGGACCTTCCTTTGAAACTTCTAGGGCGTAGTTTACATCTGAGTTATTATGGAACACTATTGGTTCTGGAGATATTGTTTTATGGAATATATCATTTCCTAGTAGTAGATCTACTCCCTTATTAATGTGGAATGACCCAGAGGACAATCATACCGTGATTCATCCAACATAATGAGAAGTTTCCAAGTAAATCCGGCAGAAAGGGCCTCTAACAAAACTTCTAACTCAGGGTCACATTCATCTCTGACAGGTAACACTCCCTTCCTTAATAGTGAGATATGTTTTACAACATCAACAACAATGGCGACTGCGTTTCGCCGCCGCGTTAATACTGTTTGTATTCAACTAACGCAGGGATCTATCACCGGCGAATCAGTAAATGTGTTACTGCCAGCAATCATTCGTGATACTTATGGCATTCAACGTGAATCCTTGTGTGGCGTCGCCTTGAATGGAACTACACGGATCTTCGTCAAGTTTTGTGACACTCAGATGTATGAGAAGATTGTGACCCTGTACCAGGATATAAGTAAGCAAGTCACCCCAGCAAGTTTCTGTCCAGTTGCATGACGTTTCAGGATATATACGTGGGTACGTGTGCGAACGTGCCTTTTGAGGCCAATGAAGTTAATATACGTTGACGTTTTTGAACGTTATGGGAAGATCCACTGGTCACCATGGGTAGGTGGTCTGACGGCCACTATAATGGCCTTCAGGAGGGGTCATTTACGTTGAAAATGTCCCTGGTCAGCCGATTCCTTCGTACATTCAACTGGAGGAGTTTCGTTCCCAGGTGTACGTTACGTACCCTGGACAGAGAAGAACTTGCCGCCTCTGCGGCGCTCTGGATCACATAGCGGCTCAGTGTGTCCAGGCCAGCCGCCATCGGGGCGTGGTCGTCGACCTGACGGTGAGGTACCCCGTCAGGCTCTGGAAGAGGAGGTTGTCGAGACATCGCCGCGTATGACATCATGGAGTGCTGGGTTGATAGGGCCATGCTACTAGAGTCATCTTGTGTGACTCTACCTGGGACTGCCTCCCTTGACGAGGTGGAACATGTGAACAGTGAAATCCCTATAGCAAGAGAGGCAGGTGAGATGGAAGCCGACATTGTATCTGCATTAAGTGACCTATTAGCGTCGCATGAGTCTGATTCTGTGTTGTGTTCTGATGAGGGGAAAATTACGTGCAGATGATGCTGATCAGATAGCTAAAGTGAGAGATTTGGAGAGTTCGAGTTTTCACACTGTTGAGGCAGAAATTCACAAGGAGAACACCCCAAGTACTGACATGTCTGAAGATGCTGTTTCTAGGAAGCGTGCGGCTACCCCGTCCGACTCCGATGATGTCTTGACCCCTGGACAATGTTCAGGGAAGAAGACGTGGTCGGAAATCACGGGTGCGGGGAGGTCGCGCGAGTCCAGGACAGCAGGTAATATCACGGGATTGCCAAAGGTGCGGGAAGTGCCTTGGGTGCTTGCCGGCACAAAGAGAAAAAGGGAGTGGTAGTCCCTAGAGGAAAGCCACCTTTAACACAGTTAGGTGTGTAACTATTAATGTTAATGGTTTGAAATCTGTCAGAAAGTGTGTGCAGGTGCGTGAGTGGTTGAATCGTTTTGCAGTGGATGTGTGTTTTTTGCAAGAACATAACCATAAAGTAGGAAGTTTGTTTGAGATGGATGGTTATGACATTTATGCGACTCATTCCAGACGTCTGAAAGGTGGAGTGGCTGTGTTGATAAAAGCGACCAGCCCGTTTGTGCTGAGACATTGGGAGGAAGGGGGGGAGGGTCGCGTGGTGCGAGTCGTGGGGGATTGGGGGTAGTAGAAGAGTTGGTTTTGTAGGGTATATGGGCCGGCTGAACATGATGTTAACATTAAAAATATTTTTGTTAGAGATGTCTTGGTATATTATTTGAGGTCCCTGCCAGAAATTACAGTGGTAGGTGGTGACTGGAACTGTGTAGTGCGCCGTAAAGATGTTGAACCGAGGGGGCGGGGTTCTGTTCGCTTGTTTTGGGTGACTTGTTGTCTGGTTTGGGGTTGGTAGATGTATGCAGAGGACGTGACTTTGGGATTGAACATACTTTTGTGCGTAGGGGCTATGAAGCATGTTTAGATAGGATGTATGTGTCTCGGCGGGTGGTCGTAATCAATGTGCGTGTATTGAACGTCTTTTTCTCCGACCACCGGGGAGTTTTTGTGGAGCTCGACTGGGGAGGTCTCCCGCATCGTTTTAAGGGATACTGGAAACAGAATACGCGGATGCTACAAAGTGCGGATGATAGGGAACTATTCGAGGACTTCTGGGCGTCTATGGGAGTAGACTCCTGGGAGGGATGGGATTTAGTACGACAGTGGGATGAGGTTGTGAAGCCTCGAATTAAGGATTTTTATGTGAATCGGTGTAAGGAGGCCACTCGCATGGAGTATGGTTTTCAGAGGTACCTGGAGGGTCATCTACGACAATGTTATGCACAGGGAGAGGCATCTGGGGTTTACCCAGTGGATGAGATCGATGCTATTAAAGAACAAATCCAAGTAATGAAAAATAAGGTTTTCGATGGGGCGCGCATTTCGAGTGGGGTGGAGGAGGCTTTGTGGGGTGACAAGCCGTCTGCTTGCGTCTTACAAAGTCAGACACAAAGGCGAAAAGCGACTGAAATTGTGAGTTTAGTGGTGCAGGATGAAGTTGACGGGTATAGTGAGGGACAGGTCTTAACAACAACTGAGGGGAATAAGTTTTTATGTCGATACTTGGAGTAAGATCCAGATGCAAAGTAAGACGTGAGTGAGCATGCGATAAGGATTTGGGGAGAGGCGTACGATGCGAGTTAAATGATTATGATCGCCTTCTCATGGGTGGGCCTATATCTGAGGCAGAGGTGTGGGAGGCACTACAAGGAATGAGTAAGGGGAAGACTCCAGGCATTGATGGCATCCCTTGTGAATTTTATATCAAACATTGGGAGGTAATACGGACTTTTATGGTTCGTTTACTCAATGCGATGAAGGAGGGGGGGGGGGTTAGGTCTGTCTCAGCGTACGGCGGTGTTGGTCTTAGTTAGGAAATGTGATGTGCCGTTAGCGATTAAGGACTACCGTCCCATATCGTTGATGTGTAGTGACTATAAACTATATGCGAAATATTGATGAATAGAATTAAGAAAGTGTTTGATAAGGTAATCCATAAGAGTCAGTTTGGTGTGCCAGGTAGGTCAATGTATGATGGTCATGGGAATATCAGGGAGTTTGTTGAGGAATGCGGGGTGTGAGGGGTGGGGGTGGTGTTTTGGCTTTAGACTGGCGAGCCGCTTTTGATAGTGTGGAAAAGAGAGGTTCTGTGGAAATTTATGAGATGGCAGGGTTTTGGAAATGAGGTCATCATGTGGGCCCGTTCGTTGTACAATGGAGCGGGTTTTTAAAGTACAAATTAATGGCAAGTTAGGTGTTTTTGTACACATGAGCAGGGGCATTCGTCAGGGATGCCCCATGTCTCAAATGTTTTTTTTGCATGTATGCAGGACCCTTTTTACTGGGCTGTTTGTGGGAGGGCAATAGAGACATCGTTGGGTCCGAGTAGTGGTCGACCGACCCGTGTGGGTTATGTTGATGATACTACTGTGTTATTACGTTCACGGGAGCAATTGGGTTTTGTTGGGAGACTTGTTGACATATTTGGCAAGGCTACGGGGATGTGTGTTAATAGAGAAAAATCGAAAAATTATGGAGTTGGGGGAGTGGGTGGGGGATGGGGTGGATGCAGAGGGGTGGACTGTGGTTGATCGTATCACTATATGTGGTATTCATTATATGCGGGAGGTCGATCAGATGAGGGCGTGCAATTCGGGGAGGGTTGTACATAGTGTCTTGGGGCGCTTAAATAGTTTACGGCCGCGACATTTAACCCTGCATCAGAGGGCGGTGGTCATTAATGTCCTGCTTTATAGCAAAGTATGGCACGTTGCTGCACTGTATCCTCTGTTGCAGGGGGACGTTCAAACGTCTTTTGCATAGAATTTATCGATTTTTGTGGGGTTCTGGATGCGATTGGGCTCACAAGAGCGGTGGTGGAGACACCACTGCATCAGGGAGGGTTGGGTCTCATTCCTCTAGAGGCTCGTGTCATGGCATGTTACGTGAGCGTCGTTTTCTCCGACTGGGTGGGATGCATGGCGGGTTAAGCGAATTGTATCACGACCTGCGCAGGTGGTGGAGAGGGAGGAATTTAATTTGGTGCGACGCGATGCTTCGCGTATTATTGAACATGAGGGACGTGCGTTGTGTAAAATTATGTACCTTAGAAAGGGCGGGTAGGGAGGTAGTCGTGGTGCGAGTTGAAGGAATGTATCCCATGTATGCGTGGGGTGATATATGGAGGCGAGTTCAACAGTTGCGTCTGCCTGCTCAAGTACGGGAAGTGGTTTTTAAATTTTTACATGGAATCTTGCCGTCTGGGGTGGTGTTGTATAATAGGCGTTTGGAGGAAGACTGGGGTTGTCCGGTGTGTAGGATGGAGGAATCTGCTTTTCATGTTGTGTATTTCTGTGAGACTTTAGGTATGGTACGAGAGTGGTTCAGTAGGGTTTTGCGTTTGGTAGGGGGGGGAGGTTTGTCGGTACTCCGGGCGTTGAGTTTTGATGTTGGTGGGGTTGACTTGCGTGTACAACGTGCGGTGTCGTATGTTGTGGCCGATTATATTTTCGTGTCATGGGCTATGAGGCACGTTGATGGTAACAGTAGAATTAGGGTGTTAGCAGGGACGATTTATAGGACAAAATGTCGAAATAGGTTGGTATATGAGGGGAGATGGGAGAGAGACTTCCCGCCTGAATATAAAGCCTTGGAGTTACGAGATTTGAGATAGTTGTTCAGTGGGTAATCTAACGGGCTGGTCAGCTGTGTCTAATTGTGTTTGTCAAGTGCGTGAATGTTTTGTGTTCTCAGAGTTTATGTGCGTCTATGTAACGGTGATGACAAAATATCTTACGTGCTTTGTATATACAACTTTTAGGAATGTTTCTCGTCTTTTATGCCTCATTTACAAGTCATTGGTGTACTTTTTGTATATGGTGTGCTTCCTAGCACAGTTGAAACGTTTTTCTTATTTCCGTTTATACTTTATGCCGTGTCCGTGTGCTTTTCAATAATATATGTATATATGCAAGTTTTCGTTTTCCTGTAAGCTGTGATGGAGCTTGAACTATATGTGGAGGTAGTATTTTTCAATGTGTGCATCTTGTCAGTGTATAAGTTCACTTATAGCTGCTGGCATTTGTGTTTTATTGAGATGTCAAATATCACAGTGTAGTTTCGTTTTGTTATATTAGATATTTTCATTGTAGTAAATGGTAGCGTCATCCTGATCCACCTTTGAACTGTAGTGCCTATTCTTAGTCCATGATAATAACCCCGTGGTAGTCGCCCAAATTAACGAATTGTTGTGCACTTTAAGGCACCTGAGTTCTTAGATTAAGTCTTGGATACGTTGTGTGTTGGCAGGCGGAAGCCACGCCTAGTTATATGCCAGATGAAGTATCATGTTGTATAATACGTGATTGATTGTGTATGTGTGTAATTCTGTGTGCTTGTTTTTGTCACATTGTTTATTTGTATAGTGTTTATTTTCCTGTGTTTTGACTTTATTATTTATTTATATAAGAATCTAGTTAGTGCCTGGTATCTCGTTGACATATTTATTTTATGCACCCATAATTTTTTTTTTTGTACCTGAGTTTTCAATAAAATAAACAATTCTTATTGTATAGGGGTTAATTTTGGGAAGAGCATGTACTTGTTTTTAACTGAGATTGTGATGTAGGTCATTAGTCTGATTATATACTGTGAAGGTTGTGAACCTTTGTCATAAGTCAGTCACAGTATGTTAACTATACAAATCTGAAAGGTTTATATAATTTATATTTTATATAGTTTATATAGTTATAGTTTATATTGTTTATATTATAGTAGTATGTTATATGGAAAATTTGGTGAATGTATATGGGTAACTTCTTTTATGTCCATTACAATGTGTTGTTAAAACTTGTTAGTGTATGTTGTGTAGGATTGAGGATCCTACTGTACCCATTTTATATCTTTATTTAATATTAAGCTGTAAAGTTTTTTAAATAAAATATAAAAAAAAATAGTGAGATGTAATAATCCGTGTCTTAAAAGGTGGTAATATCAACTAACCTTTTTGGATCTAATCCGACTTTTCCTGTCGAGAGGTATGAGGTCATTGCCTTCTGCACGAGACTAGCAGAGGGTGTTCCTACATCTAGTCATCGAGGCTGGTGGTCATCATGAAGAGATGAAGTCAAATGTGAGTTAGTAGTTTCGGGGTTTTTATCAGTAGAGCAAGTAATCACCTGTGTTGGGTATGTCCGTTCTTGGTCATTCTTCAGGTCTCTACTTCTTTTAAAACACTGACTCTTTTGGTGTCTTGTCTTCCTAAAATATTGGCAGAATAGGTGTTGATTCAATCTTCTTTCAGCTTTTGGAGCCTCTTTCCTGCCAGGACTTAATATCTTTCTTATCATAGGTGATATAGGCTTTCCATCGTGGGAGGGCCAATGAGTATTCCTCTCACGAGTATTAGGTTTTCTTTGGGGTCAGAGCAACTTACCTGAATTCTTGGAGCCCGTCAACTGCAGAGCCACCTAGCAATGGTCTGCCATGGCCACCGTTTCTGATAGCTTGAAAGTAGAATGTCCAATCAGGTAAGTGTGTAGACTTTAAGGCAGATAAGTAAAGAAGTCCTCATGTAGGATCATTTGAGTTAATTCTTCTACTGTAGAACAATCCAGGGCCCTTCGCCATTTCTTGAAAGCAGTTTGCTTTCAAGAAAACAATCTCTAGCCAAGACTGATGGGGCTGTCGAGTTAAGTTTCGAAAAGCTTTCTGATAGCTCACTGGTAGTAACTCGTGTCTAATATGATCTTTTTCACCATATCATACTCTGAATATTGATCAAATGGCAAACTTGCAGCTCAACTTTGAGCCTTACCCGTAAGGGCTGTGTGTAATAAGGAGGCCCAATGTTCCTTGGGCCAGTGCATCATTTGCACCTGGTTCTCAAATGCTTTGAAGAAGGAGTCAAGATTCTTATTGCTGAACTTGGGGACTAGAGGAGCAGCTAGGTGAAGATCAAAAGTCTCGGGAACACCTCTCCCACGACTTTCTGTCCTTTCCCATAGTAGTTGCCTCTCATATTGTAGGGATTCCCTTTCAAAATCCTCTAGAGTTAATTTTCTTTGTACTTCAAGCCGGTTAGTTTGTAGGAGAAAAATCCATTCTAGTCGTTCACACTGTTCCCGGGAGAGTGTCTCGGGGGGAATCGACATGGATGATAGAGGATTATTGTCCATTGGCTGATCAGATTCGGTAAATCAGGAAAATAATGCGAGTGCTGAAGATATAGGTTCTACCATACTTCTGGCATTTGTCTCACCTTGACTGGTTCTTGGTTCTGATCTTCAGGACGTTTGGGGTAATTCCTCAGTGGGTGGAGACAAGTGAGACTTCTTTCTTGTGAAGCCCCATTTATCTGTGAGATCAGGCTATCCATATCCTCCAATTCATCTAAGGGTTCATCATGATCTTCGGAAAATAACAAGTTCTGTATTATGGAGCGAACTGTGTTTGCCGAACAATGTCTCTCATACGGTACTCCCAGTACTCTGGCTATCTGCCAGCACATTTGTAATTTGAAAGCTGCCAATCTGTGCACTGTCTCCAAAACCATTCATCACAAGTTGAAGTTTGAGACACTTATACAACATATGGGAATCTTTATTGAGGAAACGTTTCGCCACACAGTGGCTTTATCAGTCCAATACAAAGTAGAAAGGTGTAAGGAGAAATTTTCAAAACAATTCATCACAACTGTCAGACACTGCATCATCATGGGATCTTGATACAAAGAATTCTTCAAAACTTGTCCAACCTTCAGACCAAGACCTACTTCGACTAGTGGATGGTACCACTCTGACCCCTCCTCCTCCTGCTTCGCCTCACCTGAATACAGTATATAAGCCACGTCTACCGCCCTATGCTGTACATTCTACAAGATTGAAGAACTGAATACTTAGACTCCTGGCTGAAGGAATGATTACCTCAAACTCCTCCTCTCCTTACACCTTTCTGCTTTGTATTGGACTGATGAAGCCACTGTGTGGTGAAACGTTTCCTCAATAAAGATTCCTATATGTTGCGTAAGTATCTCAATCTTCAACTTGTCGGTCTTCAAAACCATTCATCACATCAAGGGCCATACCATTAGGCCAAAGACACAAGATGTCATCAATATGTCTAAACCATTTACCTCTACATGACGGGATATCTTTCAACAGTCTAGCTTCGTAAAATTCCATATTCAGATTGCTCAATAAGAACATAAGAAAGCAGGAACACTGCATCAGGCCTGTTGGCCCATACTAGGCAGGTCCTTCACAAACCATCCCACTAAGAGAATATTTGCCCAACCCAATTTTCAATGCTCCCCAAGCAATAAGCTTGGATAATTCTATTCACTCATGCACAGTTTCCACTCAAAAGAAATCGTGTGTGTGTGGGAAGTACCCTGGCTGGTTTGTGTGGGGAAGTACCCTGTCTGGTGTGTGGGGGGAACTACCCTGGCTGGTGTGTGGGGGAACTACCCTGGCTGGTGTGTGGGGAAGTATCCTGGCTGGTGTGTGGGGAAGTACCCTGGCTGGTGTGTGGGGAAGTGCCCTGGCTGGTGTGTGGGGAAGTGCCCTGGCTGGTGTGTGGGGAAGTGCCCTGGCTGGTGTGTGGGGAAGTGCCCTGGCTGGTGTGTGGGGGAGAAGTTCCTTGGCTGTTGTGTTCTTTCTTGAATTCTACTGTGTTTCTCGCCTTCTTTAACAAAGGGCTGGCACTAGGAGCTTTCTTTTGGCCCATGGTGGCTTATTTAGCAGTTGCAAGTACAAAAAAAAATAAGATGATTATAAAATTTATCGTATAAACGCGTGGGGTGATGGTCACTCGCTGAGAAACAATGCCACACTGACTCTGAATGGTGTGTGTGGGAGTCTGTGTGCTTGCGGCCGCTGGGAGGCTGGGACGCGTTCCATACGACTGCTAATGTTGAGACGAATTAAGAAATGCGAGGCTATATTTTGACGAGAAAAGTTGCCGAAAGTAGAAATTCACGAATTGCAGGGCTCACGAAACTCGGGGGTCCACTGTATACATTTTTATAATGAAAGACAAATACAGCCTCTCTTCACTTAACGATGGAGTTCCGTTCCTAAGACCACGTCGGAAAACGAATTCGTCTCCAAACGAGGAGCATACTATAATGGTAGTGGGTGTTTGTCAACCATTTATGATAGTTTAATGTTACCTTTGCACCATTTATAACATTTTAAGCATATTTAAAATGTTTATACAGTAGTGTACTGTATATTGTAATAAAGAAAATTGAGAAATCAGCTCTAATATACATTATTTAAGTATGACTACTGGTCAGAGAGCCCGTCGTAAGCCCGAGTTGTTGGTAAATGAGTACGTCGCTAATTGAGGAACGGCTGTATTACATGGAAAGTGTACACCTTTATTATGAAACAATGAATCCCAACGATTCAGTATTACATAATATTAACTATCGCAAAGCATATCATCATGTTTATTTCCCTTGCTACGATGAACATTATTTTGAGAAATATTGTATGTTCCCTCGCTAAGACAGTTGAGAACAGCCCCAAGTGTCAGTTCTTGAGGACTAGCTACACCACCTAAACAACTGTAAGACTGACAGGCATCACAGAAAGCTTGTGAAGCTTTCATCTGCAACATCATTAATAAGGGGGACAACAGATTACCCTTCGCCATTCCCTGTTTTTGAGCATAGTATTTCCCCCTCAAACTCAAACTTGGAATCAACTACACACAGCTTAATCAATTCAATAATGGTATTTTTATCAAAAGACAAAGAGAACTCATCTAATTCCTCTTCCAAATAAGATAGCAAGCCGGGAGCAGGGACTCGTGAACAACGCAGTGACATCAAAACTAGCAAGTGTAAAATCATTAGATATGTTGATATTTTGCATTTGTCGATGAGATCAACATTTTTTTTTTAAGTGGGCTTAAGAAATATTGTCAAGCAAAGAAGTTAATATTTTTAATACCCATTTTGACAAGGCTTATGATGCCGGTCCTACCGGATTTTATCTAATGTTATAATAACCGCTTTTCTGGTCATGGGCACTATTTGTACCTGTGGGCACTTCCAGTACCCTCTCCTTTCTCCCTTCCTCACTCCAGTAAAGGCAGTCCTCTGGGAACGTTATTTGCTTGGACATCCGCCTCTTTTCTGCAATTTTGCAAACTCCTGATGATGTTGATTTCAACACGAAAGGCCTAGAGCTATCATTCTACTTCCCCCGTGGTTATTTTGCACACACACACACGCACACATGTATATATATATTATATATATTATATTAAAATATATATATATATATACATATATATAGGACTGTACTTGAACATTACCGAGAGTGTCCCACTGATCTCAAATGGAACTGAAATAAGTTATGTACGTATATTTTCGTATTATTTTATTATTTAATCATAAAGAAGCGCTAAGCCACAAGGGCATACAGGCTGCAGGGTAGGGGGAAAAAAAGGGGG
>NC_069407.1:65561052-65576052 GCF_026875155.1 Cherax quadricarinatus
GCCGTCGGCGTGTGTGTTGCGGAAGTCAAACACAGACGTCGCAAGGCAATGGAGTTAATGGGGTTGAATGTTCAGGTAGGTATGCAAGGGTATAAAGTGGATCAGGTGTTGACTACGACTGAGGGCATGAGTGGGTATATTGATGCTTGGGTTAAGTTGAAAACGCGAAGTGTGGGAATAAGCGAAATAGCATTACAGTCCATTGGAACATTTGTGCGGTGTGAGTTGACAGAGCAGGATCGATTCGTTTTGGGAGGGCCGATAACGGAGTGTGAGACATGGGAAGCTTTATCCGGGGCGTAATTAGGTAAGGCACCAAGAATTGATAGGTTGCGCAAATATTTTTTGCGTGTTTACAGGATCCCTTTTATAGAGGAATTAGGGTCTTATTAGCAGCTAATGGGGTAGGTAACGAAAGGGGTGTGGGGGCTGGCATTGTTGGATATGTTGACGACACAACGATTTTAGTAAGTGGTAACAGGGATTTGCCTCGGGTGGAAAAGTTAGTGAATGTTTTTGAAAAGGCTTCTGGTATGTCAATTAATAAGGAGAAAACGAAGTATATGGATCTTGGGGATGGGTTAAGTGAGGAATGTGAAGTAGTTGAAAGGTGGAAAAAGGTGGACCAATTACTGATATGTGGGATCGTTTATGTAAGTGATATCAAGTTAGCACAACAAATAAATTCAGTGCGTATAGTAGATGGTGTACTGAAGCGCATCAGTGGTTTACGAGCTGCACACTTAACTTTGCATCAAAGAGTAATTACAACGAATGTTCTATTAAACTATGGCATGTTGCAGTTATATATCCGATACTTCGTAGCGAGATAAAAAGGTTACAAAAGCGCGTTTTTAGATTCATTTGGGGCACTGGAAGCGAATGGTTAGGTAGAGCGGTTGTCACACTCCCGGTTGGCCGAGGAGGGCTGGGTCTTATAGCTGTTGAAAAGAGGATTATGACTGTGTATTTGAAACGTAGTTATAAGCGGGACGGGGGGGGGGGCGAGGGAAGGCGGACTTCATAAGATACGTCAGGATATGCAACGGTGGTGGGTGGGTAGGGAGTTCATAATAGGTGAAGCAATGTTACGGGTCATCATAAACATGAGAGATCCTTCACATATTAAATTGGGAAACCTTGATGGGGTGGATGGTAAGGCAGTGGTAGCTGTGGTAGAAGGGATTTATCCGATGTATGATTGGCGTAATATTTGGGGGGGTTTGAACAAATTGCAGTTAAAACCTAAAGTACGAGAAGTTATGTATAGATTTTTACATGGGATCTTACCGTCTGGAATGGTTTTATTCCATAAGAGAATACGGGAGGATGGGATATGCAAGGCTTGTGGCGGATTGGACACTATTTTCCATATGGTGTATTTTTGCGAATGTATTGAACTAATAAGGGTTTGGTTGGGTAAGGTTATAAGGTTAGTGGGAGGGGGGGGGGTTTGCAGGTGATGAGGGTTTTAAGCTTAGACATGGGTGGGGTGAATCAAATGGTAGAGAATGCGGAAGGGTATATAATTACGGATTTTTTTTTTTTTTTTTTTTTATAAACCTACACATCACATACACCACAGAATTATCTTTGTATAACACATTTGAGGACAAAAAGAAAAACCAAGCATACTTAGATCATGCCTTGTGTCACCTCAAACCTTCAAACACACAAATACTGTGAGATGTACCCTCTCACACTTACACACAATGTAGTGCAACAACACTACTTACATATTATATTCAATACCTTCTGAAAAACAATTGAAAAACATCTTACCACAACTACCCGACCAAACTCACATCACAAAAGAAGCTTATTTATTATATTACCAAACATACCACACACGCTAACATCCATACACATGTCCATACTCAAGAAAACTAGCCCGCCGCAACCCCTTACTTGACACTTAAATCTCTTAAATCCTTCAACCTGAATCTACGATAACCTTCAGTAAATGCTGTCTCCCATCTTCCCCATAAAGATCCTATTGCGGCACTTTGTTCTATACATCGTGGCCCCTAACACTCTTATCCTTTCCTCGACTCCCACCTCCCTCATTGCCAAGATATATAAATAAAATCAGTGACCACATACGCAACCGCATTCACCACCTGCTGACTCCACCCACCTTATCTAAACTTAACACCCGCAACACCTGTAACCCTTCCCCACCCACTAACCTAACTACCCTACTTAGCCAGACCCTCACATCTTCTAAACAAGTACGAAAGTACACAGCGTGAAATATGGTTTCCGGACATCCACACGCTTTGCACTCCCCACCCTCCCTTAATCTCCTATTAAATAACACAACCCAGACGGCAAAATCCCATGTAAAAACCTAAACATAACCTCCCTGACACTTGGTTTTACACGTAGTTGTTGAAGACATTTCCATACAGAACCCCATGCATACATAGGGTATGCCCCCTCAATTGCCGCCACCACAGACCCACCCCCCACCCTCTCAAGAACTTCAATTTAAGCTGTTTCGGATCCCTTACCATCAGTAAAATTCGCAACATAGCTCCCCAAACATTAAATCCCTACCCCTCCACCACCGTTGCATATCCATGCGCAGTCTTTCAAGGCCCCCCCCCGCTCACCCCCTCCCTCACAAACCCCCTTTTCAGAAACACACTCAACATACGTTTCTCAAGAGGTATAAGCCCCAGCCCCCCTGGCTAACGGAAGCGACACCACCCCTCTACTTAGCCAGTCACAACCCGATCCCCATTTAAATCTGAATACTCGCAGTTGCAACCGTTGCACCTCACACCGTCGTAACGGATATATTGCCACCACGTGCCATAACTTGCCTGTACAACAGGACATTCGTGACTATAACCCTTTGATGCAACGTTAATTGCTCTGCCCTCAAACCTCCCAATCTTTTCAAAACTCCATCCACGGTGCGCCTCGAATTTGCCTCTTGTGCATCCCTATCATTCCGCATGTACACTATCCCACATATCAACAACTGATCTACCACACGCCACCCACCCTCAACAGTCTCACCATTATGTACACTATCCCTAGATCCAAATACTTGGACTTTACTACATTAATTTTCATCCCCGTAGCCTCACCAAAAACGTCTATCACCCTTCCTACTTATGTAAATCCCTCACATCCCTCACCAAGGACAGTCGTATCATCCACGTAACCCCATACCCGCTTCCCCTTCTCGTGCAAAACCAACCCTCGCTCTCGCCATACTCCACCTAACTGCCCTATAAAAGGGTTCCTGAAGACATGCAAACAAAATTTGCGACAGAGAACATCCCTGTCGCAAACCCCTTCCCATCTGTATGCTATCACCTAGTCGTCCATTAACCTGAATTCTCATAACTGCACCCAGATACAAAGTTTTTGCCCAAGAAACAATTTCCCTCCCGAAACCCAACCAACGCATAAAACTCCACAATGCATCCCTTTCTACGCTATCATAAGCAGCTCTCCAATCCAGAGCCAAAACACCCCTCCCCCCTCCCCCCTATGCTCTATAAAACTCCTAATAAACTCCATGCCCTTCATACATTGATCTAACCCGGTATGCCATATTGTCCTATCAATTACTTTACCTAAAACTGTTTGATTCTGTTCCCTAATACCCTTGCAAATAACTTATAATCACCGCACATAAGCGATATTGCACGGTAATCTTCTACGTTGTCTGTCCACCCTTCGGCACTAATACAACAACAGCAGTCCTTTGCTGCCTCCCCATTGCCCCATCTTCCTTCTTACATTGAACAATCTGACTAAAAATCTCCTCAATACTTCCCAATTTCTTAACATAAAAATCATTAGGCAACCCGTCTACACCCAGTGCCTTACCTAGACTTGCACCTGCTATAGCTTGCCAAATTTTCCCCTTCCGTAATCTGTCCTTCCAAAGTCTTCCTATCTCTATCAAGCTCGCATTGCACATAACCACCCATTTCCCTTAAAGCATCATCTCGTATACCCACATGTTGTGCATATGACCTAAACCATACATCAAGATTCCACTCATACCTTCAGTCGACATCAATACCTGCCCTTCCCTATACCCTCCCATCCCCACATGAACAGTTTAATCCCATCATCTCCGTCGCCGCTCTCCTCTTACGCTGTCCTCTCAATACACACGCCGATGGCCTATCACCCCATAACCACCTCCTCAACCCCGCCAAAACGCGTGCACCATCAAATCTTTCATTTTGCAATCCTAATGCTCTCCTTTAATCCCTCAATATCTCCCACCGGGTAACTAACCCTCCCTCGTTCGTAGCAAGCCCTCAACTGCCCTCAAGATAAGATTGAAACCATACTTTAACCTATTATATTCCCTCCACATTACGTACATAAAAATCCTTAATACCTGATTTCGCTCACCGATCCCACCATCTAACCAGATCACCATTCCCAGGGGCGCTTCTGCTCCAACCCCTCCCAAAACTGTTTAAATGACTGTCTATATTCTTCTTCATGCAGCAACTTTACATTTAACTTCCAATACCCCCTACCCTTCGTGGCAACCCCTCCCAACCCAAATCCACCATAACACCCTATGATAGAAAATACCACATCAACACCCTCACCCTATGTATTACTACCTTCTGGGGACGTACAAACGATCGGAGCCTAGCAGCATACCCACGCCTAATAATGTATGCTCTACCCCCCCCCCACAGATATCGATTAAACCCACCCCTGATAACAATTCTCCCAATGTTCCCATACAATGCCCCGCCCCCCTCGGTTCCACATCCTTACGCCTTATCACACAGTTCCAATCACCTCCTATCACGGCTACCCCTGGCAATCCATGCAAGTAGTAAACCAACACGTCCCTCACAAATTATTCTTAACGCGTACGTCTCCCTCTGCCGGTCCATACACACACCAACGTCATCTGTACCTGACCCATAATCCATCCACACGTATCACCTCCCCTCCCCCCCCTTCACAATGCCTGACAACCAACGGGCTAGTTTCCTTTACCCAATATAGCCACACCGCCTTTCAATCTGACCGCATGTTCAACATACACCTATATCCCTCCACCTTCAACTCATAACCATGTCTATAATTATGCTCCTGCAAGAACACACGTCAACACCATGACGCTCCAAAAACTCCCTAAACCACTCACACTTTCTCTGCGACCTCAAACCATTGATGTTCAATGTCAAGCACTTAAAACCGACAAAGGTGGTTTCCCTCTTGACACAACCTTTTTGTCACCTGATCGCCTCATTGCACTCTTATCCCTCCCCCCCTTTTTGTGCACTCTTACTCGATCCCTGTCCCTGAGTGTCTTTTGAACCCCTCTGCGTGACATCCGCCCATGTTTTCTTCCCTGAACGTTGTGCGGGCGTAAGCACTTCATCTGAATCATAAAGCACTGCTGCGCGCTTTTGCGTCGTACCGTCGACCTGCATCTCGTCATCAAGCTCATCACCACGATGAACCTCAACCTCCACCGTATTCACCGACAAGACAGCCTTGTCACACACCTTAGGACGAACTACCTTCGCCCCTCCGTCCTCCATAATAGTCCCAAGATCCAGGATCGTGCCTTCTTCCTGATACGGCCCCGTGCCCGAAATATCCACAAGCGTCGTCAATGCTTCCCCTTGCTAACATTCACTTCTGCGATGATCTCCTCCAATGCCTGAACCACGTCCAAGGAAAGGGAGTCCCCCCCACTCGTAGCACCTGCCATCTTCTCTGCCTTCTCAACCTCCTCACTCCATGACGCACTCTGCAGAGTCAGTGTCGAAAAAGGCTGTTCTTGCTCCACTCTCCTCACCTCTACGTTTCTTCGTTGTTTGCAGGTCGTTGTCTCCACGTCCTCTACCACATTGCGCTGCCAGGTGTTCATACGACCACACAAACGACAAGTGCGTCGTTGCCCTGCGTATGTCACAAATACCCGGTTCTGAATTCTTCCATCACCACATACGACGGTATAGGATGTCGTATCGTCATCTTTGCAGAGTACGTACCCTCAGGTATTCCCATATACGTACCAGCTGACCATCTTCCGGCAGTAACCGTGTGTACCGTCCCATATTTACTCATGGCAAACCTTATGTCAGATGCATCCGCCTCAAATGGCACATTCCTGATCTTCACCCAAGTGAAGTAACTTGATACATCATGCATCCTCACCGTGACAGCATGATTCACAGGTATGGCCACTTCTGAAACTTGTTAACCACTGTCTCATACATACTCGTCGAATTGAATTTAAGAAATATCCTCTTCGTGCCATTCAAGGCAAGTCCACAAATCTCTTCAGTAGCTACGCCGTAGGTGTCTCTAATTATTGCTGGTAGAAGTAGCTCCATAGACGGCCCAGTGATAGTTCCACTGGTTAATTCAATACAGACTGTATTGACTCTCCGGCGACAAGCCTGCGCCATGTTGTGAAAATATTACTGCACCCAGTCAACACCAGGGGGTAGCAGCAGCACACGTCCTCTCTACTCAAGGGCTGAGAGACGAATGATATAATTACGGATTATATTTATATGTCTTGGGCTATGAGAGGAGCGAACGTGTGTGAAAGAATTAATGCGTTAATAGCAACTTTTTATAGGACAGTGTAGAAATAAGGAGGTGTATGGGGGGAGATGGGAAAGGGTTTTAAGTGAGGGTTATAGGAATTTCACATTACGGGATTTAAGGGAGTTGACAGGCAGGTAAGGGGGATGAAATGGGCTGGTTTCCTAGAATGGGCGGTAGCATGATGAGTTTGTTTTATGGAATGTTATATGAGGTATGTCCGGGGTGCAATTTTAACATTATGTGTTCTGAGTGTTTCAAGTACAATACAGTTATATTTGGAATTGTCGACTTATAACTTTATATTTACTTTCATGTATATATCATTAATGTTTTTTTCTTATGAACATTTTCAATGAAATTCAATACATATTTTCTATGCGTATTTATAATTTTGATACAATGTGTTAATGTAAAAAAAAAAAAGGCTTTTTATGTTTCAGTTTAATTACAATGTATTTTTGTAAGCACAATTGAATTGGTTGTCAATAGAAGCATAGTGTGTTATGATAATTTAGGGTATTGTTTTTCTTTTTAATTTGTCTAGATGGTGGCAATACTATGTATGTTGTTAAGTTTTTTAGGAAACATTGAAGTTGAAAAGAATGAATGAATTATTCGTGGTTGAGTCGACGTATTTATTATAAATGACGTTGGAAGTGATTGTGTTAAATTTGACAATATACTTTATATTATTATTTATATGTATGTACATGAATGGTAAATTGAAGTCTGAATTTTAGAGATGAAGAGTGGGTTTTCTTTTCATTGTTCTTTTTTTTCTTTATGGTAATACATGGTTATATCATGTATACCAACGAATATGGTTAGGGGTATATGGTAAATTTTCGTGTTGATTAGATATTTATAATACAGATGGAATACTAGGCTTGTGTTGAGAAATGGGATTACCAGTTAAGTTTAAATATAGGAAAACTTAACTTAGAAAGACAGCTCATCGCCTGCACAGCCGCCCCTGCAGACGAGGTCTTGAGAAGCTGTCGAAGTCATCTCTCAATGGGCTGTAAAGAGTTATAATTTGTAAGATTATAAATTACCACTAAGGGGTGTTATGTCAGCATATTTCATTCACTGATGGCTGACAAACTTACTTGTGTGGACCCAAAGGTCCGCATGTCACTGGGATTTATGATAAGTGACTAACTCACGACTTTATACTCAACTGCGCAGTCAATAGTAGTACATCACGAGTTAGAACACTTACCTGGGTATATGTATCTGACCCGTAATTACGCCCGGATGTCCGTTGAGTTGATTGAAGAATAGTGTTCTTTGAAGAATGTCGCACTACACTCTGTTGGATCGCAACACTCGTTGTTACACTGTTCATCAATAATTGTTCACACAATATCACTAAGAAGTTGATCACACTTCTCTGTAAGTGTTTATCGTGTTTTGTGAGACACTTTGTTCACACTAACGCACAGATCGTTCTTTGTTGGTTATCCTGGCGTCAGTGTCACTCTCAGTAGAGTCAAAAGTAATCTGTAGACGCCACAGCGCCCCACGCCGTCACTGCCCCCAGCACAAAGGAAAAGCTGACCTAGTACCTTTGCTTCCTTGCCACTACCTCGATGAAGCAAAGCAGAATGCTTGTTTCTTGCTGTCTTAAGCATAGACAACAATGTACACTATCTTTACTATGGTAATAAAGTGGGAGCAGGATTTTTCTTAATTGTCCTGCTAAGGTAAGAGATGTACTGTCTCTTATTAAACTACACTCTGCAACACTGGTGCAAGGAGCAGCGGTCGCTTGACCACGTCGCATACTCGTACTGCATCTGCGATCAATTACTCACTGTAGCAGAAAACAAGATATTTGCCCCTTCTGAGAAGGGTGGGCCCCTCAGGGCTGAAAGGGGCTGAAGGGGGCTGAAGGGGGCTGATACCCCCCTCCTGGAGAAAATTTCTTCACAGCTTAGGTTAGGGTAAAATTATGATAATTGTGAAATGTTCCTTGATACAATCAACTCTATTTATGCAAATTGGGTAGAATGGTTCTACGTATGGCATTATTGATAAATGTTGAGCTAATTCTAATTGTAGGTACGATGTGCAATGTACATGTGCACACCTGGGCGAGCAGCTGCGCGGACCGTGCAGTTCTAATGGACATGTATGGTCGGTGTGGGTGTTCGCTTGGATGTGTTCTTGACATCATAGGTTCAATTATTTCCCTACATTTCTTTCCGTGTTCAGAGCAGAAGGAATTTCGTCTGTAACTAAATGATGAATGTATACTTGTATTTTATCATTCTAGTGTACATAAGAGCAAGGATGATTAATTGGAGGAAGGGTTAATATAGGTTGTATGTTTTTTTACGAATGTTAACTTATCCACATGTATCTAGTATAGGACAGTTTTAAGTTTCGGTATAAGATTTTATAGTTGGTTATAGTTGTCATATTTGTTATATTGTTATGTTATTTGTTATTGTTTCAATATCTAATGTAATGTTTTTCAGTTATTGTCATATATTGTCATCGTTATGGTTTTTCCTTTTGTCTATTGTCTTTTTGTATGGTTTTAAATAAAATATAAAAAAAAATTAGATCATTCTTCCACACTCCTGTCTAAATCATTCTTGCCCCCTCCTGCACAACTAAATCATTCTTCCACCCTACTTCCTAATCAGATCATTCTTCCACCTTACTGCCTAATTAGATCATTCTTCCACCCTACTGCCCAACTAGATCATTCTTCCACCCTCCTACACAACTATATCATTCTTCCCCCATCCGGAACAACTAGATCATTCTTCCACTCTGCCTACTAGATCATTCTTCCACCATCCTGCACTACTAGATCATTCTTCCCCCCTCCGGCACAACTAGATCATTCTTCCACCCTATTGCCTAAATAGATCATTCTTCCACCCTACTACCTAACTAGATCATTCCTCCACCCTCCTGCACAACTAGATCGTTCTTCTACCCTACTGCCTAACTAGATTATTCTTCTACCCTACTGCCTAACTAGATCATTCTTCCACCCTCCTTGCTAACTAGATCATTCTTCCACCCTACTGCCTAATTAGGTTACTCTCCCCCCCCCTCCTACATAGCTAGGTTACTCTTCCACCACCTTCCTGCCTAAGTAGATCGCTCTTCCACCCGTGCGCTCAACTAGATCGCTCTTCCACCCTCCTGCCCTTCATACTTGCTCTCCAAGCTGTGGAAAATTGTCCTTTCAAAGAATTAGTTTTAGGAATTACATAATTATAAACTATTCTTTAAATACTGTTATCCTAAGTACTGTTATCATATAGGTGGCATCAATTAGTCAACTTCTGATAAAATCTGAAGACTAACAACATAATATAAAAGCTCAGTCTAAGAGAGTGGTGAACTCTATTGTATTGAATTGTAAAGGATTTGCTGTGATAACTTAAAGTTCAAATTGACTGAGTTACTAATCATGTGGGAAGACACAGTATAGCCCATGACACACATTCGAACTTATTTTACACACGTAATTAAAGCTTTTTGACAAATACAGTATAACAGGCTTACCGTAGTAAGGGAAGTACCACAACTGTCTGTCGATGTTGAGTGACTGTACCTGACCATCTGTCAGTTATACCCCATACTGCTCTGCCATCCTGAGGCATTTCTGCGTTTGACTGACTGCTCAGCAGCTCTATTTACTGCTATACTTCCATACCTACTCTAGACTCCAGCCGCAACATAATATGCACAGTTCCATTTTCACTGCGATTGCTACACAATTATCCACACCGGGCCAAGTCTGTAGTTGCTGATAGTTTACTGTGATGGCTTCACTAATGTCTGCTACTGAGTCACTGACTCCACTGACTGGCCGCCGTCACCTGCTGAGACTGCTCCACTAACAGCCATCCACTACTCATCTTGTCCTCTTTCAATCCTTGAATTCGTTTCTTATCGAATTTTCATATTAACTTCCAAAAAACAAGACTATGTAAAAACGGGAGTTTATAGAGGTATATCAGGGCAAAATAGTATATTTAGCTTTGTTTTTTTTTCGGTTTTCATGCATAAAGAGACCTGATTGGTTTGTCAAGTGAGCCCCGACCTCACTGGGTGTTGCTCCAAATTTACTGTACAAATCACAATGACAACACCTCTCGCCCACTTTCATTTTATGTTTTCACAGCGACATTTCGCCATCCTCAACCAATGCTTGATTCTGTTTCCTCGCGAATGGCAAGTAAAAAAATAATAATGATGAAATTAATCGGAGGTACTCTCTCAAAAAGTATGTGTAAGGAGAAAATGGCAACAGGACAAGAAATAGTATTGCCATCAGCAACACATGTCACTGGTGTTTGTACAACACACATCAGTAGTGTTTACTAGAACACACATTAGTGCTGTCTACTGCAAAACATATCCCTGGTGTCTATTGCAACACACATCACTGATGTCTACTGCAACACACATCATTAGTGTCTACTGCAACACACATCAGTGGTGTATACTGCAATACATATCACTGGTGTCTACTGCAACACACATCACTGGTGTCTACTGCAACACACATCACTGGTGTCTACTGCAACACACATCGCTGGTGTCTACTGCAACACACATCGCTGGTGTCTACTGAAAGACACATCACTGGTGTATACTGCAACACACATCACTGGTGTCTACTGCAGCACATATCGCTGGTGTCTACTGCAACACATATCACTGGTGTCTACTGTAACACACATCACTGGTGTCTACTGCAACACACATCACTGGTGTCTACTGCAGCACACATCATTGGTGTCTACAGCAATACACATCACTGGTGTCTAATGGCTGGCACTATAGAATCTATCATAGAAGACATCAGAAAAATAAAAGATCTTTGTGAGAGACTGGGTCTATCTTTAACCTCAACAAATTCGAAATAGTTTCTACTAATTGACAGATAATTGAGGATGTTAGTGCTATTTTACCAGGAGCAAGAGCCATTAATCCAACCATTAGCTCTCTCCTTGGTGCTCCTCTTTGGGTCCAATGCTACTGATCGGATTTTGGAAAAACTCTGACCTCAGGACTATGGAAGGCAGAATGAAAGACACTGACACATATGAGGCCTTCTACCTACTCACCAGGTTCCTGTCCCTCCCAGAACTTAACTGCTTCATGAGAAGGTAATGAATCTTTCCCTGGAAGATGGACAGTAGTTGCAAGCCTCACTGTCAGTCAGGCTTCGGGGGCAGGGAGTATACAAATCCTCCAGATTTCCCTACCAGCTTCCCTGTCTTCTTCCATAGCATCATACCAGTTAATAAAACACAGTTTTTCCGGACAAACTTGGCGACTCAGTGGGAATACAGGATCCTAGCTACACCAGTGCCATCACTCTAATGGAGAGACTCTCGCTGCTACAGCACCAGAACCTTGTACAATAATGGCCTATAAAAAGTCGAGCTGGGATGGCCCTCCTCATCACTGAAAAAGTGCATGCCAACATGGTCAGAACCACAACATCCAACAGGAAGACTGCCCATCTCCAAGCTGTGAGCGCACATCACTCTGGGGATTTCCTTCAAACAGTTCCCATTTGACAATGGGAACACACCTCAACCTACAGACCCTCCGAATTGCAGTGGCTCTTCACCTCTCTGCCACAAATCACAGTTGCGGTGGTGTGCAAGCTGATCAATATGGTCTACATGGCCTAAACTGCTCCAAAACCAAGGGCTGGCACACAAGACACAATGAAGCCAACATCATAAAGAGGAACTTTGCTACAGCTGGATGCCCAGCCAAGAGAGAGAGCCTTGATCCCTAACATCCAGCAATATTCACATTCCCACAAACCGCTCTGATAGGATCACAATTTATCCTTGGAAGAATGGCAAGCTTTTAGCATGAGACTATACCTGCGTATCAACGCTGGCTGACACCTACATCTGTTACAGTGTTCGGCAACGTGGAGGTGCTGCAGATCACAGAGAGAAGTAAAAGATCAGTAAGTAAGGAGACATATGCCATCAGTATCAATTTGTCCTTGTGGTATCGGAGACTGTGAGATCATGGAAAAAGAACGCCAGACTCATTGACATCACCAGGGGCCCAAGGGCGGCCACTTTCATGTTCCTCGGCATGACCATCCAGAGAGGAACTGCTTGCTGCGTACTGGGCTCAACTCCAGCTTCAGAGGTGCTGAAGGATATCGATAAGGAAAAAAACGCACAATACCGTGAATGGAACAATACACAAATAACCTGCACATAGGAGAAAAGAGCTTACGACGATGTTTCAGTCCGACTTTGATCATTTTCAAAGTCACACTAACAGAAAGGAGAGGAGGCAGTATATATAGGCCAGCTGACAGGGACGGGACAAGAGAGGTAGCAGGAAAGGAAGTAGAGGTAGTAGCAGTAGTAGTAGTAGTAGGGGAATCAGTCAAAGGCCGAGAAAGAGGAGCACTGCAAGAGAGCTAAGGGCCCACAAGGGGCATGAACAAAAGCACAGTGGACAGGGGAAAAAAATAAAAGATCAAACACCCAAGGCAGAAGAAAGAATACCCAAAGAAGAAAAAGGGAGGGAAAGAGGTAGAAAGAGAAGGAGAATAAAATCAGGTTAAGTCACTGGTGTTCTGAAGTTTGGAGCATTTTACAGTTTAGTTAGGTAAGGAATGCATCTAAAGAGACAAAGCCAGTGTCAGCATAGTTGCTGATCCCCTGTATATGTATATATTATCTGAGTATCATAGCTAGTACCATCCATATGTTTTACATAGTTGACGCCCTTGCTAGGCTCAGTGGCTAGCATGTGTGACATCACGTGATGCCGCATGTGAGCGTTGGGCGCCTTGCCTCTTCCTCACTTCACGCATAGACCTAAAGGCGACAAGAAAGGCAGGCTGGGCTCCCCATCTCACACTCTGCTAATATATGTGTTACCATCCAACAAGTGTGTTTAACTCCAGCCATTATATCTCCACGAACCCTCTCAACACCAGGACTGAGATTCATACAAGGAAAGTTGTTTATAAGGGAGGATTCAACCAGACGGCGGCATTGAAAGTTAGATGTAGGATAGACAGTTTTAGTAGAAGACAAACAATAGGATGATGGTGATCTCTGACAAGAGAAAAAATAAGCATTGTTGATGTCGGTGTTCAACTCAAGAAAGGCTCCTTGATGCTGGTGAGGGGCTCTTGATCTAGGGAATTGGATCTGTTCTCCGGTTCCTGGAATTAAACCTGAATACTTTCCACATCCCCCTCAGGCGCTGTATAATCCTACAGGTTTAATGCTTCCCCCTTGTTTATAATAATAATAATGGTGTCGGTGTTAGGTTACCCTAAGTTGTTTAGCCTGGTGCGAGAACATACGTGGTCATGGATCCTCAGTGATTAATTTCAACCTCATTCTGTTTGAGTATCAGCCTTCACGAGCAGTCTATATATTAATGAAATAAGGAGACAAGTGATTTTGAATCATAAATATTTCTTTTTGATTATAATAATAATAATGAATCATTAATGGAGCTGCGGCAAGCCAGGACTAGATCCTGCGTCACCATGCCCAGCCCTCTGAGAACAGAAAAAAAAAATGTACACATTAAAATCACTTGTTTCGTGATTTCATTAATAGACCGCTTGTGAAGCCTGGTACCCAAACAGGATGAGGTTGAAATTAGTCTCTGAGGCTCCATGACCATGTATGTTCTCATATCAGGAAAAACACGTTTAGTTTCACGGGGCACGAGGTGTTTTGATAATTGTTCGTCCTGTGGATCAAGTGACGTGCACATTGTTCTTCTGTCAGAGGGCTGGGCATGGTGATGCAGGATCGAATCCTGGTTACCCACAGTTCAATTAATTATTCAAAAATCACTTGTTTAATGATTTCATTAATATACAGACCGTTCATGAAGACTGGTAATCAAACTGGACGAGGTAGAAATTATTCTCCGAGGCTCCATGACCACGTATGTTCTCGTATCAAGAAAAACACACTTCCACTAGGTGCCTGGTGTTTGAGAATTGTTGGTCCTGTGGATAGAGAGGTGCCTATAGTGTTCTGTTCTCAGAGGGCTGGGCAAGGTGATGCAGGATCGAATCCTGGCTGAAAGCAGTTCTGTTTATATACATATACATATATTTTATATATATATATAGATATAATATTATATATATATATAATATATATATATATATATATATATATATATATGTCGTGCCGAATATGTAATACTGGTCAATTAGCAAGAACTCATTTAAAATTAAGTCCGTTTCTAAAATTTTCTCTTATACGTTTAAAGATATATTTTTTTCATTAACGTTAATGTAAAAATTTTTAATTTTGCACCAAAAGAATTTTAGAAAACTTACCTAACCTTATTATAACAAGAACAATTTATTTTAGCCTAACCAACTAAATATATTTTAGATTTTTTTACAATAATTTAATAGTAAAACAA
>NC_069407.1:65581052-65613223 GCF_026875155.1 Cherax quadricarinatus
GCAAGAAAACGGCGAGAGGACGACGCTGCGGCGAGAATACGACGCAATCAATGACTCCCATACTAATATTTTTTGTTTATCCTGAGTGCTAGACTGTTCAGAGAGTTGACTGGCAACTTCCCTGCTGTCACTTCGATCTTTATCCCATCAAGAGGGTAAGGCGGTGACTAGCTTGCTAGTTCCTTTCTCCCCCTCCACCCCATCACTTCATTAAAACCCCACCCAACCCCCCACAATATCCCAACCACTTCACTGGCCTAACCACAAACACTCTCCTTACTCTGATGTCTTTATACCTTTCCTATCTTCTCTTTTCGGCAACTTCGCTTCAAGTGACTTAAAAACAAGCCAAGGTGACCATCTAGTAGCCCGAGCAGTATATAAAACTCGGGCCCATCATTACCTTGGGCCCTGTCTCCCCTCACTCCCTTTAGAGTAGGGTATATTAGGGGACTGACCTTCGTAAGTCACCTGAAGTATTAATGCAGGTTTCCAAGGGAAATTCTGTTTCAGCAGAATATCTGAGTGAACTTTACCTTAGCTGGGCAACAAGCTGATAATAAGAGTCAGACTTCGGGTCACTGATGACCAGAAGTCCGAGAGGGACATACTGAACTGTATTTGCACTAATGCCTCTGTTACACCTGTGGATATATTTGAAACCCACTCTGTTGCAGTACTACTTCTCTCCTCGGAAGAGGAGCTACTCTAGTTACTTAAGAGACAAACTAGACAATGTGGGATCATCTCCATACCCCAGACAACTACCAGGCACAGCGTTCTGTGTTTGTTGCACGTATCAACAGCTTCATGCGAGAATACACTGCTGAAGAACTCGTGGAGAAAATCCATCAAACAAACCCCGAGTTCAAGGCCTTAGAGGCATATAAGTTTGCCAAAAACTCGAATAACCGACAATCATTAATGAATCAGCCCCCTCAGGCCACTTTGATTGTGCCTTCCCCCTACCAGCACCCACACCAAATCAACCCTCCTCCCATAACCAAAACCCAAATGTGGAGGACCCAACTGAAACAGCAGCACAACCAGCAGGGTAATGACAGCCCCTGCACTTGCACCAAACATTGATGCACAAGCTGCCGCTGTAGAGGCTGACCCACACGACCAGTTAGGTTCCAACTCTACCCAGAGTGGAATAGTTTCTCTGCATCCAGCTCAACTCACTTTTGTACCATTCCATGCAAAGTCCCCACATCGAGAAGTACCTGTACAAAATGACGATAATACATGTGCTTGATATCCTTGTGTACCCATGTAACTAACAATGAAATCTAACTTGCTACTGCTACAAAGAGTCCATAACAGAGCACTCCGCTTTATCACAGGCACCAGGAGGAGAGACAAAATCAGGATGGAAGATCTACATATCCAACAAGAGATCGACGCAATAAATGTCAGGTTAGATAAACTGAAAAAGAGACAACTATAGGACACGCAGGAACTCTGTATACCAGACAGAGAAAACCCTCCCCAACCAACGAACACCACCCACTATATCATCAACACACCTCCCACAGAACCCACAGAATGTCGTTCCAACAAAGAATCCGACGTTTCATTCAGAGGGAGAATTTCCCGAGACCAAAGATAAATGAATATATAAAAGAATGGGTACCACCAGAGCCATTCTATGTCCAATAAGGATAAAACCACCGAAATCTATGGAGACCCTACTTCTAACTAATTAACACTTACATCAAACCATGTGACATCTGCAAACCTTCTACCGCAGGAGACCACCTCAGAAACAGCTCGGCAGAGCAACGATTCCAGGAAAGCAGCCAACCTCCATCAAGCGCCTTGTAACCACCAGCTCCAGTAAGCGCCCTGTAACCTACCTCCTACAAAAAACAGTCAATAGTAAATACTATACTTACTACCAACTCAGCGTCATGCATGTATACAACTTGTATAAATGTGTGTCGCTGACGAATAGTGTAGTATACTCCATCCTATGACTTTCGTGAATAATACAATACATATCCTTTATTAAAATGCTCCAAAGCTGTTGGGGCACTTACCTTTATTGCCCCCTCTCAACACCCACCCACTCATCCTTTTTCTATATTCCATCCTTACCTATCCTTTTCCCTCCCTCATCTTAGCGAACCTCTGGTAAAAAATCGTCATCGCTTGCAGCTTCTCTTCAGAGTCTCCCCCACCCCCCCCAAAAAAAAAAAAATTGTCATCGGTAAAAAAAAAAAAAAAATAGTAACTGACAGCTCCCACTTTTCGTTTCATTCGTTTACTTTTAATCCCACAACTGTTCTCCATACCCCAGGATCCATTTATTTTTCAAACTCATCTTTAAATGCGTTAATTAAACAACCCTGTTTACACTCACCATGGTTGTATAGTCATTGTGATGTCACCTTAGGTTTTCTATTCACATAAAAATTCTGAACTACTCTAAGTAACCTACCTCTTATTCCTTATGCTTGCAACATTTGCCACATTACATCCCTATCTATCCTGTCATTTGTCTTTTCTAAATTTATAAATGTAATGAAAAGCTCTTTGTTGGTATCTATGTATTGTTCACTTATTTCCTTCAGTGTAAACATTTGGTCTACACATTCCCTACCCTGCTTAATAACTTCTTGTTCATCTGCAGTCCTGCTTTCTGTCTTACCCTTAATTCTTTCAGTAATAACTCGGCTATCAATTTGCCTAGTATACAAAATAGTTTATTCTCTTATGATTTTTATATTCTTATTTATCCACTTTTCCTTTAAACAAAGGAACTATGTATGATCTTCTCAATCCTTAGCTATTTAACCCCCTTTCATACATCTGTTGAACTAAAGCATTAGCCACTCAAAAATCCTCACCCTCTTGAACCCGTCTGTGCCTGCTTTATTATCCTTTCATTCGGTACACTGCTCCCACACTCACATCTGGATCTTCCTCACTCCAATGAATGAAATTCACAGCTCCTCAAAATATTACCTACATCGTCGCAATACCTCCACCTCCTTATCTATTAACTCCTCTTTTGTTATGAAACTTTTTGTTACTGCCATCAATTTTTTTCTGATAAAACCTCACCCACTTTCTCATTAGTTTTCCCTTGGCACTCTCTCACCCTTAACACTCTCTTTTACATTGTCATTCTACTAATTACTCCTTTCCTTCCCCATTTCGAACACAGGTAAAGAATGGCCTGTGAGACCTGATTGTAATGGGAATGTGGTGTAAACAAAACTTAACAGCAGACTGTTATGTATATTGCCCATCACCAGATGATATATACAGACATGTACAATATGTACAGATGGAATAGTATGTGTACAACATGGTAAGAGATGGCAAAGCAGAAGTCAGTGTGCACCATGCTCAACCAGCAGCTAGGCAAGTCTGCCAATGCTTACAAATGAACCACGTTGGTTCATCTTTGGCTGGCTTGCCTGTGACTGACCAATGAACCACGGTACTGATTTAACGACAGATGCCCTATTGATCGTTAAACCCTTAGCGCCAGGTTCACTGGTTGGGAGGCAGCTTATATGGGAGTGTGACATACGTCGAATAAATTGTAACATACTCTTTGCATGCCACGCACTCTAACTCCCATCCTCCTATATTCACAAACTTCTGCTGTACATTCTAACACTGTATTTTTAAATGTACCCCATATCTCTTGGACCTCCTCCTCATTACATGTACTGTATCTAGCCCACCTTTCTTCAGAGAGTTGCTTATATCTTAACTTTCTTCTCCTTTTAATTATACATTTTTACCTCTTTCTTACTCGTTGATGACAACCTCCTTGTATTACGTCTACTTCTTACTCTTACTGTATCTACCACTAAATCATCATCTTATATATATGTCACCCTTCTTAAAACATGGTAATCCAGAAGTCTACCTACCAACCTTTTATATACAATTGCATAATCTAACAAACTGCTGTCATTACGCCCAATTTCGCATCTCGTGTATTTATTTCCCTCCTCTTAAAAACACTTATTATCTAATACCCAAATCTGTTCCTAAACATTATTCAAATAAAGGCTTCTCAATTATCATTTACCAAAACTGCCTTCTACAGCAGTTTCTCCCAATTTAGCATTTAGGTCCATCACAACAATTACTTTCTCACTTGGTTTAAAACTCCTTAATCATTTATTTAATATCTCTCAAAATCTCTCTCTCCTCTACATCTCTCTTTTCCAAATACATAAATACTTAATATATATAACCTGCTTTTTCACATTCCACCCTTATTTTAATCCCTATAATTCTTGATTATATAAATTTACATTCTCTCATAAATGTTCATTTAATATCACATACGCCTAACCTAATCCCATTTACTTCTCCAAACTGAGATTATCCTTTCACTTTTAGCATTTTTGTAGCTTAGAGCTAGGATATCCAGTTTATTTTCATTCATAACATTTCACAGCCAGTTCCTTATTTTCATTCATTCTACATTCACACACATTCAAACATACTAATTTTAACATTTCTTTTGTCTTTAATTTGATAATTAATACAAGAGAAGGATAATATTACCAACCATTTGCTTCCAATATTTCAGTCGTCTTTACGACACACTTGACTTACGGAGAAGGATTCGTCTCTACTTCGTCATGGAGGTGAAAGGAAATAAAATATGAATAAATACTAGCAAGAAATTAAAAGGAAACTCAGAAGAGTGTGTACACACTTACATGTACACGGATAACCGCATGAGTAGAATGAATTAAGTGTAAGTATTTGTTGTAGCACGATGTATCTGTCATCTTAGGTGTCTACGAGACAAAAGGAAAAAGCAACAGCAGTCCTAGAATTACGTAAAACAATTTTCGTTTTCTGTTTCACACCTATCTGGTAGGTCGGTAGTACCTTCCTGGGTGGCTGCTGTCTGTCAGCCTACTACCTATAATTACAATGACAAGGCATATATTACCAAACAGGTCAAATGTGAGTGTTGATTAGTTTTGAAGCTACGAGGCGTCAACTGGATGATCTTTACAACACCCCCAAGAATATCTGTAAACTACTGTCCAACAACTAACAAATGTAATAGATTTGTGATTTTTTTAATTTACTGTTTTTCTGTAAGCATCCTCTTACTACTAATTATTGGAAAATTATTTTAAAATATTTTTTCTTATACATACATCACTGCACACTGCTTGGAAATACACGAGCGTGTCCCAGTAACATTTATTGGTGCACAGACATGGCTTGTACATGCATTGTCCCGAAAGTTTGAACAACACAGACATTGAACGTCGACAAAATTATTGCATTTCGAATCTTTACATTTAGTTATATTCTTTTTTGACTTAATTTGAAACTGAAATATAATAAACTATTATCCATTGTTCTAAAATTTATTAAGATATTGGGAAAACTGAACAACTATATTAAAATTACATGAAATGGCAAACAAAAGAAAATCCTGCTGTACACAGCAATAAAACTAAAATAAATTAAAAGTAGGCTAGTCAATGTGTGGGAGTCTGAGGGAAGATGAAAGTGTTGGGCACTCGGGAGTTATTGATCTCTTGACCAGGCGGCCAACACGGCAACAGAGCTGCAAGCAAAGAACCTCTCAAAAAACTGTCACAGGAAAAATGCTGTTTCAGTATGATATCGCTTCTTGGCTCACTCTTGACCCTTGTGCTTGTCTAACACATCAAGCTCAGCTCATTCACACCTTTCCTATTTTTCCTATGCACATCTTTCTTAGCTGATTCTCACAGATCGTTTCCCTTTTAATAACTGAATATTTAGATGCAGATGAACACTTTTCTAAAGGCTTCGAGTGATGGCATAAACAAAAATCTAAATAATCTGAGAAAATAGCAATAGAGCATATTAAATATATAAAGAATTGAAATTTTGATGTTTTAGTAAAAAGTAAATGTGGATTAATTACAAGACTTGGCACGTGAGTGGCCAATACCACATTCAGGGACTTAAGTTCTTCCCCGTTGCTAAAATAACGGGATGAGTTTTTTTTGGTCACACGATAAAAACTGGTATGAACCCCAAAGAAACACATGAATCTGTCTGGGTAGAATTTCTAGAGGAAACATGGAAAGTTGATTTTAGGAACTTGGATAGAGACCAAGGAAGACTTCTTTTGTTAGAAATTAAAGCACGAAAACGTAGTGATTCTAGCGGATTTTTACTTCACTCAGCTTGACTGGAATTCTTTCACTAGGAATCTTGAGGCAAACTACTTTCTAAATGTAATCCAGGACTCTTTTATAAAACAGTTTGTAACAGGACCAATCTGCTTCATTTGGCTCTGACAAACAAGGAAACATTTGTTCATAATCTGGAAATTACAGAGGAGCTTAATGTGAGCGATCACAAATATATAACACTTTAGTAGAATAGTAAATATAATACAGAAAAGGTTCCAGATTTTTGTTAAGCAATTTATTAAGTTCCTAGAGAACACGTGTTATGTGTTGATTGGGATAACTAAGAGCTATTAATATGGTAGTACTACACAAAAGATAGTCAAAGTGGCAAATCATGGTACTGGGGAAAAAAATCGTTTCATGCTCGAGTCATGGCTGACCAATAGGATGCAGGGAGTTTGATTAAAATGGGGTGAAATCTGAGTGGGGACCAGTCACAAATGACGTCCCACAAGGATCAGTTTTAGGTTCAATGTTGTTCATAACTTACATTAATGACCTTTGACGAGGGAACAACAAATGATATGAACACATTCGTTGGCACGAAAATGGGCAGAATAATTGATCTAGAGGAAGATGCCACTGATCTTCCAAAGGAGTTAGAAAAGCTCATGTCGTGGTCAGAATAGTGAGTGCTGCAGTTCAATGAAAATAAATGCAAAGTCCTAAAGCACGGGAATGTATATAGCTATGGCATTTACAAACTAAATAATTGCAAACTTGGCCATACAGAATGTGAAAATGATTGGGAATTATGATACGCTGCAACTTGAAGCCAAGAGTGAAATGCCTAAGTGTGTGTAACACGGCAAACAGATTAGTGAGATTTATATCAAGAAGTATATGCAACTAAAGCCCAGAGTTTATACTACAGTCCTTCACTTCTTTAGTATAGGCCCATTTAGATCATGCAAAGCAATTCTGGTCGCCATATTACAGAATGGATATAAATTCTTTGGAGAACATTCAGCGAAGAATGACAAAATTAATAAACTGAATGAGAAATCTTTCATCTAAAAAAAGATTGAGACTCCTTACCCTACATTCTTTTGTAACATGAAGAATGAGCGAATACATGATTGAGGAGTACAAGTGAATGATGGACAAAAATGAAGGTGATATTAATAGGGCTATGAGGATATCCCTTCGAGAAAGAGCTCGAAATAATCGATTCAGAATGGATAAGTACAGATTTAGATAGGACCAACGATTAGATGCAGGATGGAACGATTGGGACGAAGCTGAATCTAGGGAATGTCCAGGAGACTGCTGTGGAGATCAACAATTCTTTTTCTTTGTTATCAGACGAATGTGAATCGACGAGCCAGGACATCTTAACGAATACCCTTCCATTTAGATAATCATGAATGCCACGACGAACACCGCCAATGAAGGGAAGAACATTGTTTTACTTAGGGACAGTCAGGTTGGGTTTATGGTTTTGTCTTAGAGATAGGAAGTGGAGGATGTGTTTTCCAAAGGTAGGGATGTACGATATTGTCAGCCATCTGGACAACATCATGACAGGTAATGAGAGCAATTCCTTTATCTGTCTCATTGTTGGAGGCAACGATGTTGGCAGACATAGGAGAGAGGATCTGATTTTCAGGTACTCACCTAATTGTAGTTGCAGGGGTCGAGACTCAGCTCCTGGCCCCCTGGTATAGGTCATCGATTGACATAATTAGAAATAAGGGAGGGCGCTGTGTAATGTGTGGCGATATTTTACCCAGGGGAGTAGTTAGAAATGTATGGTTGTCCAAGGCAATTAGTGTTAAGCGCTGGCCGAACAAACACTGTAAGAACATTGCAGTACCATTTATAGACAACTGGGACCTGTTCCATGGCTGAAAAGACTTATATCTCAGGGATAGAGTTCTCTAATCAAGAGCTGGTGTGGGGATACAGGACAGTACAGAGGAGGGAGCTGTTAGGACTTTAAACTAGAACTAGTTAGAAGTATGATTTTTTTGTGGGAGAACAATGAAATATGGTGCAATAGAACTGGACATGATGAAATATCAAGGTAGAAATATTGTTAGTTTTAAGGATACCAGTTACAGGGAGAATAAGGTAGAGTTATTTGTGAATAATGGAAAGCAAGTGGCACTAAGTAATAGAGCAATAGAGATAGTGGAGGAAAAGAACTGATCAGGAAGGGAAAGAGAAGAGAGGGTTTTAACACTAGAAACAAGATGAATGAGTTGAGAGTAGTTTCAAGTGAGGGTAACTGAGACGCTGTTTAATATGAAGAATCAGGACATGCCTGATTCTTCACATTAAACCACGTTGACAGTAGTAACGGAAGGGAGGTGGGATGGCACAATACGTCAGCGAAAGCTTGAATTGTTGTATAAAAGCGGTATGATGACTGTAAGTGCACATAGTCTCTTCAAGCAGAATTTTCGAAGGGGCCTGAAAAATTATTTTTAGGCGTAATATACCGCCCTTAAATTTGGATAGGGATCATATTAGATAAATTTGGGAAGAAATTGTTAAGGCCACAAGGCACGATAAGGTAGTAATTCAAGGAGAATTTAACTTCTGTCAAATTTATTGGAATTCCTTGAGTGGGAATCTTGAGTCAAACGACTTTCTGGAGGTAGCTCAAGATTGTTCTTAGGAGTAGTTTATGATAGAACCAACATGGGAAAATAACCTGCTTGACTTGGCTCTGACTAGCTAGGATACCCTTGTTATTCAAGAGAATACAGAGTATCATGGCGCGAGTGACCACGGATCGATTACCTTCACTGTTGAATGGAAGTAAAGTTGTAGGGATAATTTAGTAACTGTCCCAGATTTTAGCATAGCAGATTACAAGGAGTTTAAATAGCATCAATCATCTGTGGACTGGGAAAACAAAGAGAGCTATCAATGTGACAGTTTTCTAAAAACTATACACACTGCCTAAAAAACTTTTATTTCGTTTAGAGAAATGAGACTGGATGGAAATGATCCGAAATTGGTTAACATTACTAACAAACACCTTTAATTAAGGGCAGTCGAAAAGGAATTTATAGGTATATCAAAAGAGGTGAGAGCCATCTCATAGGAGGAAGAATAAAAAAAAAAGGGATAAAACGGGACTATAAAATTAATATAAGTCTAGCTTCGGCAAGGCTTGTCTGGGCTCTTGCTGTGTGGATTAAGTACTGTATATTTTGATGCTGAGTGTGCAGTTTCGAATCCTGCTGTGGTGTGAAAAATAGTGTTTATATATAATTTCGCCAGTTTGCGAATTGTTATATATATATATATATATATATATATATATATATATATATATATATATATATATATATATATATATATATATATATATATATATATATATATATATCATTGTAACCATGAAACAAGTGGAATTTAATCAATAACTACACTAGGACTAGCCGGGGGATTGAACCCATGTTGTTTTAGCCCGCCTCACGGTGAACAAAAATTCACGACTCTCTAACCCACTGGGACCATACAATCCTAGCAGAGCTAGGTATTGTACCGAAATCCAAGGACATACAATGGTGTGGGTGCCTCAGAGCTAATTTCATTCTACTCCCCATTTGGTGTACAAGTTCGATTCCCCGGCTAGTCTCAGTGTTGTTATTGTTCGTGGTTACAATACTATATATACTGCTCGCGGAGGCTAGTACACCAAACGGGAAGTAGAATGAAATTAGCTTTGAGGCACCCACACTATCGTATGTCCTCAGATCACGGTACAACACCTAGCTCTGCTGGGTGCATGATCTTTGTAGGATCATATGGTCCAGTGGGTTAGAGCATCGTGAATTTTCGCTCACCGTGAAGCGGGCTAAAACAACACGGGTTCAATCCCCAGCTAGTCGCTTTGTTGTTATTGATATATATATGTATATATATATATATATATATATTATATATATATATATATATATATATATATATATATATATATATATAATATATATATATATATATAAAGATGGGGTCCACCTCTGGTGTAAATTGTGGGACCCATAGCCTCGGAGAAGTGGATAAAAAGGCTTCAAGGAAGAATATTTGGATTTCTTCCTGAAGCCGTTTGAATATTATATATATATATATATATATATATATATATATATATATATATATATATATATATATATATATATATATATATATATATATATATATATATATATATATATATATATATATATATATATATATATATATATATCGTGCCTAATAGGTAAAACTTGCGATTTTGGCTCTTCTTGCCGAATAAAGCAAGCGAAAATTTGTGTATGCAATAATTTCGCAAAAACCATTCTGAAACAAACTAAAAAATATATTTCATTGAGTTTGTTTATTATTAAATTATTGTAAACATTTCTAAAATATATTTAGTTTGAGCTAAATTAAATTGAGCTTGTTATAACAAGGTTAGGCAAGTTTTCTAAGTTCTTTTGGTACAAAATTATTAATTTTCACATTAACATAAATGAAAAATATACCACTAAACGTATATGAGAAAATTTAGAAAGGACTTAATTTTAAATTTTTTGCCCCATTAGCCTTTTTTGACAGGTCTTTACTACTTTTCATGCGTGTTTTAGGGGTAGCGGGAAGCTACTCTTTTGTGATGCTGGTGTAACTCTCTTGGACAACTCTACAACCGACACATGCCTAGTTAACTTTTTATTCCCTCTTTTCCACATAAAGTAAAACATATTTTGTTGTTGTCGTCTTTCACTGGTTTACTCACCACTCAGAAACTTAACTAGAGAAATATGTACCTTGTTTTTGTCAATTTATAACAGAAAAATAATTATTGCAGTATCACTTCCAGGCTTGCTTGCAACAGACTACTAAGACTTCTCAGCAATAGACTTCTCGGTAGAAGATGCCATGGAGAGATTAGACTTCCAGTCAATAGATTCCTGGGGTTCTGAAGCAGCAAAATCTTTTGAACGCCTAGCAGAAAACTTCTGAAACGCTGGTAAGAAATCTTTCGGAGCTAACATATCCGTCAATTTTTTCTACTACAATTCGCATCAGTGATGTCTTCTGCAGCCCATTTGAGTGACAAGTATTACAACACACATCAGCGGTGTCTATTTCAACACACACAACTACTGTCCACTGAAACAAACATTAGTGATATCTAATAATATACACTAGTGGTATTTACTACAATACATACCAGCGCCCTCTGCTGCAGTGCGTATCAGTATTGGGTTCTGCAACACACAGCAGTGTTCTCTACTGAAACAAACATCTGTGATGCCTATTGTGATGTCTACCAGATGTAATGCTCATGTATATAAATGGTTTAGAAGACCTACAAGTTGTTACATGAGACGCTTGTGCAAAATTTGGAATATTTAATTTAGAAACGTTTCGCCAGCCAGTGGCTTCTTGAGTCCAATACAGAGAATGGTGAAAGATGTCACGAAAGTGTCTCTTTACCAGCAAAGCTTGTGTTAAGCATGCTTAGCAGGAATAAACAATCTTCATAACGTCCATTACAACTTCAAGGGCAGTATGCGACAGGGCATTTTTATGTTATCTATGGAAATATTTTTCATCAGCACAGTAAAGTACCCAAAGATATGATAAAACACACACAGTACTCCTAGAGATGAAATATTCCCCCTATTTTACTACTGCTACTGTTACTGATACAATTACCATTACTATTACTAGTGCTACCACCATTACTACTACTACTCATACAGCTACTACAACTGCTACTAATTCAGCTACTACTACTGTTACTACTACAAATGCAACTACTATTATTACTTCTGTTACTACTTCGTCGATTACTACTACTGCTGCTACTACTACTACTATCACTACCATTACTATACCACTATTATTACTAAAACTGCTAATTCTACTACTGCTACTTCCTTCTTCCTTCATCCCGCTATATCAACTTACCTTAGCTTTTTCTTGTACAGGCTTGGCATGAAGATAATCCACGTCGAACGGAAATCTCTTCTGGAGTTTCCTCTCTGAGTTCGGTTTAGATGTGAATTTTGAAGTACGTGAAATTTACAGCTTACGCTGCAAATAAATTACATTCACTCATACGTTATTCATTTACGTAAATTGTTTTTCTATTATTCATTATAAAATAATCACTGATACACAGTGGGACGGAAACAGAGCTAATTGGCCGCCTATATGCCAGCATGTGTGAGTAGGGATAATTAATTAACGATACTGATAAATAATATTTTGCTTGAAAAGATCAGGTGTCATCGCTGTTCTGCACAGACAGATACTACGTTACATTTGTTACAAAGTTTTACTGCATTCACAACTACTGTACAGACACTCTCAGCTACTGACTGGCAAACATTCGTTTTTATATGTTCGTTAACTTTAATTTGTAAACGTAATGCTTTTTTTTCCTACAAATTAGCGGAAAATGGTTTTCAAAACTTATTTTCCTATACACATTGCATTGTGTACTGGAAATCCCGAGTTGTGTTCCATTAAATCAATTGGTACTTGCACATAGCTTGAATGTATATAATCCATAGTGTGTACATCACAGGTAGGCAGTGAATATTTACATTACTGTATTTCACACCTAATTTCTAATTTCCTAGAATAAACTTGAATTATAATTAAAATTAACTATTCTGGATTCTATGATTTTATGATGCTGAACTAAAATTTAAATAGAATGACAAAATTTTATCTGTACTCAAAGCAATAAAACTAGACTAAGATTAATTACATGATGGTAAGAGAATGTGAGTGTGTGGGAGCCTTAGGGAGACTGCGAGTTGTGAGATCTCTGTGGGCCATTGATCAGTGTTACTGGTAACTCCTTCCCTCTCTCCCACCTCGCCTAGCTCACTCAACCGAGGTCATCCATTACTTTCTTAATGATCCTCCACACATCACTCTACTACCTTGTCTTTCCTTTTATTACTTTTTATTGTATCTTTTGGATGCACAAGAATTCTTTCCGGGATCACTCAAGCTTTTTGTGAGGAATATATTGTAAATTATTTTAAATAACTACAAGACAATGAGAGGTGCCGCACTTAGGTGACTGTACTGTCGATATGTTTCACCCAAGCATCAGGCTTCGTCAGTCAAATACAGGAGATTATAATACTAGAAACTGTATATAGAGATGCAATTTCGAAGTGATTAATTCCTCAGCTATGATAGAAGGTGGTCAGTCACTTAACCTTCATTATAACCTGGTCAGTCACAGCAAAGGCAGTGACCACCTTCTATCAGGGCTAAAGGACTGTTCACCTCAAAGGTACCACTCCATTTCTGTCTTTAGTGTTATAATCACCTCCTTTTTTTTTTTTTTTTTTTTTACACAGGGTTTGATAAGGTTAAGGATCCCTAGCTTTATTGACAAGCTATTTACAGGTTAAGGATTTCTAACTTTATTGGCAAGCTAAGAGCTGTTACCTACATCAGCTCATTTGAAAGCATTTTTATTGTTATGAGACATATAAGTAGGGAACAGGATGAAGTTGGAGCCATCTGTGGGCCAGCATTTTCATTTGATCAACTGATGTTATCTCGTTGGTATCATTATGCTGTATGAATGCGTTCCATACTCGAGTCATCCTGGGTATATATGATCTCAGATGGAGTGATGTTCTGGAGAAGGGTAAAGCCAGAGTGAAGTTGCTGCTTTCTGCCCGTCTTGTGGCATTAAAGCTTGTTTCACGCTGTCCTCGAAGTGGATCCAAGTGTGGTATTTTGACAATATTGGCCTTGTACGTAACAGTAAACCCACCCACATCCCTCCTGTGTTGAAGGCTCTGCTGAAATGACAGATCTATCCAGGATGGGTCCAGGCGAGAGATGAGACGTCTTGCTCTGTTCTCTACTCTGTCAAGCAGTCGCAGATGAGAAGGGGGGGGGCAGGCAAACCAAGAAAGTGGAGCATACTCAAGGTGTGAGCGTACTTGTGCCTCGTACAAAATCTTGCAACCCCTACTGTCAAGCAGATGTGAGATACGGCGAAGTGCTGTAAGCTTCCTGGCTGCCTTGTTTGCAAGATTTACAACATGGTTCTTCATGGTCAGTTTGGAGTCAAATTTCACCCCAAGGATATCAACTTCTTCTCCAGGTGCCAACACCCTCCCATTCATCCTTACTACTGCACCAGCATTACCATCATGGTGCCTAGAGACTATCATCATTTGCGTTTTCTCAAGTGCAAATGTTACTTGCCATCTATTTCCCCAAGCTGATATAGCTCTTAGCTGGTGATTGATGTAGTTTAGAGCAGCTGGCATTTCTTCTCTTGGATAAGTGAATGTCAGTGTACAGTCGTCTGCATATGCATGGGATTCTGGGATTCTGTATTAGAATGAGAAGCCTACTGCGTGGGAGAAACTTTTCGATAATAAAGACACCTAAATGTTAAACACTTGTCTTATTTATCATCTTACTAACTAATTAACGATTATCTAAAAGAATTTTTTTTAAATATTTGGATAAATCTTGGGACGAAGAGGAAAACTATTTTAATAAGCAGAACTCATGTCACATCTGTCAATGGTTAGAATATTATGAGTGAAGCGTTTGGAAATGGGGAGTATGTATAGCATTACCAGAATGCTGCGTAAACCGTAAAACCTGTGAATGTTTAGAGAACTGTTATAAACATTTGCTACGCAACCCATCTCCACCAGTCTGCTTTAAGGAGTGATTGAGTTAACTCTGTTAATAACCCACAACACCAGTTAGTTACCATTTTGTCCTAGGCACATGTCGATTAGACACTAGGCCTGTTGTGTGTGTGTAGGTGTGTATGTGTGTGTGTGTGTGTGTGTGTGTGTGTGTCTGCTAGGTGGTGTGATTGAGTCAACAGTGTTACATAACTCACAACACCAGTCTGCTGGGTGGTATGGATGAGTCCACAGTCACACATCTCACCTCCACCAGTCTGGTGCTTTGAGACCTCGATGGAATTCATGTCAACTCCTGCACAACAATGAATTACGGTTGCTAGTTAAACCTTATCTGATGTTAATGTTTTATTAATTATATTTATGGTAATTATCCTAACAATTCCTCTGATGTCAAATATTCCATATGTTATCAAGATGAACTTAAAATTGCTTAAGTGAAGTAAACCTGACGCCATGCAAAAATATTTAAATAATTTATAAATGAACTAAGAAATATTTTTTTTCTAAAATTATTAATATCCTAATTATAAATTATTACGATAGAAATCAATCATATTTTGTACAGTTAATTCCTGATAACGAACAGGGAACTTTTTTGGAAATCTTCGTCCATACACTTATTGATTTCCAACTTTTGCTCTATATATGTTTTCTGTTAACAACTTAATCATGTGCTTCTCAATAATAATGTCATCACATATACATAATCTGTTACCAAATTAGTTAACGCCCTTTCCATGACTTTATTGAACAAAAAAAGATTTCAAAACTAATTTCAGGTAATAACTGTACCTCTCATACAGCACATAATTCATCCATATCCTTATTCCAGTATATCTATTACAAAAATATATCTAATGTAAAGCTGTGCCTAATAATCCACATCTCTGGCAGCTCCTTTTCGAATCATTGTTTTCATGAGGATAACGACTTTAGATGGTAAAATACCATGCATATAGAATACAAAAGCACAATTGCGTGACTGGTGTTGTGCACCATGCAAATATTTATACAAAAACTCTCCTTGCTTAGGTTCAATTCTCATTTTATTTATTTCCTGCAATTTTCGACTGCATCAAAATACTGTATACAAATCTTGTACGATGAAGTGAAGGAAAATTTTAGGTAAACAACCTGAGCAGCCGGGTTGTAGAGGTGTCAATGGTCCACAGTATACGTACTATAGCGAAAGCCTAACACACTTTTAGTGAACCTTTAACACCAGTCGGCCTACCATAGTGAATAAACAATGATACCATAGAGTTCAGTGTCATGGAAACAGGAGAAAAACTAAACGAAGTATAGTGATTTACAACAGCTGAAATCTCTTAGGATGTACAAGCTGCCAGTGGTCACTAGTTCACTCAACACACATGCCAAATACTTTTTCTTCTAGTAAACCTTGTCCCCAGCTAGCCTAGGAGATCTGTTAAATGTACCAAAAGTAATGTGATGAGGAAGAGTGTGTAGGGAACTACTAGTAAAGTTGATATTCGTGTAGCGATATATACTAGCTACAGATCATCAGGTTGTAGAAGCTGCCAGCAGTCATCAGTTCACTCAACACAAAAGTCAAGTAATTTTAGCAGTATACTTTCTTCATCAAAGTACTTATTTTATAAGAGATACTGAGCTGGTGTTGGTGACATAGTCAGCAGGTTGGGTAATATTATGGCAGGTAATGGGGACAAGCCCATTATCTGTCTTAGTGCTGGGGGTAATGACATTGGGAAGGCAGGAGACAGGAGCTGCTGGATAAGTACATGTCAACCATAGAAGTAGTTAGGTCTAAGGGAGGGATCCCAGTCATATGTAGCATCTTGCCTAGAAAGGGAGTGGGCAATGAATGGATGTCTAGAGCAATTGGTATAAACTGCTGGCTAGACAGGTACTGCAAGGAACTTGCAATCCCATTCATTGATAACTGGGACCTATTCTTTGGCAAACGTGATATGTATGCAAGGGACGGGGTTCATCTCTCTGCGGATGGAGTGGTTGCATTAGCCATTTCGATTGAGAGGGTAACTGATGACTTGTCTAGGAATTTAACTGATATATTATAGAGGTATGGGTGTTTGTGGGAAACAATCAGGCTGCAGCATTAGGGTTAAAAAACAGCAGTTATTACCGGGATACCTCAGGGATATGTTTAAAGGACAATATTAAAAATAAAGTTGCTAGTAATGGAAAATCAATTGATCAACAAACAAAGAGAGATAGTAGAGGTCAACGAGTGACTAGCTTCCTTAAGGTTTACTCTACAAATAGGAGGAGTCTAAGAAATAGGATAGATGAGCTAAGATTACTTGCAAGTGAAGGCAATATAGATATTATTGGTATAACAGAGACCTGGTTCAACATGAAAGATAGAGAAATGCCTTCTGAATGCAACATACAGGGTTATAAACTATTCCACACTGACAGGAAAGGTAGTGGAGTGGCGATGTAAGTCAGAGAAAATTGAAATTGTTGTCTTAGACATGATATAAGATTAGAAACATCGAACACAGAATCTGTTTGGCAACAGTTTCTCGAGGGACGTGACAAATTAATTTTGGGTGTGATTTATAGGCCCTCAAACCTTGATAGGGAGTGATATGGGACGAAATTCATAAGGCATCTAGATATGAAAATGTTGTGATAATGGGAGATTTTAACTTTAGACAAACTGATTGGAACAATATGACAGGAAATCTTGAGTCTAGTAGTCTTCTTGATACGGTTCAGGATTGCTTTTCAGAACAGGTTGTGACAGAACCAACTAGAGGAAACAATCTGCTTGACTTGGTTCTTGCCAACAAAGAATCACTAATTATTAATCTTGAGGTTAATGATCAGCATGGGGAAAGTGATCAGAAAACACTTAGTTTCAATATGTCATGGAATTACCCAGATAACTGCAATCAAATCTCTGTCCCAGATTTTCGCTTGACCGACTTCATGGGACTGAAAAATTACCTGGGTGGGCTAAATTCGGATGTCCTGACTATGGGTCACATAGGTGATCTTGGTTGCCAATATGACAACTTTTGTTCCGAGTAGGGAAATTAGATCTAACAAAAATGATCTCAAATGGATGAACAATAGATTAAAACATATCATTGGTCAAAAGAGAGGCATATATAGGCGTATCAGAAGAGGGGATGGACAGTTAAGAAATCAATATATTCAATTAAAGAGATAAATAAAGAAAGGAATAAGAAAAGCAAAAAGGGATTATGAGGCTAAGGTCGCAAGGAATTCACAGACTAACCCAAAAGGGTTCTTTCAGGTATGCAGAAGTAAGATTAGGGAAAAGATCGGCCCACTTAAGAGTAACTCTGGTCAGATCACTGACAGTGATAAGGATATGTGTGAAATTCTCAATACCTACTTCCTCTCAGTTTTCACCCATGGAAATATTAGCGCTATTCCTGAAATAGATTATGTAGAACAGGATGATAATAAACTATGCACGATTGCGGTAACTAGTGACATTGTCCTCAGACAAACAGAGAAACTAAAACCTAACAAATCCCCAGTTCCTGATGAACTGTTTGCAAGGGTGTTAAAGGAATGTAAAGAGGATCTTAGCATACCTTTGGCTAATCTTTTTAACATATCACTACAAACTGGCATAGTGCCTGATAAGTGGAAAATGGCAAATGTAATACCTATTTACAAGACAGGTGACAGGTCCTTGGTTTCGAACTATAGACCAATAAGCCTTACCTCCATAGTGGGAAAATTTATGGAATCAATAATTGCCGAAGCAATTCGTAGCCATCTTGATAGGCACAGATTAATTCATGAATCTCAACACGGTTTTACAAAGGGGCTTTCCTGTCTTACGAATTTACTAACTTTTTTCACTAAGGTGTTTGGGGAGGTAGATCATGGTAATGAATATGATATTGTGTATATGGACTTCAGTAAGGCTTTCGATTGAGTTCCACACCAGAGGCTATTGAGGAAACTTAAGGCACACGGAATAGGAGGAGAAATTTTTTCCTGGGTAGAGGCATGGATGACAAATATGCAGCAGAGAGTTTGCATAAATGGGGAGAAATCAGAATGGGGACACGTCACAGGCGGTGTTCCTCAGGGGTCAGTGTTGGGCCCGTTGTTGTCACAATTTGCATAAACGACATAGATGAGGGAATAAATAGCGACATAAGCAAATTTGCTGATGACACCAAAATAGGCCGTCTAATTCATTCTAATGAGGACACTAGAGCACTCCAGGATGATTTGAATAGACTGATGCAATGGTCGGAGAAGTGGCAGATGCAGTTTAATATTGACAAATGCAAAGTTCCAAATGTTGGACAGGTAAATAATCATGCTATATATAAACTAAATAATGTAGATCTTAATACTACTGATTGCGAAAACGATTTAGGGATTCGGGGTAGCAATAATCTAAAACCAAGACAACAGTGCATTAGTGTTCGCAATAAAGCTAACAGAATTCTTATCTTCATATCTAAAAGTATAAATAATAGAAGTCCTCAGGTTGTTCTTCAACTCTATATATCCTTGGTTAGGCTTCATTTAGACTATGCTGCTCAGTTCTGGTCACCGTATTACAGAATGGATATAAATGCTCTGGAAAACGTACAGAGGAGGATGATAAAGATGATCCCATGTATCAGAAATCTTCCGTATGAGGATAGACTGAGGGTCCTGAATCTGCACTCTCTCGAAAGGAGTAGAATTAGGGGGGATATGATCGAGGTGTATAAATGGAAAACAGGAATAAAATAAAGGGGATGTAATCCACCTGTTGTGAGTCCTCAGGTTAAGAGGGGAGCTTGGTCAGTGGCCGGGCAACATGGAACCAAGCTGAAGCTTAAGAAAACGGTTGGAGAGGCAGAAACAACGAGAAACCAGAAGACTGCCGTGGAAACTTCCAACTCATTCTCGGTGCTACCCGACGAATGTGAGTGTTCTACTGGGAATGCCACAACGAGCACCAAAGAAGCATTGGCAGACGTGAGTGAGACATCCCTAGAAACCCCAACGAAGACCATCGAGAACGTCATGACGAATTCTACAAGTGGTGTAATGCTACCTGGCGAATGTGAGTCGACTACTCGGAGCATCACTACGGACGACGCCAAGGAAGGTAATAACATTGTTGTTGTTGGGGATAGCCAGATTAGGTACATGGATAGGGCATTCTGTTTGAAGGACAGGAGTAGGAGGCAGAGAGTATGTTTTCCTGGGGCTGGGATGAAGGATATTGTTAGCCGTCTGGATGACATCATGAGAGGTAATGGGAGCAATCCTATTATCTGTCTCAGTGCTGGAGGCAACGATGTTGGCAGACGTAGGAGTGAGGACCTGATTAGCAGGTATAGGTCAGCAATAGAGATAATTAGGAAAAAGGGGTGGCAAACCTGTCATATGTGGCATTTTGCCAAGGAGAGGATTTGGGAAAATGAATGGTTTGTCCAGAGCAATTGGTGTCAATTGCTGGCTGGACAAATACTGAAAGGGAAAAATTTGCGGTAACATTCATTGACAACGGGGACCTCTTCTATGGCAGAAATGACATGTATGCCAGGGATGGGGTTCACTTGTCTAGGTGTGGGGTGGGAGCACTGGCCAACGCAGTGGAGGAAGCTGTTAGGTCTTTAAACTAGGAATAGTTAGTGGTATGGGTTTTGGCGGGAAAAACTGTGAAGTCGCAGGGTAGTAACATGAGTACTAGGAGAACTAGTAATAGGCAAAATGAGGAGGATATTGGAAAGCCAGTGGCACAAATTGACAATGACAGTAATAGGTTTAGTGGAATAACAGAAGGAGCAGGAAGGGTAAAGAGATAGGAGGTCATTAAATATTTATTACACAAATAGTCGCAGTGCTAGGAATAAGATAGACGAGTTGAGACTAGTTGCTAGTGCAGGTAACATAGATGTATTTGCCATTACTGAGACGTGGTTTAATTCAAAAAGTCGGGACATGCCTGCAGAATGTCACATTCAGGGTTTTAAATTGTTCCAAGTAGATAGAAGTATCGGGAAGGGGGGTGGGGTGGCATTGTATGTCCGAGATCGCTTGAACTGTCATTAAAACGGGTTTTTTTTTTAAAAAAGTCGGAATTTAAACAATACGAGTCTTTTGGTAAAAAATTTTTAGAGGGGCATGAAAAATTAAAAATTTAGGTTTTTGATATACCCCCCCCCAAATTTAGATGGGGGCCCAGGAAGACTACTATGGGAGGAAATTGTTGGGGCCCAAAAGGCACGAAAATGTAGTAATTCTAGGAACTTTAACTTTGTCATATTGATTGGAATTTCTTGATGGAATTTGAATCATACGACTTCTTAGAAGTATTCAGGGTTTTTTTGAAGCATTTGTGACAGAACCTACAAGGGGTAATAACCTGCTTGACTTAGTTCTGGGAAACAATGAATCCCCTTTTAAAAATTTAGAAATTTCAGAAAACTGGGTGCTAGCGACCCCAAAAACAATTACATTTAGATTGAATGGAAGTATGATAGTGGGATAATCAGTAAACAGTCCGATTTTCGCTTAGCAGGGTTACGATGGGCTTTGAGAAACTTATATTGTTGACGGGTAACAAGAAGTATCAAAATGACAGTTTTCTAACCAATACATGCTGCTCAAAAAAATTTATCCCCTTAAAAAAGAAATTAGATCAAATAGAAAAAGACCCAAAAGGATGAATAATAGGCTGAATATCTACTAGGGCTAAGAAAGGAAATTTTTAGGCTATCAAAAAAAGGGGAGGGTCACTTTGAATCGTATATTGCACTAAGAGGGACATTAAAAAGGGGATAAGAAAAGCCCAAAAGGGACTATGAAATTAAAGTTTCTGGGTTCAAAAAATAACCCAAAAAGTTTTTCCCGGGTTTTAAACAAAAGTCCGAGATAAAAAGGTTTCCCCTTAAAAAAAACTATGGGGCCCTTTTGAAAAGAGAATGAAAAGTGCTCGATTTTAAATAATTATTTTTTCTCGGTTTTTACACGGAAGACATAATAAATTCCGGTAATTAATTTTTTAGTGGATCAGAAAAAGTAAATTTTGTAAATCACATCACTTGAAAGGTTGTAAGCAGATGACAGACTGAAGCAAAATAAACCCGGGTTCCCGATGAGGTTTTTTCAAGGGGTTTTAAAAAAATGAAAATGGAAGTCTGGAACCATTAACTAATATTTTTTAAATTTTCCTCCAAACAGGTGCAGGTCTGTATGTGGGAAAATGGCTAATGTAATTCCTTTTTTAAAACAGGGGACAAGTCGTTACCGTCAAATTACCGCCCCCTAAGCCCGACCTCAAATTTAGGGAAAATTTCTAAGTCAATTATAGCGAGATTATAAGAAGCCATCCCCGATAAGCATGCTTGATTAATGATACTCAGCAGGATTCACAAGAGGCCGGTCTTTTTCTAACTAATTTATTAAAATTTCTTCGTAAAGCTTTTTTTAGGTGTTGACCACGACAAAAAATTTGATATTATTTACTTAGATTTTTTAAGGCATTTGACAGATTCCCACCCAAAAACTGTTGAAGAAAAATAGCAGTTTATGGGATTGGGGGGAAAGGGGGCTCTCGTGGATCGAATCATGGCTCACAGACAGGAAGCAAAGAGTGTCCCTAAATGGGGTTAAATCCGAGTGGGGGGTAGTAACAAGTGGCGTTCCACAGGGATCAGTCTTTGGCCCGTTTTGTTTTTAATATATATCAATGATCTTTAGAAGGAATTACTTGATATAGCAAAAATTTGCCGATGCACGAAGATAGGGGGGATAATTGATTCAAACGTAGATGTTAGGGAACTTCAGGAGGGTTTAGCAAACTCTACTCTTGGTCAGAAAAAGGGGAGATCAGTTCAAAGAGATAATGCAAGGGTTTTAAGCTCGGGAGTGCCATAACCTAGCACTTATAAGTTAAATAATGAGAACTAAACCCTACAGATTTTCGAAAAAAGGGCTTGGGGGGGTTTTTTGGGAAGCAGCAACCTTTAAACCCAAAACGCAAGCCCAAGCGACGTAATAAGCAAATAATTACTGGGATTTATTCAAAAAGTGTAACAAAAAGAAGTCCAAGGTCATACTGCACTTTATAATCAAAAGTAAGGCCTCCCTAGATTTTGCCTCAATTCTGGTCTCCATATTTCGAATGGACAAAACTCGTTAGAAAAACATTTAGCGTAGGTGACTAAAAATTTAAAACATAGCATTAGAAATCTTCCTTTGAAGAAAAATTGAAAACTCTTAATTAAATTCACTTTTTAGACGAAGAATGGGGGAGACCCGATCGAAGTGTTAATGGAAGATAGGTGTTAATAAAGGGGTATTAACAAGGTTTGAGGGTATCTCTCCAAGAAGAACCGCAGAATGGATTTAAAATTAGATAAGTTTAGAATTAAAAGGGGCATAGGCAAGTATTGGGTTTTGGAAATAGGGTATTGATGAGTGGAACAGTCTACCTAGTTGGGGTTTTTGAGGCTAGGATTTGGGTATTTCAAATTTAGGTAGGATAAATAAGAGTGGGGGGGTTGGATTTGAGTGGGACTTTTCCATCAGGTTATTTTTTGGGTGCATTGAAAATTGGGTGGGTCAAAAGTTTGTTAGTGGGAGAAATTTTAAAGGACCCCTTTGGGAAAGGCCTCGCAGTGTTCCCCCTTTTTTTTTTATGTTCTTATGTTTTTTGAAAAATAGGGGAGACCGATCGAAGGTTTTAAATGGAAGATAGGAATTAAAAAAAGGGGATTTAAAAAGGGGTTTTTGGGGATATCTCTCCAAGAGAAAACCCCCCCGCAGTAATGGATTTAAATTGGGAATAATTTTAAAGATTTAAAAAAAGGACATGGGGAAAAGTTTTGGGTTTTTGGAAATAGGGAAAGTAGTTTGAGGGGGAAAATTTTCCTATATTTTGGGTTATTGAGGCTGGGACTTTGGGTATTTTTCCAAATTTGGGTTTGGAAAAAAAACTGAGGGGAGGGGTTGGATTTGAGGGGATTTTGCACTTCAACCCTTTTTTTTGGGTAGTATTAAAAATTGGGAAAAGGTAAAATGTTTTTTTTAGGGGGATAAATTGAAAAGGACCTGCCTATATGGGCCAACGGGCCCTGCTGCAGTTTTCCTCCTTTCTTATTTCTTATTTTTTTTAAATAGCGTGCTAAAAATTTCCAGCCAAGACGGGGACTCGCAGAAATTTGGTTTCAAGTTGGAAAAATTCAATTCAGGAAGGATATAGGAAAGAACGGGTTTGGTAAAGAGTTGGGATGAGTAAAAAAAAACTCCCGAGTCAGTTTTTGAGGCTAAAACGTTGTGTAGTTTTAAAAAAAAGTTAGAAAAAATTACAAAAAGGGGGTTTGGGGGGGAAATTTGTGAGGGGGTGGGGAATGGACCTGACTAGTTGGGGCTGCTGGGTCTGGTGCCGTCTCCTTCCTTGAGTGGAGGAAACGAGAGTGGGTGGGTCATTGGGCTATTTCCGGGGGGGGGTTTTCAGGGGGCAAACCCGGGGGGGGACAGGGAAACCTGCCTGCATGGGTCAGTGGGCCCTTTTTACAGGGGTTCCCTTTCCCTTCTTAAAAAAACATAAAATGTAGGAACATTGCAGAAGGCCTACGGCCCTACGGGGGGCAGGTCCTTATCAAAACAAACATTACCCAAAGCTACTCGGGAAACCCAAACTCCCCCCCCACCCCCCCCACCAATCAAAACCCCCCCCCTCCCACTCATATATTTTTTCCGTCTCTTCTTAAAGCTACCCAAGGTCCCAGCCTCTATCACCCCCCGGGAAAAAATGTTCCACGCATCAAAAACTCTGTTAGAAAACCATACTTACCCCATGTCCTTTTTAAAACCCAAAAATTTTTCCAACTTAAATCCATTATTCCTGGTTCTTACCTTTTGACACCCTCAGTACTTTATTAATTTTCTCCCTTTTTCTTTGCCCTCCCCACTTTTTACACTTCAATGATATCCCCCCTCATTCTACCCTTCCAGAGAGTGGGATTTAAGGCTTTAAGTCTACTTCATAGGGGAGGTTCCTTACACAGAAAAATCATTTTAGTCATTCTTCTCTTTTTTCTCTAATGAGTCAAAGTCCATCCTGTAGTAAGGGGACCAAAATTTTTTTGAGCAGCATAATTACTTCTTTTGGCAGGGGATTTGCAAACGGGGGGCTTTAAAACATCTTCAACACACCCAGAGAAGACACTCCCGAGAAGAGATCCCATAGTCCCCCCCAAACAACTCCATTGCCAAACATTTTTTCCAAAATTTTTTGGCCAAAACATCATTCCAAGAAACCCACCTCCAAAACCCCACGACCATAAAGGACATCACCAGTAGTAACAGGCAAGCCTCCTTTCCTCTGCAGGGGTATACATAATCCCTTGAATGATTTGCAACAAATTATATGGGGGGGCAAAAACATCAAGAGACCTCCAAACACGCATTTCAGAAAAACCAATAGCAAGCAGGTTTTGGAGGGAAAACAAGGAATCCCCTGTGTACAGCATCGAAATTCACAAAAAACCATTTAATTAACTACAAAAAACTCAAAACTTTAGCCACAGAAAAAACCGGGAAAATCATCGCTTACCCTCTAAAACCCAAAAATTTCAACCAAACAAGGGCTTCTTTAACATAGTTTAACCATTTCGCCAAAAAACTTCTTCATCGCTATCCCACATAAAACTAGAACACTGCAGAAGGTCTCCCAATTTGGCCCCAATCCCCTCCCCAAGCTACCCAAAAACTCTATACCCCACCCGGTGGATCAAACAGATGCAGCATTTTTTCCCCCAAATTTTTATGTTCAACCCCACCTCAACATTTCCCGACTATAAATACTCTCCCTACCTTCCAACCCCAAATTTAAACCGTGTTTTGATTGAGAAAGCCCACTGTGTGGGTGAAAAAGTTGTCCCAAAAAAAGGATAAAAATTAACTGCTTTGTGTTTATATTTCCAGCATAATCTAAAAGAGGCCTCCCTAGTGATGTATAGAGCTGTTTAAAAAAACTTTTGGACTTCTGTCCTTTATACTTCCCTTAGATTTAAACCAAGTAATCTGTTGGCCTTGTTTGGCCCCAAAAAACCCGGGAAAGGGGGGACTGCTGTCTTGGTTTAGATTTCTGCTTACCTGACTCCCAAGTCTTTTTACATTCGTATGCCCAAGCTTACTTCACTAGTTTATAGCTTGGGAAAAACATAAAAACATAAAAAGGAGGAACACTGCAGCAGGCCTGTTGGCCCATACTAGGCAGGTCCTTTACAATTAAACCCCACTAAAAAAACATTTGACCTCCCCAATTTTTTCAATGCACCCAAAAAATAAGCTCCGATTGCAAGCCCACTCAAATCCAACCCATCCCACTCATAAAAAACATAAAAACATAAGAAAGGGGGGAAAACTGAGCGGCCTATTGGCCCATCAGGCAGGTCCTTTAAAATTTACCCACTAACAAACATTTGACCAACCCAATTTTCAATGCTCCCCCAAGAAAAACCCCGATCGCAGTCCCACTAAAACCCAACCCCTCCCACTCACACTTATCCAACCTAAATTTGAAACTCCCCCAAATCCTACCCTAAATAACCCAATAGGAAACTGTTCCATCACAACTACCCTATTTCCAAACCAATACTTTCCTATGTCCTTTCAAAATCTAAACTTATCAAATTTTAAAATCCTTTACTGCGGGTTCTCTTTGGGAAGTACCAAGACCTTGTTAATATCCCCTTTATTAATACCTATTTTCCCACTTATACACTTCGACAGGTCTCCCCCATTTTTCGTCAACAAGTGAATGAACTTAAGAGTCTTAAACTTTCTTCATAAGGAAATTTTAATCTATGTATTAATTTTTGTCATCCTACGCTGAATGTTTTCTAACGAATTTAGTCCATTCTGTAAAAGGAACCAGAATTGAGCTGCATATCTAGGTGAGGGCCCTTTCTAAGATTATAAAGCTGCAGTATGACCTCTGGGCTTTGTTGCTTACACTTCTGATATAAAACCCTATCTATTTTTCCCTTTTTACGACGCTTAGGCATTGCGTGTTGTTAGGAAGACAATACAAATTTTGGTTCTTTATTTTGAAACGTTCGCCACACAGTAGGCTTCTTAATTTGGTAAGAAAAGTTGATAGAAGCAGAAGATATTGAAAAAAAGATGTAATCAGTCCATTTACCCTTTAAAAATTTTGAGGGGTCATCCCCAGTCTGCAGAGAGCATTGTTCCGTTGTCTAAACAATAATGTTCTTCTGTCAACACTGCAAAACCCAAGGGGATCTTGGTACAGACCATCTACTTCGACACCTCTACTAGTGAGAACGGTGGGTTTGAGAAGGACCTGCCCCCCCAAATAACCTACTCCCAACCCCCTGGGCCTATATAAGGCCCCATTCTGTCACTTCAACTTCAATTGTTTCAGACAACGAACAATGCCTTCTCCAACGAGGGACTGACCCCCCTCAAAACTTTTAAGGGGGAGGACTGATTACTCGTCTTCAATATCTTTTGCTTCTATCAATTTTTTTTACTCGACAAGAAGCCTATGTGTAGGCAAACTTTTTAAAAAAAAAGATACCTAACTGTTGCTATGTTTTTAACCCAACAATCTGTCGGTATTTTATACCATTTTAATGTTCATAGGCAAATTTCTGTCTTGGTTTAAAGGGTTTCTGCTTTTCCCCTAACCCCCAAGTCATTTTTCGCAATCTGTATGGTTTAAATTTTTCCAAAACATTATTTAACTTATAAGTGCTAGGGTTATGGACATTTTCCCGAGTTTAAAACCCTTTGGGCTTTTATCTACATTGAAACTGCATCTGCCACTTTTCTAAACCAAGAGAGGGGTTTGTTAAATCCCCCTAAATTTCCCCCAAACTCTACTTTTAAATTTCAATTACCCCAAACCTATTCTTCGGGGTCATGGGCGAATTTGCTTCATATCACTAGTTTCCCTTCATAAAGTTTCTTGTTTATATTATAAACAAAAAACCGGCCCGACTGACCCCTCTGGAACGCCACTTTTTTTTCCCTGATCCCCATGGGGGATTTAACCCCATTTAGGGCCCCACTCTTTGTTCCTGCCCTTTTGAGCCATGTTTGGGACCCCCAGAGAGCCCCCTTTTCCCCCCCAATGCCATGAGCTGTTACTTTCTTCAACAGCCCCTTTGGTGCGGAACTCTATCAATCCTTATTTAAAATTTCTAAGTAAATAATACCCAAATTTCCCTTTTTTCGGGGTTTCAACAGCCCAAAACTTTACAAAAAAAAAAGAAATTTTAATAAATTATTTAGACAAGACCGGCCCCCCGGGTGAATCCATGCTGAGTATCAAAATCAAGCTATGTTTTATCAGGATGGCTTCTTATAATCTCGTTTATAATTGACTCTAGAAATTTTTCCCTACAATTGAGGTCGGGCCCTTTTTGGGGCCCCCCCCCCCCCGGAATTACGGCAAGGGACTTTGTCCCCTTTTTTAAAATGGGAAATTTAAACATTAGCCTTTTCCCCAAATATCAGACATTTGCACCTTTTTGAAGAGATAAATTAAAAAAAATTAGTTAATGGTTCACAAAATTTTTCCCCCTTTTTGCTTTCCTTTAAAAACCCTTTGGGAAAAAACCCCCATCAGGCCCCGGTGACTTTTTTTTGCTTCATTTCTGTCTACCCTGCTTCACAACCTTTAAAAACTAGTGACTGTGAGGTTACATAATTTACCCTTTTTCTGACCCACTTAAAAAATTTAAATTTACCGGAATTTTAAATTAGTGTCTTCCTTGTAAAAACAAAAGAGAAAATAATTTTTTAAAATCGAGCACATTTCATTTTTCTTTGTCAGTAAGATCCCATAGTTATTTTTTAAAGGGGGCCCATGTTATCTCCCGACTTTTGTTTTATAGACCTGGAAAAAAAACCCTTTTTTTTTTGGGTTTGTTTTAGAATCCCTAGCAACTTTTTTTTTCCCTAGTCCCTTTTGCTTTTTTTTTTCCCCTTTTTAAGTCCCTCTTAATGTCAATTTTACTGATTTATAAGATGACCCCTCGCCCCTTTTGATACGCCTTAAATTCCTTTTTTTATGCCCTAGTAGATATTTCGCCTATTTTTCATCCATTTTGGGTCTTTTTTATTTGATCTAATTTCCCCTTTTAAAAGGGTAAAGTTTTTTTTGGCAGCATGTAAATTTTGGGTTTAGAAAACTGTCCCTATTTATAGCTCTCTTCGTTTTTCCCCGTCAACAATGAAAATGTTCTCTAAGCCCCCTCGTTTAAACTGCTAAGCGAAAATCTGGGGGCTGTTTCTGAGTTATCCCTATACATACTTCCCTTTTAATTCAATGTAATTGTTTGTGGTCGCTAGAACCCCCTTTTTTCTGGGGAAATTTTAAATTAAATTAAAAAGGGGTTCATTGTTTTCCAGAACTAAGCAAGCAGGTTATTTCCCCTTGTAAAGGGCGTCACAAAAATGTTTTTAAAAAAAAATCCTGAACTACTTCTAAGGGAAAACGTTTTTGATTCTAAATTTCCCCGCAAGAAAATTCCCCCCCCAAACAAAATGACTAAAGTTAAAGTCTTCCCAGAATTACTAATTTTCGTGCTTGTGGCCCTAACAATTTCCTCCCATAGTAGTCTCCCCCGGGGCCCTAAATTTAAAATTTTGGGGGGCGTATATCCACCTAAAAAATTTAAATTTTTTATGCCCCCCTGAAAATTTATCCAAACTGACTCTGTAAAGTGTTTCTTCAGACTTAAACCCGTTTTTTTTGCAAAAAGGGTTTAAGCGATCTCGGACATAAATGCCACCCCAACCCCCCCCTTTCCCCATACTTTTATTTTCTTTTGGGAAAAATTTAAAAACCCCAAAGTGACATTCTGCAAAGGGATGTCCCGGGCTTTTTGAAAATTTAAACCCTTTTCAGTAATGGGAAAAAACATCTATGTTACTTGCACTAGCAACTAGTCTCAAACTCGTCCCTTTTTATTTCCCAGCACTGCGACTATTTGTGTAATAAAAATTTTAAAAAAACCCCCCTTCTCTTTACCCTTTCCTTTCTCCTTTCTGTTTTTCCACTAAACCCCTTACTGTCATTGTCAAAATTTTTTGCCCCTGGGTTTCCAATATCCTCCCCCATTTTTCCTATTAAATAGTTCTCCTATACCATGTTTCTACCCTGCGGGCTTCACAGTTTTCCCCCCAAAAAACCCCTAAAACCCAAAATATTTCCCAGTTTTAAAAAACCTAACAGGGTCCTCCATGCATTGGGCCCGTGTCCCCCCCCCAACCTAGACAATGAACCCCATCCCGGGATACATGCTTTCTACCATAAAGAGGTCCCATTGCAATAAATGTTACCGCATTTTCCTTACAGTATTTGTCCAGCCAGCAATTGACCCCAATTCCCTTGGACAACCATTCTTTTCCCAACCCCCTCTCCTTGGAAAAATCCCCACATATGACAGGTTTCCCCCCACCCTCTTCCCAATTATCTCATTGCTGACCATCCTGCTAAACAGGTCCTCATCCTACGTCTGCCCCAAAAAGGTTATTTTTTATTACCAAGGGAAATACCTTAATTTTTCCACATTAAACTTCATCTCCCTTTCTGACAAGACATTAATTTTGGTTTTTTTCGCCCGGGGTTCATTGATATCCCCCTCAGAGTGAAATTTACGGCCTATCTTTGTATCATCAGCAAAATTATCTGTCACTAAATCCCTTCATCAAGATCATTTAAATTTAAAATTTTGAACAAGAGAGGGGCCAAAATTTTCCTTTTGGGGAAAGCCCCTAGTGACTAAACCCCCTTCAATTTTCACTCCATTAATGGTTTAAATCTCTGCTTTTTTGGTAAGCCATGCCTCAAACCAGCTAGAACTTTCCCCCATACCATGGCTGCCACTTTCTTAAAAGTCTCTTGTGAGGTTTCTCTGTCGAAGGCTTTCTAAATCCAAATAAAAATATCATATTCCTTTTCACTGTCAACTGCCTCAAATGTTCTATTGAAGAAAATCGAAGTTTTTCAGGCAGGAACGACCTCTCGTGAATCCATGCTGAGATTCATTTATCAATTATGCTCTTCAAGGTGACTTCTGATAATGTCAGCTAAAATTGATTCTAATAATTTCCCACTATAGATGTCAGGCTTATTGGAGGGTAATTTGAAGGAGTGGCTTATCCCTGATTTGAAATGGGAAACCCACATTAGCCATTTTCCAATTCGGGCACAACACTGTTTTATTTTAAACACAGAAAAAATTACCAACATGAAAACCATAAAAAATATGAAAAAATTTTTTTCCAAGCAAGATTCACTTGGGGGCAAAAAATTTTTTGAAAAAAAAAAAAAAATGGAGTCATGGTACATTGTAAATATAAACCCAATATACCAGGATATTAAACGGAAATATTTTTGGGTTTCCTAGGTGACAGAGCACACTGGGGAAAAATTTTTTTACTAATACTAAAAAACAGAAACACCAAAAAATAAAAAAAACCTATTTTGGGTAATTTTACAGTCTTTTAGACATTTGGTAAAGTAGAGAGAGTAGGGAAAGATAGGAAACAAAAGGATTCGGTGGAAAAAAAGAGGAATTTTAGGAAAACAAGGGATTTTAGTAGCCCCCGTTTCGAGCCTCAGGTAAAAAAGGAAACGGGGGCAGTGGCTGGACAGCATGAGACGAAATGACGATCAAAAAAGACGAAAGGAAAGTTGAGACACAAAAAGAAAGAGACGCAGGAAACTTTGTGGAAACAACCAAACATACCGGTGCTACCCGACGAATGTGAATCGACTACTGGGAAAGCCACTACAAACGACACCCAAAGGGAAGGGAAGAATATTGTTGTAGGTAAGACACATATGCAACGTTAGGTATCTTTATTTCGAAACGTTTCGCCTACACGTAGGGTTCTCATCGATACAGAAAGTTGATAGAAACAATGATACTTAAGACGAGTAATCAGTCCATCCCCCTTAAAGTTTTTAGGTGGTCATCCCTCAGTCTGGAGAAAAGCTTGTTCCGTTGTCTGAAACAATAAATAGTTGAAGTGACAGAAGGGGGGCCTTTTTATAGTGCCAGGAGGTGAGCGAAACAACCTACAATATGAAGTGAATGACAGAATGGGGGCCTTTTTAAGTGGCACTATAAAAGGCCCCATTCTGTCCTTCAACTTCAATTGTTTCAGACAAGGAACAATGCCTTCTCCGATGAGGGAAAGAACCCCCCCAAAAATTTAAGGGGGATGGACTGATTACATCGTCTTAAAATCATCTGCTTCTATCATCCTTTCTGTACTCGACTGAAGAACCTACGTGTAGGGGAAACGTTTTGAAAAAGAACCTAAATGT
>NC_069407.1:65613723-65672953 GCF_026875155.1 Cherax quadricarinatus
TTTGCATAAATGGGGGGGGAAATCAGAATGGGGACACGTCACAAGCGGTGTTCCTCAGGGGTCAGTGTTGGGCCCGTTGTCACAATTTACATAAACGACATAGATGAGGGAATAAATGCAACATAAGAAAAATTTGCTGATGACACCAAAATAGGCCGTCTAATTCATTTAATGAGGACACTAGAGCACCCCAGGATGTTTTGAATAGACTGATGCAATGGTCGGAGAAGTGGCAGATGCATTTTTATATTGACAATGCAAGTTCTAAATGTTGGACAGGTAAAAATTTTGCCATAATAAACTAAATAATGTAGATCTTTTTAAACTATGATTGCGAAAACGTTTTAAAAGGATTGGGGGGGGTAGCAGAAATCTAAAACCAAGAAAAACAGTGCATTAGTGTTCGCAATAAAGCTAACAGAATTCTTATCTTCATATCTAAAAGTAAAAAATAATAGAAGTCCTCAGGTTGTTCTTCAACTCTATATATCCTTGGTTAGGCTTCATTTAGACTATGCTGCTCAGTTTGGTCACCGTATTACAGAATGGATATAAATGCTCTGGAAAACGTACAGAGGAGGATGATAAAGATGATCCCATGTATCAGAAATCTTCCCTATGAGGATAGACTGAGGGCCCTGAATCTGCACTCTCTCGAAAGGAGTAGAATTAGGGGGGATATGATCGAGGTGTATAAATGGAAAACAGGAATAAAATAAAGGGGATGTAAATAGCGTGCTGAAAATTTCCAGCCAAGACAGGACTCGCAGCAATGGTTTCAAGTTGGAAAAATTAAGATTCAGGAAGGATATAGGAAAGAACTGGTTTGATAATAGAGTTGTGGATGAGTGAAAAAAAACTCCCGAGTACAGTTATTGAGGCTAAAACGTTGTGTAGTTTTAAAAATAAGTTAGATAAATACAGGAGTGGGTGTGGGTGAATGTGAGTGGGTGTGGAATGGACCTGACTAGCTTGTGCTGCTGGGTCTGGTGCCGTGCTCCTTCCTTGAGTGGAGGTGACGAGAGTGGGTGGGTCATTGGGCTATTCCGGGGGGGACATGGACCTGCTCTGCATGGGTCAGTAGGCCTGTTACAGTGTTCCTTCTTTCTTATGTTCTTATATTTAACACAGAAAAGAATTACCAACATGAAAACCAGTACAATATGCAAAAATATTTCCAAGCAAGATATCACTTGGGTGGCAAGTAATTTTTGCAAAAAAAAAAAAAATGGAGTCATGGTACATGTGTAAATATCAACCAATATACCACTGCTGATATTAAAACGGAAATATTTTGGATTTCCTAGGTGACAGAACACACTGGAAGAATTTTTCACTAATACTAAAAAACAGAAACACCAAAAAATAAAAAAATCCTATTTGGATAATTTGACAGTCTTGTATGACATTTGGTAAAGTAGAGAGAGTAGGGAAAGAGTAGGAAAACAAGAGGATTCGGTGGAAAACAAGAGGATTTGAAGAAAACAAGAGGATTCGTAGTAGTCCTCCTGTTTCGAGTCCTCAGGTCAAGAAGGAAACGTAGACAGTGGCTAGACAGCATGAGACGAAATTGACGATCAAGAAGACGAATGGAAAGGTAGAGACGACGAAGAAGAAAGAGACTGCTATGGAAACTGTTGTGGAAACATCCAATGCATACTCGGTGCTGAAGAATGAGACACTTATGCAGCATATGGAAATCTTTATTCAGGAAACGTTTCGCCACACAGTGGCTTCATCAGTCCAATACAAAGAGGAAGGCGTAAGGAGAGGAGGAGAATGAGGTAATCAGTCCCTCAACCTGGAGTCGATGTGTTCAGTCCATCAATCTTGTAGAATGTACAGCATAGGGCCGTAGACGTGGCTTATATACTGTAGTGAGGTGACGTGAAGCAGATGGAGGCGGGGTCATAGTGGTACCATCCACTAGTCGAAGTAGGTCTTCGTCCAAAGGTTGAACAAGTGTTGAAGAAAATTTTTTGTAACAAGATCCATGATTTCTGCAGTGTCTGACAGTTGTGATGAATGGTTTTAAAAAACCGACAAGTTGAAGAATGAGACACTTATGCAGCTATGGAAATCTTTATTAGGAAACGTTTCGCCACACAGTGGCTTCATCAGTCCAAAACAAAGAGGAAGGGTAAAGGGGAGGAGGAGAATGAGGTAAACAGTCCCCCAACCTGGAGTCGATGTGTCAGTCCATCAGTCTTTTAGAATGTACAGCATAGGGCCGTAGGGCGTGGCTTATTACTGTAGTGAGGTGACGTGAAGCAGATGGAGGCGGGGGCATAGTGGTACCATCCACTAGTCGAAGTAGGTCTTGTCCAAAGGTTGAACAAGTGTTGAAGAATTCTTTGTAACAAGATCCCATGATGTGCAGTGTCTGACAGTTGTGATGAATGGTTTGAAAAACCGACAAGTTGAAAAATGAGACACTTATGCAGCATATGGAAATCTTTATTCAGGAAACGTTTCGCACACAGTGGCTTCATCAGGGCCAATACAAAGAGGAAGGCGAAAAGGGGGAGGAGGAGTGAGGTAATCAGTCCCTCAACCTGGGGTCGATGTGTTCAGTCCATCAATCATGTAGAATGTACGCATAGGGCGTAGACGTGGCTTATATACGTAGTGAGGGGACGTGAAGCAGATGGAGGCGGGGTCATAGTGGTACCCATCCCACTAGTCGAAGTAGGTCTTCGTCCAAAGGTTGAACAAGTGTGAAGAACTTTGTAACAAGATCCCATTATGCTGCAGTGTCTGACAGTTGTGATGAAATGGTTTGAAAAACCGACAAATTGAAGAAGAGACACTTATGCAGCATATGGAAATCTTTTTTCGGGAAACGTTTCCCCACCGTGGGCTTCATCGTCCAATACAAAGAGGAAGGCGTAAGGAGAGGGGGAATGAGGTAATCAGTCCCCCAAACCCGAGTCGATGTGTTCAGTCCATCAATCTTGTGAATGTACAGCATAGGGCCGTAGAGTGGTTATATATGTAGTGGGTACGTGAAGCGATGGAGGCGGGGGCTGTGGTACCCTCCATAGTCGAAGTAGGGCTTCGTCCAAAGGTTGAAAAAATGTTTAAGAATTTTTTGTAAAAGATCCCTGATGCTGCAGTGTCTGAAATTGTGTGAAAGGGTTTTAAGAAAATTTTAACACTTGTTAACCTTTTTGGACCGGAAGCCCTAATCGATAGGGAGGTAAATAGACCCCCCCTCCCCTGCTTCAGTCACCTCATCGTAAAGCCCCGCCGGGCCCCCCATGCTTAATTCTAAAAATTTAGGACTGAAAAACAGATAGGGGGGCTATTACCTCATTCTTTCCCCCCCTTTTCCTTACGTTTTTTGTAGACTATGGCAGTTTTCGAAACGTTCCTGATAAAAGATTTTCCATTTTCTTTTCAAGGCCTTTCAAATTGTGGTTTTCAAACCCTCAAACTGTCAGACACTCAGATTAAGGGACGTTCAAAGGAAACTTAAAATTTCAATTTGGACGAAACCACTTTGACTAGTGGGGGACTATACCCCCCTCCTCTCTTACGCCCTCCTCGTATATAAGGCACGTCTACGGCCCTATGCTGTACATACTACAAGATTGATGGACTGAACACATCGACTCCAGGTTGTGGGACTGATTACTCATTCTCCTTCCTCTCCTTACGCCTTCCTCTTTGTATTGGATGATGAAGCCACTGTGTGGCGAAAACGTTTCCTGAATAAAGATTTCCATATGCTGCAGAAGTGTCTCATTTCTTCAACCTTGTCGGTTTTTCACACCATGTCATCCAACTGTCAGACACTGCAGCATATGGGATGAGATTACAAAGAATTCATCAAACACTTGTTCAACTTTGGACGAAGACCTACTTCGACTAGTGGATGGTATCACTATGACCCCGCCTCCAATCTGCTTCACGTCACATCACATACCAGTATATAAGCCACGTCTACGGCCCATGCTGTACATTATACAAGATTGATGGACTGAACAACATGACTCCAGGTTGAGGGACTGTTTACCTATTTCCTACTCTCCTTACGCCTTCCTCTTTGTATTTGGGGACTGATGATGCCACTGTGTGGCGGAAACGTTTCTGAATAAAGATTTCAATGCTGCATAAGTGTCTCATTCTTCAACTTGTCGGTTTTTTCAAACCATTCATCACAACTGTCAGGACAATTCAGCATCATGGGATCTTGTTACAAAGATTTCTTCAACACTTGTTCAAACCTTTGGACGAAGACCTACTTCGACTAGTGGATGGTACCACTTTGACCCGCATCATCTGCTTCACGTCACCCACTACAGTTTATAGCACGTCTACGGCCCTATGCTGTACATTCTACATTGAGTATGGAATGAAACATCGACTCCAGGTTTTGCTAGGGATGATTACTCATTCTCCTCTTCCTTTCGCCTTCCTCTTTGTATTGGACTGGATGAAGCCACTGTTGTGGCGACGAAACGTTTCCTGAATAAAGATTTCCATAGCTGCAATAAGTGTCTCTTTCTTAATCTTGTCGGTTTTCAAACCATTATCCAACTGTAGACACTGCAGCATCATGGGATCTTGTTACAAAGGAATTCTTCACACTTGTTTCAACCTTAGGAGAAGCCCTACTTCGACTAGTGGTGGTACCACTATGACCCGCTCCATTGCTTCCACGTCACCTCATACAGTATATAAGCCACGCAACGGCCCTATGCTGTACATTCTACAAGATTGATGGACTGAACACATTGACTCCAGGTTGAGGGACTGATTAACTCATTCTCCTCCTCTCCTTACGCCTTCCTCTTTGTATTGGACTGATGAAGCCACTGTGTGGCGAAACGTTTACGGAATAAAGATTTCCATATGCTGCATAGTTGTCTCATCTTCAACTTGTCGGTTTTTCAAACCTACATAACATACTCGGTGCTACCAGGCGAATGTGAATCGACTACTGGGAACGCCACTACAAACGACACCAAGGAAGGTAAGAATATTGTTGTTGTTTTGGATAGCCAGGTTAGATATATGGATAGGGCTTTCTGCTTGATGGACAGGTGTGGAGGACCAGAGAGTTTGCTTTCTGGGCTGGGATGGAGGGACATTGTTAGCCGGCTTGGAGAAACATCGTGAACGGTAATTGGATCAATCCCATCATTCTGCCTCAGTGCTGGTGGGAAATGATGTAGGCAAGCGGAAGAAGTGAGGACTTAATTAGAAGGTTCAGGACAGACAATATACATATTAGGAAAGAAAGGGGGGGCCGCCCCCCCTGTTACTATGTGGCATATTAGCCAAGAAGGTGGTGTGGAAATGAAGGTTGTTCCAGAAGCAAGCAAATTGGTATTAATTGTTCAAAAGTTATTTACAGCTCTATGCATCACTAGTGAGGCCTCATTTAGTTATGCTTGCTCAGTTTTTGGTCTCCCATACTACAGGGGATATAGAATCATTAGAGGAAAATTTACAGAGAGAATGACTTAAAATGATTCTGTGTAAGGAACCTCCGTATGAAGTTAGACTTAAAGCCTTAAGTCTCCACTCTCTGGAGAGGCGTATTGAATGAGGGGAGGATATCATGAAGTGTATAAGTGGATCGGGCAATAAACAAAGGAGTTATATAAAAGTATGAGGGTGTCGAACCAGAAATAATGGATTTAAAGTTGGTTCAATTAGTTTTTGAAAAAGGACATAGGTAAGCACTGGTTTTCTAACAGAGTTGTAGATGTGTGGAACAGTCTTCCCAGAGGGGTGATAGAGGCTAGAACCTTGGGTAGCTTTAAGAAGAGATTGGACAAATATATTGGCTGGGTTTGATTTGTGTCATAGGGTACGGGAGTTATTTCTTGGGTAGCCTTTAGGTAGAGGTCCTTTTGATAAGGACCTGCCTCGCATGGGCCAGTAGGCCTTCTGCAGTGTTCCTCCATTCTTATGTTCTTATGTTCTTATCATTACTGAAGTGGAGGCACAGTCACTGGCCTCCCCACTCTAGAACAACAGATATTAGTGCAAGCAAATTAAGCCCTACTACATACCATCAATACGAAAACATTTGTATTTGCAAATATACAGGGTCTAAAGCCATCAACAAACAACAAAATGCCTTTCATAATTGGACTCCTCACAGAGTCATATGCAATGTTCACAGCTTTCACAGAGACCCATGCAAAGGATCACTTTGATAACGAAATATGGATACCAGGGTATAAATTATTCATATGCAACAGAAAGCACAGGCAACAAGCGAAGGGCTGGCCTGCTTGTCACTGAGTAGCTCATTTGCTGGGAATTATTAAATTCACATATGATGTAAAAACTGAAAGCCAAAACCTTGTTATTGTGGTTGTACGGAAGGTACCATATACAACTTCCCCATCAAATCGAGGAACAGCTTCTAAAAATTGACTTCTGTCTAGAAAACCTGACCAAAAAAAAGGTTTAGCAGAGATGAGATAACCCCTGGAGGCAGCTCAGGTGAAAGTTCACATACACACATGAGCTATTGAATGGAACCAACAAGACAGGAAAATGCACTTGGCCTTTTCTTCACTAATAATGATGATCTGGTACGACACATAAAAGTATCAAAGACAATACACTCGGATCAAAGCATAACAGCAAAATGAGAACAGTTATGAGGGTACCTTCGCCAAATTCAACTTCAATAACGAAATAACAAAAACATTTAGTGGGATCAAATTAACAATGACTTAGATTAAACATGCCGGGATGATATCCTAAACATCACGGATTCGAACCATTGCCTAAAATGAATTAACTCTGTGGCAATTGAGGTATGCTCAAGGCACATTACCCTAAGAAAAAAAAGATGAGAAGATGTAAGGTAGAGAAAGAACCTCCCTCTACAGACGAAGGAGAAGAATCACAGAGCTGCTGGAAGGGGGCACTGCCAGAGAAAAAACATCGTACTTAAACCCAAGGAATCATACAGGAGCCAGGAAACACAGAAAGAACTTAAAGCCATAAATGAAACTGATTAATAATTTCTTTTCATATGGCAAATCTAGGCAAAAAACACATCCAAAAGTGGACGCCTGCTTAAACGAGATGGAACTTACACAGATCACAGCAAAAAAAATGAGTGAGATGCTGAAGTTCAATATGGCTCGGTGTTCAGTGAGCCGTAAATCAGACTAAGGATCGACATCTTTCACGAATATTTTATGACCGGGATTCAAAACATAGTTAATTCAAGAATTTCAGATATAACCTTAACACCACAGGACTTCTGAAAAGCATTAAATAACATGCCCATGCACTCTGCCCTAGGTCCAGAATCGTGGAACTCCGTGTATATCAAAAACTGCAAGAAACCCCTTTGACATGCTTTAAGTATTCTATGGATAGGGAGCATGGAGACCGGGATCATGCCAGTCACTGAAAACAACAGATACAGTCCCAGTCCACAAAAGTGGCAGTAAGGGAAATAATTATAGATCGATAGCACTAACTTCCCATATCACAAAAATTTTTGAAAGGGGGTTCTAAGAAGCAAGAATGCCAGCCAACTGGATACCCATCACTTGCACAACCCAGATAAGCATGGGTTTAGAACAGGTTTCTCCTGCCCCTCACTACTGGACCACTATGGCATGGTCTTGGATGCACTGGAAGCAAAATAAAATGCAGATATAGTATACACAGACTTAGTTCGATCATGGTGTAATAGCACACAAAATTCGTGATAAAGGAATAACAGGAAAAGTTGCTAGATGGATGTATAACTTCCTAACAAATATAACACAAAGAGTAATAGTAAACAGAACAAAGTTAGAGTCGGCGACAGTGAAAAGTTCTGTTCCACAAGATGCAGTACTCGCTCCCACCGTGTCCCTCATCCTCATATCAGACATAGACAGAGATATAAATCACAGCACCGTGCCATCCTTTACTGATGATACCAGAATTTGCATGATAGTGTCATCCACTGATGACACTACAAATCTCCAAGCGGACATTAAATTAGTCTTTACATCAACTTCAGAAAACAATATGAAGTTCATTGAAAACAAGTTTTGATTACTCCGTTATGGAAAACTCAAAGAAATTAAAACTAGATCGGAGTGTGAAACTAATGCCAACCACACAATTGAGTGAAAAACTAATATGAAGGACCTGGGAGTGATAATGTCAGAGAATCTTAATTTCAAAGACCACAACAATGTTTCTATCACATCTGCCAGGATAATAATAGGATGGATAATAAGAACCTTCAAAACTAGGGACGCCAAGCCAATGATGATTGTCTTCAAATCGCTTGTTCTCTCTAGGCGGCTGGAATATTGCTGTACACTAAGGACCCCTTTCAAGGCAGGCGAAACTGCAGACCTGGAGAAAATATAGGAAGTTTCACTGCACGTGTAAGTACAATAAAGTACCTAAATTACTGGGAACGGTTGAAGTCTCTTGACCTGTACTCCTTGGAACACAGGCGAGAAAATCTTAGAGGGACTAATCCCACATCTGCATATGGCAATCACTCCTAATGAAAGCAAAAGACTCGGCAGGAGCTGCAACATCACCCAATGAAAAACAAGGGTGCCATGAGTACACTAAGAGACAACACAATAAGTGCCATGGGCCCCAGCCTCTTCAGCTGCCTCCCTGCATACATAAGGGGGATTACCAATAGACCCCTGGCTGTTTTCAAGAAGGCGCTGGACAGGCACCTAAAGTCAGTACTTGACTAGCTGGTCTGTATTTTCGTACATCGGTTTGCGTGCGGCCAGCAGTAACAGCCTGACTGATCATTCCCTTATCCACCACTTGGCCTTGTCAAGGACCGAGCAGCGGGGCACGGACCCCTGGAACACCCTGCAGGTATACTTCAGGTATATATCTTTATCGACGGTCAGTTTATACAATGCCTTGTCAGTAATGAGAACCACATCTGTCACACACAATCCATTTCTTAATACACTCTGTGCTACTCGGCAGTAATGCATTTATATAGTCTTGTTAATTCATTGTCATGAAATGTGCTGACATGTTTAATTAATCTATGCAAATACCCACAGAAAGATTTTTTACCTACATCTATTAAACCAATACCACCATGTTTCACCGCTAACATTAATGTCTTCCCGCATAACCATTCCTTATTCGTACCGTATACATACTTAAGTAGGGCAGAGTGTATTTTACTTACTAGACCTTCCAACACTGAATAGATATTTGATATAAACAATGGTTTTGATTACAATATGTCTAACCATGTTAGTTCCTAATTTTATCACTAACCATGTTAGTTCCTAATTTTATCACTAACCATATTAGTTCCTAATTTTATCACTAACCAATATTAATGTTCCTAATTTATCACTAACCATGTTAGTTCCTAATTTTATCACTAACCATATTAGTTCCTAATTTTATCACTAACCATATTAGTTCCTAATTTTATCACTAACCATATTAGTTCCTAATTTTATCACTAACCATATTAGTTCCTAATTTTATCACTAACCATATTAGTTCCTAATTTGGTCACTAACCATTATCACAACAAATGGACCCACAAACCAAACCCATTATTTTTCTTTCATTTGGGTTAATACACAAACCTGTCGCAAGTTCATACAAGTGCTCTGCATCCCACAACTAACTTATATTGATCCCATCGTTTAACAATACTGGTTTATCATTGACATCTGTAACTATATTCAGAAAGACACGTCCTCCTACTCTTAGTGGATCATTCATCACTCGTTTTCGAACCGCCATATAAAACGGTTCTTGTATAACTTCAAGCAATAATTGGGATACAGGTCATCCTTGACGGATTCCTCCATACATGCTTCACAGGTCACCCAATTTGTCACTTACCTGAATTTTAAAGCATGGCTTGTACTATAGAGTACGAAGCCATCGTAATAAATCACTTCCAGTGCCAATTTCATCTAAAGTCTTCCATAGTGTTTTAGAAACAGTTGATTTTGGTACGAGTACCACAACCCCAGGGGATTGCATTGCTTCTAATCTCTCTTATCTCCACATTTCATGAAACAAGTCCACTAAAAGAGACTTCAACACAACCCAATGAAATACATAAAATTCAGTGGAAATTCTGTCGCTCCTTGGTGTCTTCCTTTCTGCTAGTTTTGTTATGGCAGTGTATACCTCGTCTTCTGTTATCGAAACCTCCATCTCAGCCCTATCTTCCAGACTTACCCGTCTTCTAACGAATGATAATGTCTGTTGTACGTGCACTTCTTGCATGTTACAGATGCACATCTGCTGTTTATACCATTTATCCATTTATGCTGATTACATCTGTATCTAGAACTTGAATCCATTGGATTCTGCGTTTCTGTCTTTTTTTTCTGTCCTCGCAATATACAAGCTGATGGTTTATCCCCTCACAATACTTGTTCGAGCCCAGACTGTAATCTGGCATCATCGAACTTGTCACTGTACATTTCAGTAACTATATCCCTTAATTTCTCTGTTTCGTCATTAATTGCACCATGTTTCACACCAATATCTATCTTTTCACTCAGGTATACTAATCGAGCCTCGTAATATTTTAACAACCCCTCGTTCATCTCATGACATTCCCTCGTTAACTTTTTATACATCAGTCTTAAGTGTGTTTTCTAAACCGTCTGCCACAAGGTTATGCAATCAGCAGATTCATGACGATACCCATGATACCGCCACCACTCCTTATATTTATCCGTTTAAATTTCCAATAATATCTGTGTACAATGATAACAGCCGCCCATTTCAATTCAACAAGAATTTTTGCGTGATTCGACGAGACTCCATTCAAACCCATTACATTCAAAACTTCAATATCCTTAGACACATATATTCGATCTATATGTGCCGCGTACCCAACCCTGAAATATGTATAATTCCTCCTTAATTCATATATCTCACAACAATAGTGTATGGCAGCATAAACAGACTTCCTAATATATTTGAAGCACACCCAGCCCAAATAGATTCTGCATCTCGCATTCGTACTGAACAATTCCAGTCACCACCCGAAATGCATACTTCTGGGTGGGAACGTAAATAATATGGCATAGTGTCCCTGAAAGAAACATTTTAAATTCTTACATCCCATTAGGCTGAAACATATATACAGACCATCGCAGATAGGATAACCATCTCATTTTCATTACAAATACTATCCTACCATTACTCTCACACTCCGCACTGTACTCTACGAGCAGACATATCTCGTCACCGTATATAGCAATACCGCCTCTAATAAAATTCCTCCACAGGGCAAATTTTCAATTTCCAGTTATTTTTTAAGTTTTTTCTTGCTTTGTAATTTACACATTTTGATGATCATTAACATTTGTATTTCCTGATTGTCGTATCTTCACACTCCTGTGACCACAGCACAGGACCATTCTTGTACTTTGTAGATAAATTCTCCATCAGTCTCTTCACTCATCGAACTGTCTGACCATCTTACTGTTTTCGGGTCGTTGTACCTGCACGCACGTCGTATAACTTTACCTAATGTATATCATCATACTTCACAAACTACTACGTAAATCCACCTCATCAGCTTCAAATGGTAATCCAGGGATGGGGATCCATGTGTATGTAGTAGATACATCTTTTCTTTACTTTCTGTGTCCCATTTATATCCATTTCAATGTCTTGAAAGTCTTGAGTATTCATCGTTCTTTTTTTCCTTGAAAATGGTCCTCTGATGATTCAACATCGCAATACCGCAAATATATTATTTCTTTACTTTATATATAAATTGTGAATTATCAGTACAAATAATTCGACTGAACTGTGTTGCAAGAATGACCCGTGACAGATTCAGTGCCACATTCCGAACTTTTCTTGTATAACTGCTTTCCATTCAGGAACCAGCCACTCCCCTAGCCAAACTACATCACGTCTGGGCCATGAACGTTGATACAGTGTTCCTTTAATGGGCCCACTTCACCCCTGCTTTTTCCTGGGTTTATTTTCTACATCTTCCTATATCTCTCACTCCAGTATGTTGTAATGGCAGTGTGCAGATTTGGGACAAGGCCTTCAAGTATTTTCCAGATATACATTATCATGCACTTCTCTCTCCCACTGCTCCAGTGATTACACATTTAAGACTTCAAGATGTTCCCAGTAATTTCAATGCTTTATTGGTTCTATGTGGGCCATAAGAGGTTTATGTATCAGTTCCTGCTCTGATATTTCACCTGCCCTGAACGGGGCTATCAACACTGAGCAATGTTCTAAAAGAGAGAGAACAAGTGATTGGAGAAGTGTCACCACTGGCATCTTTTCCCTTATTTTGAAAGTTCTCATTATCCAGCCCATCATCCTCCTGGCTGTCGTGACCTTAGTCTTATTCTGCTCTTTGAAATAGTGGTCAGCTGCCATTTTTATTCCCAAGTTCTTCACGTGTTCTTTTCGTTCTATTTGACGATCCTCTTGAGTTTTGTATACAGTGACCCCATTGAGTTCTACATTCTTTCCAGTCCTAAGCAGCTGGAACTTATCACCACTGAATATTGTGTTGCTCTTCACTACGCACTGGAAAACACGGCTTATATTTTCCTGCAATTTTTCAGTGTCATTTCCTGAAGTGACTTTCATGCTTATTTTAGTGTCATCTGCAAATGATGATATAAATCTTTAACAGGTGTTTTTATCTATGTCTGCTGTAAGGATAACAAACAGCAGAGGGGCCAGGACAGAGCCTTGGAGAACTGAGATTTTTGCCTCGCTGATGCTGGATTTTGCTGTTTACTACAACTTTTGTGTTCTGTGTGATAGGAACCTGAAAATTCACCTACGTACCTTCCTCGTAATGCCTATGGCCCTCATTTTGTATGCAATCACCCCATGATCGCACTTGTCAAATGCCTTTGCAAAATTTGTGTATATCACGTTTGTGTATATCACGTATGCGTTTTGGATTTCTTCCAACTCAGAAATTATGTCATAGTGGTTCAGCAGCCGTGAGAGGCATGATTGTCCTGCTCTAAGATCGAGTTGGTTTAGTTTATGTCGAGTGTACTGTTCCATGCCCTGTTTAAGGGCTCTGGTATTTCACTAGATCTAGGCACTTTCTCCAAAGAATACTGAGGGCTTGTGCTAGTGGAACTTTGCACATTTTTATAAATAAGGAATTCCATGAATTTGGTCAAGGTGCTGAGTGAATGAGCATGTTTTCAGTTTCCTTTTCGAATTCTATGGGATCTGTACTATATAAGTTAGATGGTTTGCACGGCCTTCCAATGGAATGAAAAACGTTTCTGCAATTTCTACCCTGCTGCTATTGAGTGGGTTGCTGAACACCGAATATACTGTTTTGTTAGGATTTTGCTCATTTATTGTTCATTGTCGGTATGTGAGTCTTTTCAACAGGTAGTACTTAGCATGGATATGCCATACGAATAGGAATATTTGGGCTTCCTTCCTTCCTTGCAATATCCTGGATGACCTTTTGTTCCCTTTGTGCTTCTTCTGTTTGGCATGTCATATTAAGTTTTTGCACTAAATCGATGATATCTCGCCTAAGATTATCTTTCCATTCGTTGTGGCATATTCATGCTTTTAGGGAATAATTTAATCCGTTTTCTTCTTCTGTACCATCTCCAACCCTCTCTCTCTATTTTTTATCTTCTAGGTTTCCTCAATGGTACATATTTAATACAGACCTTGTAACTTCTGCGTTCAGCTTCTCCAGGCACTGGTGAGGATTTATTGTGCTCATGATTGTTATCCAGGATATATTTGATAGTTCTTAGTTAATTTTGTACCAGTCAATCCTAGGGTTGAAGTTAAACTTACTAAACATCCCTTCTTGTACATTAGTCCTGAGTTTATACTCGTTAGTACTTTTATGATGCTCTGGTTAGTACTTCTATGATGTTCTGGTTAGTACTTCTATGATGTTCTGGTTAGTACTTCTATGATGTTCTGGTTAGTACTTCTATGATGTTCTGGTTAGTACTTCTATGATGTTCTGGTTAGTACTTCTATGATGTTCTGGTTAGTACTTCTAAGATGTTCTGGTTAGTACTTCTCTGATGTTCTGGTTAGTACTTCTAAGATGTTCTGGTTAGTACTTCTATGATGTTCTGGTTAGTACTTCTATGATGTTCTGGTTAGTACTTCTAATATGTTCTGGTTAGTACTTCTATGATGTTCTGGTTAGTACTTCTATGATGTTCTGGTTAGTACTTCTATGATGTTCTGGTTAGAGTATATTGTTTTTGTGATTGGTTTGACTGATTAGTTCCTTGTTGTTTTTAAATATCAGATTCAGTGTATTTTCATTTCTATTGGGATCAGTTATCTGTTGGTTCAATGCAAACTTTTCACAAAGCCTCATTATTTCCCTGGTATTTACCTATTGAACCAGAGTGCTTCTAGGAACTATTTCTGGTATAACGAAGTGTTGAGCCATCTTCCATTTCACACGTGGGAGATAGGAATATCTAAGGAGGATAATATTTGGAGTGGGATTTTCCAGCTTTTCAAACATCTATATTCCTAATCTGAACTGTGAATTCCTCAATCGCTGCTGACAGTGTTTTATATATTGATTCCTATTTTCAACTTCATTGCTTCGAATTTCTAACTATCAATCGATTAATTCAGAAGTTCTGAACAGCAAAACTTATTTTTCACATGGAGTCCTACTCCTCCCTGTGATTTATTAATTTTGTCACATATGTACATACTATATTTTTTTTATCGTAACACAACGTCCAAAACATCCTTTGTGTCTGTTTCTGTAAATGCTCCAAAAATGGCATTCGGTTCTGTGATGAACCCATCAACATAACTAACTTTGTCATTTTAATTTGATGGTAAACCCTGAAAGTTTGCGAAAAGGAAGCAAGATTTACCATTTGCGATGTTTTGCTCTGGTATGTTTAGTTAGTACCACTTGTGATGTACTACCTCATATGGCCTCTGGTGTACATAACCCTGTTTACTCCAATATTGATTGTGCATTTGTCTGTTGTGCATTCTACCCTGTTGAATATCCGACTGACTCTGGTTGTGCCACTGATGTGTACCTCTGTCCCATCTTTAGTATTTCCCTGTTTCTCTTTTTGTGTCCATTCGCTTCTCTTCTTATCTGTTCATTTTTCATTTTCCTTCCTTCTCTTTATCGCCGCCTTCCATTTACTTGGTGGTCTGGACAGCTAAGGTCATAACATTCTCTGAGCTGTACTGAAGCTTAACACATCACTGAATAGAAGGACCTGGATTCCTTTTCAAAACGACACTTCCTCTTTCTTATCATGTACGAACATTTTCTAGTGTATTTATACCAGCATTTTTTCCCATATAGGCACATCCTTATATTGTCTTATCTCTTATCCTATTGGCATAATACCTGCAGATGTTCTGACACTACATTTGTTGAGTTTGACTCATTCTTGCTTTCTGTCAAGTAAGTTCATTCTTTTGTTTTCTTTCCTATGAACATATTTCTTCCATTCTCACTGTTTCATGCTTTCATGCTATAGACTACTCTTCCTTCCTTTCCTTTTTCCTCATTATCTTGTACCCATTTTGTGTCTCCTCTGTCCCGTCCCGAATGACTATCTCCACCCTTATTTCAGCTCCTTGATCCCTACCTTTATTTTCCAGCCCTCCTTCTTCCCTACTTTTTTCTTCCCACTCTTATACATTTCTGACACTCCTCAGGACATTTCTTACGTTATCTAGATAATCGTTTTACAATACTTCGCTTATGACTGACCAGCTTTCTATCTCCCTGGGGCAAATCCAGAAACCTCTTTCCTGAAGAATTGAGACACTTATGCAACACATGGGAATCTTTATTGAAGAAACGTTTCGCCACACAGTGGCTTCATCAGTCCAATACGAAGAATGGCAAGAGGTAGAATTGAGGTATCAGTCCTCAACTGACGATGTTCAGTCATCACTCTTGTAGGAATGCAGCATAGGCCAGAAGTGCAAGGAGAGTAGAAGTTTGAGGTAATCAGTCCCTCAACCTGGAATCGATGTGTTCAGTCCATCACTCTTGTAGGAAGTGCAGCATAGGGCCAGAGAGGTGGCTTATATCCCATGCAACATCATGGGATCTTGGTACAAAGACTTCAACGCTTGCCCAACCTTTGGACGACGACCTACTTACACTAGTGGCAGGTCCCACTGTGATCTCGCCTCCTCCTGCTTCAACTCATCCACCGCAGTATATTAGCCACCTCTCTGGCCCTATGCTGCACTTCCTACAAGAGTGATGGACTGAACACATCGATTCCAGGTTGAGGGACTGATTACCTCAAACTTCTACTCTCCTTACCCATTTCTGCTTTGTATTGGACTGATGAAGCCACTGTGTAACGAAACGTTTCTTCAGTAAAGATTCCCATATGTTGCATAAGTGTCTCAGTTCTTCAATTTGTCGGTTTTCAAAACCATTCATCAAACCTCTTTCCTGTTTAACGTCATTTCTGGGTGGCTGAATTGAGTTTTGTACATGATACATGAAGCTGTATTCCACATATTCCACAACAGACCTTATGTCTAATCATTTTCACTGTGATTTCTCCGTTTTTTATAGCGTATACTATTCTAGATCATCGTTCCAATTATAATTCGAACGATGGCTACCAACCATCAATAATTATTGGTGGTGTGGTCGGTGGGAGGTAGTTCGGGGGTGGGTATAAAAAGTCATCTCACACATCCTGTTACTTTAAGTTAGGCCAGATATATCCCGTTTCCTCTTAACCCTTAAACCTCCTACACTCAAAGGATGGAAACAAATAGCATGTCCTCCTAGACTTTTAAATATGTTCACATTATTGATCACTTGTTCTTATTTATACTGATATTTCTAGTGTTTTCTTAATACGTGTTTTTTTAGCTTCCACTTATCTGACAACATTTAGCAATAACTCGCTAGTTATCTTTCACCCATATATTACTCCTGTTACCATACACTATTCACTGTGGTTTTTTTTTTTCTAAAATTGTTGTTATACTCAGCGATTTAAGATCACTGTTGGAGACTCACTATACAATTGAATGAACCATAGTCATACACTATATGACCATGGTCCATTCAGTTGTAGGCACCTCACATGCCTCTCTCTACACTGTTCGTTAATTTAATTTTCAAGGTACTTTAACTATTTGTGTATCTCACTCGACAAACACAAAGTAATTCACAACCGAACTTTCTCACTGTATATGGATAAACAAACACTCAATTAAAAGTGACAGCCCAAGATAATTGTGTGGAAACACAGGCCTAGTTTCCAGTTTTTCCCCCTCTTATGAAATCTAATTTTATTATTCTTTCTAGTATTTTCCTTCACATGATTAGTTTTTACGAAACTCCTGGAATTATCTATTGAACCCTTATCTTCCTGACATCCACTCTTCGTTCTTCATTCATTTCTCATGACCAACAATTTACTGTGTGCGGCACCTCTTGTGCTCGCCACTAACGGATATGGGAACACACTGGTTAAAAGCACTGCACTCACTGCTCTACACTAAATACTAAATTATATTTTCCTCTTCAGTGCTCACTAATATTCCTTTCATGATTTTTTTTAAATAAGTTAATCACTCTACGGGTTTCACTGGCACATGTGTGAATGGATTAACCGACTGAATGGATTAACACAAGGGTTTTTAGGGATTTTCTGTAGAACACAAGCACGAGCTATGCAACTGTACTGGAATCAAGGTTACTTAGCTTTGTCGCTGTCTCAGCCTGTCTGCAGCTGCAACCAGTAGACTCCTCCGACCTGAGCGACTGTTGAGATTGTCATTGAGGTACGGCAACATAGGATTGTCTTTGTCCACTCTTATGGCGTGAACTATGAGTTGTTGCACCAGTACATAAAGCAATCTGCCCTGCGGAGTGCCCTCTCCCCCTCGCTTCGCCCCAGTGTGCCTTCCACAAAGGATATGCTGATTCAAGCATTATTTCCCTTCCTTGCTACACTTCAACAGGAAACAGTACAAGATTCTTGATTTCTTGTTGTCTGGGCATAGACGACAGTTTATAATAGTAGTAACTTGTAAATGAATTGGAGCAGGGTTTTCCTTAATTTTCCTGCTAAGGTAAGAGATTAATTTTCCCTCATTAACCCACCCTAGTTGCAACACTGGTCTCCTGCAAGGAAGTGGCGTGACTTCTGACGCACGCTGATCATCTGCTTCCAATTAAATTGTTGATCGGAAATAAGAAGCTATCCGCCCCTCAGGAGGGCTGAGTCCCTCAGGGGGCTGAAAGGGGCTGATACCCTCCCTTCCTGGAGAAATTTCTCCTCAAGGGCAGTATAATGCCTTTGAGTCCTGCGACTTGATAAAGCCCACTTTATGAGCTAAACATTGTCGGTAAAAGATAAAAAAAAAAGAGACACAATACCGAGAATGCATCAATTCACAAATATCCCGCGCATAGGAGATAAACTTATAGCGACGTTTTGGTCTGATTTAGTCAGACTGAAATGTCGTTACAGGTTCCATTCCCCTGTGTGTGGGTCATTTGTGTAATAAATGATCATATTATCCTGCCTTTGTAACTTAATCCATGGCATAGTGCAGCAGAACACAGACGGGGATCTGAGTGAGCCATTATCGAGACGATAATACCAACTGGCTGAGGTCTCAGATACAAGGTGACGAGTGAACGAAGCGCGGCTCACAGAATGACAGTCATAAATAAATGGGGATGATTTCCACAGTAGTGCGATGTGGTGTGGAGAAGTATAGTTCAGAGAGTTTTTGTCAAAGCCAAAGAAGCCTTTCAGAACTTTTGAGGCTTTGCTAACCCTCCCAGAACACTCTGGCTGGAAGAGAAACAATCATCGGGTAACATCACAAGTTCTTCACTCAAAAAACTGAAAGCTTTAAAGACAAGTATTAGAAAATATAGAATAACTTTTCCATAAAATCAAGACAGGTAACAGATGCAAGAAAAATGGACAAACACAGTAAAATATCACAGTGGAATGAATATTCATGATATCCAGAGAGCCGGGTAGTCAAGTGACTCCCTTATATTGGTAGCTAAACAAATTACTTGCTACCCCTAGAGTGTAGTACGAAGAGAGGCTGGTAGGCGGCGCTGGGGTCGGCATTCCTCGGATTCCAACGACTCATAACAGTCATACTCACATGCGTAAATAACAAATTAATCGATGCCGTTAAACACATAAGGCAGGAAAGGAAGCATAATATTGCTCAGCAGGTAAATAGAATATAATACTAAACATTAACATGATGTTTAATATTATATTCTAGAATATAATACTAAACATCACTATGATGTAAATTGCCCACAAATTATGAAACAAACAATAAAAAGTTGAAATAACTCATGGCTCGTGAAAGACTGAAGAAATAGTCACGTGACAGTCTGCAACGTAATCGGTTATTTTCAGAAGGTACAAGAAAAACTGCTTTTTAACTAAATTTAATGACTCCAAAAGTTATAAATATCTATATAAAAACTTCATAAAGATCTAGTGTCAAAAATGTTTCCCGACGCTCTCAGAAGACCGAGGATAATACTCACTCACAACGGTGGTGATTCAGTTGATGTTATTAAATATTGGCAGATTCCTAACCAACCAAAATTCTCAAAAATAGTGAAGATAGTCAGTCACAGGCATGTATATATGTTCTTATCGAAAGACAATATGCTTACCTCTAGTAATGGATCCAGGCCTAAGGAAAGTACAATTGAAACAATATTTAAAACGTATGACACAGTTCATTCACACTTCAAAAAGCGAGTATCCTGATAGGTTCACCTTCGATCTACGTTAAATACTGTTGAGATAAATAATCTTCTACTCAGGCCCATTTACTCATGTCATCAGTCATACCATAGTAACAGACAACAGAATATATCTATTTATGATACTTCGCCTAGTACCCTCTTACTGAACATTGATATATACCCTAGGAAGTACCTGGTCCCTTCCCTCTTTTGTTACTCATTCTTGTCACTTCTTCTTGTAGGTTCGTCGATGAGTCCCGGCCCGGGTCTTCTCCCGACAAAACAAAGGAACCTTGTCACTGATCTACCCAACGTCGCCCAGCATCTGTAACCTCTACTCTTTGCTGACGAAACAACTTTTCCAGTACAATGGTTAATTATGAAATAAAAAGGGTCCTCGTGGATGATTACCAAAAAACTCATCCTCAATATTTGCGAAAACAATCTCTATAATTTTTGATAACCATGTTCACAACCAAACATAACAATTATTAATACCAAATTAACAAAAAAAAAGAGTATTATTTGTTTCTCAATATTTTGAATGCTTCCTTCTCCTGTATTTTAGTTATTTCAATATGTTTCTGAAGAATAATACTCATAAAATCTTATTAATTCTTATTAAATTAAATTCTTATTAAATCTTATTAAATTCTTATTAAATTCTTCCCAAATTGTTTAAATGAACAAGTTCTCCCCAGTAGACCCCTTGACATGAGAGATCGTCCTTTTGATGATTTTGTGAGAATTATTCTTCAGAAACATATTGAAATAACTAAAATACAGGAGAAGGAAGCATTCAAAATATTGAGAAACAAAAAATACTCTTTTAATCAGGCCATTCCATCAGAATGGAAACACAGTATGTTGGATCATTGCTATAATGAACTCAGAAAAATTTGTAATGAACTCAAAAACAAACTACAAAGAAAATTAGACATTTTAATTGAAAATAGTGATTGGACAAAACATGCTAATAACAATTTTGTAATTAACTTATCAGATGAAATTTTAGACAAAAATACAACGGCTGCTCTAGGTTTTGGCCTAAGTTTTGCAACTTCAAAACAACTTAATAATGTTGAAATTGCAAAAGCCTTTTGTAACTTTGAAAAATTTTCTGATTTATCCACTGATGAAATTAATATTAGTAAAGGAATGGTATATAGCTCTATGTTAAAACCAAACATTCCCAATTGCCCTCAAAGATTCTTTATGATACACTTAATAACAAAAAAAATTTGCGACTTACTAAAGCAGACAAAATAAATGCAATAGTAATTATGAAAGAAATGATTACCAAGAAAAAATGAGTAATCTCTTAGATGATACTGAAACCTATTCTAAACTTAGGAAAAATCCCCTAGAAACCGTTAACAGCAATTTCAATAAAACAATAAAACTTCTACTGAAAGGCAAAGATGAATTAGTCAAAAAATTTACTTCCACTAATCCATCTTTACCTTACATGTATGGATTAATAAAAACACACAAACCAGGGAATCCAGTCAGACCAATTATTAGTTCCATAGGATCATTTTCATATAAATTATCGAAATGGCTTGTTGATATTTTGAGCCCTATTGTTGGCAAAATTTCTAACTTTAATGTTAAAAACAACATAGATTTAGTTGATAAATTAAGCTCCTTGACTGACTTAAATGATTTTAACATGGTTAGTTTTGATGTTACTTCCTTGTTTACGAAAGTTCCTGTTGATAATTTATTAAGTTTCTTATCTGAAGAACTCGTTAATTATGATTTACCATTGCCAGTTCCTACTATCATTAAACTTATTAAACTTTGCATTGTTGATGCAAAATTTGTGTTTAATGATAAGTTTTACACTCAGAAGTTTGGTATGGCAATGGGAAATCCTCTTTCACCTGTTCTTAGTAACCTATACCTGAAATTTTTTGAAACAAGGCTGCTTAACACAATCCTCCCAAATAGAGCTAAATGGTTCAGATATGTTGATGATATTTTGTGTCTTATGCCCAAAAATGTAGATGTACACCATTTCCTTGACAAATTAAATAGCTTAGCCCATTCTATAAACTTTACTGTTGAGTTTAAAGAAAATAACTCGTTGCCTTTTCTAGATGTTTTGATTATTAAGGGTAATATTGAATTCAAATTTAAGATTTACAGATAAACCTAAAAATAACTGTTCCTATGTACACTATTATTCTTCACATCAAGATAAAGTTAAACTGTCTGTCTTCTCATCAATGTTCTTGAGAGCTTTGCGTATTTGTAGTCCAGAGTTCCTAGATGAGGAAATGTCCAAAATTTATGAAATAGCCAATGATTTGAAATGTTCTCATGCGTTGCATCTAGATTACTTGTAGCAACGATTCTCCCTAAACATCTTAGGGACAAGACTGGAATCCAGGACCAGAAGATTATTGACGGTGCCGTGATCTGTAATAATCTAACGGTTTCTGAAACCAGACCTGCTGCCCCCAACAACTACAAACAGTTGCGCTTGGATGGCCCAGTAGTTTAGAACATAGCCTCAGAAATGCTTCGGAGTGTGTCGGGAAATGATAGAGCCTGCCTTCTAGTAGTGAGAGCTCCTCATACAGGGGACTTTCTGTTGGCAATTTCCAACTCCACCCTTGGTACACACCTCGACCCACAGACCATCCACATCGGTGTTGCCCTTCGACTTGCCGCCCCTATTCTCGCCGAACACAGGTGTATTTGTGGCAGTGAAGCAGCAGACTGATTCGGGTACCATGATCTTGTGTGCTGTATATTCGATAGAAAGATTGCAAGACAAAAGGAGATTAATAACATTATCAAGAGGAGCCTCACAACAGCCGGATGCCCAGTAGTAAGGGAGCCACCCCAACTATGCAGAACTGATGGTAGCCAAAAACATCCCTTCAAGCCTGGACAGACGGCAAGCAGGTGGTGTGGGACTACACATGTGCATCTACCTTGGCTGATACCTATCTCCAATACACCAGGGAGGTAGGAGGGGCAGCCACCAGCTTCAGGGAGTCCCAAAAGTCTAGATATTATGGAGAACTTGCCCATCATTATATGTTTGTTCCCATAGGCTCGGAGACCCTTGGCTCACGGGGAAAGATTGCATCTAAGTTCCTTAAGGAGATGGGCAAAAGACTCATCAGGGTAACTAGGGATCCCAGGGCAGCTAGTTTTCTGTTCCAGCGACTCAGCGCTGCAGTTCAGAGAGGTAATGCCTTCTGTATTTTGGGCACGCGCCAGCTCTGAGAAGCTGGATTAGATTTTCGTATTATAATCAGTGACAAACAAGTAACAATATGTACTCTTAAATCTTTTGTGCTGTACCGTATTATGTAATCAAATATACTTATTGGTAAAGACAGAATGAAACGATGGGGTGGTAGGGGAAGTGGAATATTCAAACGGCTTCAGGAAGAAATCCAAATATTCTTCCTTGAAACCTTTTTGTCTACTTCTCCGAGGCTATGGGTCCCACAATTTATACCAGAGGTGGACCCCATCTGTATATATATATATATATATATATATATATATATATATATATATATATATATATATATATATATATATATATATAAATACATATATATATATATATATATATATATATATATATATATATATATATATATATATATATATATATATATATATATATATATAAATATATATATATATATATATATATATATATATATATATATATATATATATATATATATATATATATATATATATATACATACATATATTTATATATATATATATATATATATATATATATATATATATATATATATATATATATATATATATATCAATAAACTTATCTAAGACTGTAGGGGTATTCTCTGAAAAAAGTTTTTATGTGGTAAGACCCACTCTACGAACTCTTTGTTTTTCCATCATTTACCTGGTCCTTTTACTATACGTATATAATATCTTTATCTGGGGATCCACCTCATCAAGAACTCGCCTCTAAGCAATTATCACTCAAGACAAAGGCATCACTAAGAACAATCACAAACTCTAATCGTAGGCCACTCACAACGCTCTCATTCAGATCCTTAAATAAAAAACTATATGTAAATGCCATTCATTCAATATACTTTTAATTTACATTTTCAAAACAAAACACCATAATGGTGATGCTGATCTCAGGCGTTTCCTGAAAAACTGAAACAGACCACATTTATCACGCCAGGTAATCTTCACTCAATAGATCTTACATGCATAGAATCACGAGAATGCTGCCACAAACCTTTATGACGAGTATTTACTCGCTGTAGTTTGTAGGTCTTTAGAAAAAATATTCTCTGCAGTAAAAAAAAAGAAAAAAGGAATTTGTAAAGCCAGTGATACCACCATGATGTAATTGCCAAGAAATGACTTGATTCCCCATCTTTCATATCACTTTTTTTTTAGAGTAAGTGTCATGTCTATACGATGATGGAAAAATATTCCTTCTCAAAAAGCTCGTTTCGTGGAACAATTGTTTGAGCTCACAAAGACTCATAAGTCTCATCACCGTTTAATGACACAAGTAACATTACGATTATTTTTTTTTATTGCAATTGTTATTTTTGTCCATCCCAGAGAGTGTAACAATTAGAGCACATAGTCATAGCTATCTTGCTTCATTGGTAAATAAATCTGTGAGGCACAAACTTGACAACAAATGTTTGTAATTAGCTTGCAACTAGTAAATCATTAGTACTGTCTCTTGCAAAATATCACTGATAATGACGCTAACTGCAACTGACATCAGCAATACTTTAACACTTACCCGTGATCTCTGTTGACCTCACTGTGAATATTTTAAATTGTTTTCCCCTAGCAACTGCACCTTACTTCAAAGATAGACTTCATCAGTAACAAGTGACAACCTCAGTCTAGCTAGCTGTGCCGTCGCTTCATAGGCTAGTCTCATGTACGTCATACCCAGCCAATCAACCTGTTGTAGGCTGCACGCTCTCTCTCTCTCTCTCTCTCTCTCTCTCTCTCTCTCTCTCTCTCTCTCTCTCTCTCTCTCTCTCTCTCTCTCTCTCTCTCTCTCTCTCTCTCTCTCTCTCTCTCTCTCTCTCTCTCTCTCTGTTTCACGGTTGCTGTTCCTGACCCGTACGGTAATAAATAAAGAGAAAGTAGCATTCCGCTTTTCTCCATCTGTTGCTAACTTTACTTTCACTGATAGGCTGGCCAGGACTGCTACACCAGTTACGCCACCTCACAACATGTCTATTGTAATTCACGTCACCGGTGTCTACCGCAACTCATATCAATACTGTCTATCGCAAAACACATCAGTACACACGTCACATCAGACACATTATTGATGTATTTTTCAATGCATATCAATGACATTTACTTCAACACAAATGAGTAATGTCTACTACAACCCACATCGGTGATGTCCGCAACAATGGACATCAGTGCTTTCTACTGCAACACGCATCAGTGCTTTCTACTGCAACACGCATCAGTGATATCTTCTCTAACAAACACTGAGGATGTCTGCTGTAAAAAATGACCATTAGCAATATCTATTTGCAATTTTATAAACAGTAAATAAATGAATAAATATTTTGACATGACTTCAAAGTCAGTATGCAAATGAGTTTTATTTTTGCCATAAAGGAAAATATTTTTATTCCGATATAGAGAAGAGCCCAAGTTCTTAGGAAAAATTGTCTGGTAATTCACTTTTTTTATTAATTTGGCGTTTATATACACAAATTGCTTTTATTGAACAAATCATTTCATAATAATAATTAATATATAAATTGGCTGGCTAAATGACTATGTCAGCGTAAGAGAGTAAGTGTTATATCAGCTAAACTAACAAGAAATTTGCAATATGGTTAATAAATAATATATCAGTTGTAATTCTACACTGCAGATACGACTCGCCACTTGATGCAGATTTCGACTGACTCTGGGAATATCTATTAACTTCAGGTCTTTAACCATTAGATGGAATCGATTTGTTGCCTTTAATGTCATTTATCAAGAAAATGAAGCGCTGGCTTGCTGCTAATTATTTGAATATTTTTAATTACATTTTTCTATATATACACACATGGCTTTGTTTTTGGAAACAGTGGAGCGTGTGCCGCAGTAACCTTAACTGGCACCTGGACGAGGCTTCAACATTGTCTCGGAAGTTTGTGCAACATAGACGCTGAATATTCACGCAATTATTGTCATTTTAACTTCTGTGTACATTCTTCAGTTAAATTCGTTTGAAAAATAATTATAATAAGATTTAATCTGATGCTGTAAAAGAAATAAGATGCTGGAAGAAATGAACTAGAATTTATGAGTAAACTGAAAATGAAAATAAAGGTTCTCGTCAATAGGAGTAGTAAAACTAGACTGAGATTAATTACAGGACGGCGAGAATGTTGGCTCGAGGGAGGCTGAGAGTGTTAGGCTTCCGGAAGTCATTGATCAATGTTACTGTATGCTATCATTCCCGCCCTCCTGCCCACCCTCCTGCCCACTTTTGTACCCACTTGATTCACTTTCCCACCCTCCTGGCTACCCTGCTGCCCACTCTTCTGCCCACATGGATCACTTTCCCACCCTCTTGGCTACCCTGCTGCCCACTCTTCTGCCCACATGGTTCACTTTCCCACCCTCCTGGCTATCCTGCTGCCCACTCGGCTCACTTATCTACCTTCCTGATGACATGGCTCGGTACACAAATCACCCGCACACAGGAGAGTGAAACTCATGACCACCTTTCGGTCCATACTTGGACCTTCAACTAGTCATTAGCAACAGTATAAGTCAGACCAAAACGTCGTCAGAGGCTTCGTTTCCCTATGTAAGAGTTATCTGCGTATTGTTCTAGCCACCGAACTCTCTCTAGTCAATCATTATTCTCTCAGCACTCATATCCAACCTTTCCCCCACTCTCGTATCCACCCTCATCCATCTCTGCCTTACCCCTCACTGGTATCCACCAATCATCCATTTCTGCCTCTCGCCTGACTGGTCTCCACCCCTCATCCATCTCTGCCTCTCCCCTAACTGGTATCCACCCCTCATCCATCTCTGCCTCTCGCTGACTGGTCTCCACCCCTCATCCATCTCTGCCTCTCCCCTAACTGGTATCCACCACTCATCCATCTCTGCCTCTCCCCTGATTGGTATCCACCCCTCTTCCATATCTACCTCTCCCCTGACTGGTATCCACCCCTCATCCATCTCTGCCTCTCGCCTGACTGGTCTCCACCCCTCATCCATCTCTGCCTCTCCCCTAACTGGTATCCACCACTCATCCATCTCTGCCTCTCCCCTGACTGGTATCCACCCTTCATCCATCTCTGCTTCTCCCCTGACTGCTATCCACTTCTCATCCATCTCTACCTCTTTTCTGACTGGTATCTGCCCCTCATCCATCTCTGCCTCTCCCCTGACTGGTATCCACCCCTCATCCATCTCTGCCTCTCCCCTGACTGGTATCCACCCCTCATCCATCTCTGCCTCTCCCCTGACTGGTCTCCACCCTCATCCATCTCTGCCTCTCCCCTAACTAGTATCCACCACTCATCCATCTCTGCCTCTCCCCTGACTGGTATCCACCCTTCATCCATCTCTGCTTCTCCCCTGACTGGTATCCACTTCTCATCCATCTCTGCCTCTTTTCTGACTGGTATCTGCCCCTCATCCATCTCTACCTCTCCCCTGACTGGTATCCACCCCTCATCCATCTCTGCCTCTCCACTGACTGGTATCCACCCATCATCCATCTCTGCCTCTCCCCTGACTGGTATCCACCCCTCATCCATCTCTGCCTCTCACCTGTCTGGTATCCTTGACTGTTGTTTTCCTCCTGATGTGGCTGTATAACAGCTTCGGGAGTCAGATTTGGCTTTTGCAGCTATGTGTTTTCTAATTGTCGATTGGGCCTCCATTCTTATCTGTGAATATTCTCATTTTGGCTCTACGAGTGCATCTCCCTATTATCCTGTGTCCTTAGTCTTCTATGTTTTCTTCCGTTCCCTTGCAACTTGGTTTTTGCCTCCCTGCACCTTTGGGTGAACCATGGGCTCATCCTGGGATTTTTCATTATTTATGTTACCGCCTTTGGGTTTACAAACCTCTCCTCAGGGCCCTCCTTTTTTACACATTGTTGGGACATACATATTCCCATCATCTCATTAAACTGGTTTCCCTGCATCGCTCCTCACTGTACCACTGAACACCATTTCAGTTGTAAGTTCCTCATTCCGTTGTAGTCCCTTTCTTGTAGTTTGGCTTCAACGGCCTTGGCATTCCTGCTCCCCTCCACTTGTAGCCTACAGTTTATTCGAAGCTTAAAAACCACATGATCGCTGGCCCCAAGGGGTCTTTCCTATGTGATGTCCTCAATATCTGCACTACTCAAGGTGAATACTAGGTCAGTCTAGCCGGTTCATCCTCTCCTCAAGTCTTGTAGTGTCCCTTACGTGTTGGACATTGAGTTTTCCAGGTACCACCTCCATATCTTAGCCCCTCCTTGTATCTTGGCCCCCATGTAGCGCACCCCAAAAAAAAAAAAAAAATGTATCAATCGATTTCCTTGTGTTAAAGTCACCCATGATCAGGAGCTTTGCCCCAGCACTGGCATGTGCTCTTCTGGTCACTGCAGCCAGTGTGTCAACCAACGCTCTATTGTCTCATCGTACTATTGCCTTGGCCTCTTGCTGTTCTGTGGGGGTTATAACATCATGCAATTACCATTTGGGACCTTCCAGATGTGAAGTTGTTCCGCTATGTAATCGTTTGTTCTCTGCTATCTATTTCCAGCTCATTAAAATTCCATCAGTTTTGATCAGCAGTGCCACTCCTCCACCCCAATCGTGTTTCACCTCGGTTCTTTCTCAGGATCTGGTATCCCGTTGGATATATGGCATTTGGTTATCATACCTGTAGCTTGGTTTCTGATGAGAACTATGATGTCCGGGATGCCTCTTTGACTCTTTCTTGCCACTCCTCCCATTATTGTTATTCCATCAGCGTTTATGTAACATACTTTAGTTTCCTCTCCAACACTGTGGTTTGGCGGGCCGTGTGAGGGTGGGAGACCTGTGGTAGCGTTACTGTGGGATTCTGTAGCTGGGTGTGGGTGGAAAGCTGTGGTATGGATTGTAGTTTGTGTTGGATGGTTAATGTGGTAGGTTGTGGGGTTCTGAGGTGTTGTGTGTGTGCTTTGCTTCTGCTCTGTCCTGCTCTGACTGACCTCGCGGTTCGTCTTGTCTCCTTCCTGTAGCCTCCTTTTCTCTTTTTTGTCCTCTCCCTCAGCTGCTGTCAATCTGTTTTTGTTCTGTCTCTGTCTAGGAACACCTCTTGTACTTGCTGAGAACTTCAACCATGTTTCACTTGGAGGAGCCTGTTTATCTAAAACTTCTAGGGACTCTTATCATGGCTACTGCAGTTTCGACTTGTTGCTCCCCAATTCTTTTGTCTCCTTCTCCACCTCTTTTCCAATTCACAGAGAGCTCTTTCTCCATTTTTTTCAGAGGAAGCTCTCTAATTTTTCTCTCCCACTCCTATTTTCCATCCTTTTCCACTAGCTCCTCCATTCCATCAGTGTGTGAGTGTGTGTGTCGTGGGTGTACTCACCTAATTTGTATAAACCTAATTGAGGTTACAGGGGGTCGAGAATCATCTCTGGCCCCAACCTCTTCTGTGTGTGTGTGTGTGTGTGTGTGTGTGTTGTGTGTGTGGTGTGTGTGTGTGAGTTGATGTCGTCAAAAATATCAACTGTTAATGTTTTATGTTACTGTCCTTACTGCGAGTTCATAAACTCTGCAGGCACCTGTCATGTGTAGACAAAGATACTTAAATTTCAATACAGAAAAAGTGTTTATTAGTGAAGATTATAAATCTTTCTGGACCTTTTAAACTGCTGCTCTCACTGCATGGCAGATCTCAAGAGAGATATGCTCATCGAATATATGCGTAAAATTGTCTGCTGAATAAACTTACTCTGCACACTACTTTATTCTACCACAAAGAAAATAAGAAAATGTAATAAAGTCTTGTAAGTTTAGAGATTGTATAGCCTGAATTCCTTTAAAACAACTTGTCATTGTTACAGACTAGGATTTTTTTATACTATCCTATCCGAAAAAAATATGCGTAAGTGTGTTTTGTTTCTCTCTACTTTTATTTAAATAACTAAGTTTTAAGTAAAGATAGAAAAATAATTTCATTTTAATGTATTCTCTAAACAGGCAGGAAAAAGGTTCAGCTGCAGACTCAGGTCGTCCAGCAAACAGACCTTATACTCTTAAGCGGCAGAACTCCAGAACTTCCAGCAGCAGACGCAGAGAAACTTTTCAGCAGCAGACTCTGAGAACTCTGAGCAGTGAGTCACACACTACCAAACAGCAGAACTCAGGACTCTCCAGCAGATAGACTCAAGAACTCTCCAGCCAGAGACAACAAAAATCCTCAGCAAAAAATCAAAGAAGGGGGCACAACAACTCCCCCTGTAGCAGAAACTGAGAACTCTCCAACAGCAGGCACCAAGATTTCTCCAGCAGGAAACACCCAGAACTTTCCAGCAGGAGGACACCCAAAACTTCCAGGCAAAAAGACACCCAAAACTCCACAGCAGCAGAAACCCACAACTCCAGAATTAGACGGCCGAACTCCTCAGCAGGCAGAAACCCACTATCCCTAGAGAAGACGCCAGAATCCACAGCAACAGAGCCCAGACTCACAAACAGCAGGCACTATAGACTCCCCAGCAACAAACATCTAAGCAGGGAGAACCGACAGGGTCCACAGCCCTTGGTGTTTAAACGGACTTCATAAAACTGCAAGAAGCACAGGTGATATGAGGTCTACTCCCCATGCAAGTTTTAATAGCCAGTTACTCCGGAATGCGAAGTGAAGCCACGATAAAAGAAAATTGAGTGTCTTAATGTATTACCACACGTTCAAATATAGAAGGAATACATGAAAAATAATGGTGACTCAAGATGGTGGGGGTTAAATGGGGATTAAATCCTAACCTAGAACAAGAGTGATCACTAAAGCAGCGTATAACCTATTTCCCATTGAACGTAAGCTTTCTTTTGTAACATCCAGAGATATACATCTCTTGGTATTTGTGTAAAACTGTGACGCATACAGTAATAAAAATCACTGAGTCAGCCTTGTTTTTTTAATGTGTAAAAAGTCAGTGTGTAACTTCCATTGTCTTATTTTGCTACAATATATTCCCAAATCCTTCAATTATATTAACTTTTCAAACATTTCAACTGGTCGATAAACTCCCCAAATATCATTTTGATCTAACTTTCTAAGTCATTGCTTACACGATGCTCATTACTACAGTACCTAACCACCTTCACTCACTCCTACCACTTCCCCCCGTACTGTTAAGTGTTTTACACCCTCCAATCATCCTTAAGTTAAATAATTCAATCTATTCTGCTCTACTAAAATAATTAAATATGCCAATAACCTCGCCTCCGGCCTTCTGAATTTTCTTTTTATACCCACATCTTAAATTTCAACGCATGTTTTTTCTCTGCTTGTATTCATACAATAAAATAATTTCTAACATGATATATCACTGCCTCCAGCCTCCTCCTCGATGCAGTAATCTTATATTAAAATCTTCTCACGACTATATTCCTTTACATGCTCTTCTTGCCTTTCATTGATAAACGTATTGCTTTCAAGAAATCCTCAGTACTCCACCTATCTTTAATCCCATATCTTTGATACCTTCATTTTAAACACAATTGATGGACTTTCTACTTCCAAAGAGTAATACAATAATCTCTTTCATAATCTTACCAACCTCTAATCTTTCATGCTTAAACCTTAAGACAGTTATTACTTCCATCATCTTGCTTATTTATTGCTCACTTATTACTCTTTCATTTACACGTCATTTAATATTCCCATGAACTTTCAACATCTCTTACAGATGTCAAATTTCACAGTGTTAATCAGTGTTATTGCAGCGGATAGGCTGCTCGCTCGCTCCGCCCTAAGCTACTCACACCTCGTATACATATTTCAGTTTCTTATGCCCTTAAACGCCTAGTCGACTCGGCAACCATTTAAAACGCGTGGCAAAGCGCGGATAAATTGCAGGTAAATTAAGATTCATAAGCATCATTTGGAAACAATATGGAGATGTTCTCAGTAATTTTTTTTTTCAATTTAATTCGAACTTTTCAAAAGATCAGGAAGAGATCAATGTGTTAAATACACGGAGAACATTAGTCTCGTGAATGTCGAATCAGGACGCCTGATATTATCACATTATGAAATTGGAAGGCTTACCTACACAATTGCGACACTCAGAAAATTATAGAATGAAAAACAGCATTTAATATTCTTAAAGAGCGAACAGGGACGTACACAAGTTAGAATCAATGCAAACTTTTCTTTGCGTAAAAATGTCTAGCCCTTTCAAGAAAGAAAAAAATTTATAAACTTAGTGTACATTTCATACAAATGCTTAAAAATGGTTTTGATGGCACATAGATGTTACAGACACATAGAAGAACACTACGTTGATTTAATCTAGGATAATGAGGATATGTTAAGCGTAAAAGGACACAGTACAACTAATGGGAATTTGTGTCCTTTTATTAAACAAATTGTCCGGACTTCTAGCAATATTAATTATAGCCAGGATAACCCTAGGATAAAACAGATAATCATTGTAATTCATTTCGAACAGAAGAGACATTCTCCAATTATTTCATTGAAACACATTTGATTGACTAAAACTGACAAATTTAATAAACTAACATCATCATCAACCTTCCATCAGAGATTGGTTTCTCCATTGAGGAAAGCACAATCAACAATGTGAGTTTAAAAGTGGCTAGAAGAGTCTTTTTCGGTTATTGCACAGAATTCAACATAATTTTTGCCCTACACAGCCTTAACCTTGTAAAGTTCCATCTGTTTCAGAATATTTATCAGCCATTAAAGACTGATGTTCAGAATCCTTTTATATTAAGAAATCGCTAAACCCCTGGGGTCATGAAGCCCTGTGGAATAGGAAGCATTTTAAAATCATTCCTAATAGGCGAATGGGCTTAAATAGCACTGTGCATAGGCGACCAACGGCAGTAAAAAAAATCTAATGAATTTTGCTCAAGATCTTTATAAATGACCGTTGAAATTTTGAGCCTATCGAATGAATAAATAAAAATTGTGAAAAAGCTAAATGAACAAGTCGCTGAAAATGTTCCGAAAAATAGGAAAGTCTCCCTTCATAAAAATTAAAAAAAGCCTTAAATCGCGTGTTTTTGTCTCCTTTTTTTCGGTTTGATTTTAGCCCCTCGCACAAAAAAAAAACCTCCTTTACCCCCCTCCCTCAACCTATTCTAGGGCCGACCCCTACCCCGCCTTCCTTCACTACAGACTGATCACTCTTGAAGTCATTCCTGTTTCTCTCCATTCTCTCTACAATGTCCGAACCACCTCAACAACCTTCCTCAGCCCTTTGGACAAACAGTTTTGGAAATCCCGCACCTCCTCCTAACTTCCAAAACTACGAATTCCTGATTATTTCACACCCAATTGCCTCGACAGACATCTCCACTGCCTCCAGCCTTCTCCTCGCTGCAACATTCATAACCCATGTTCACACCCATATAGGCCATGGTTAAAACTATACTCTAATACATTTCCTCTTTACTTCAAGGAGAAGTTCTCTGTTTTCCTCATAACCTTACTCTTTCCTATATTCACTTTTAATTTCGTCTGTGTTACATACCTACCCAAAATTCATCACATACTCTGCAATTTCTCTTCAGAATCTCACAAGGGCACAGTATCATCAGCAAAATGCAACTGTGACAGCTCCCATTTTTGTTCGATTCTTTATCTTTTGACTCCCACCTCTTGCCAAGACCCTCGCATTTACTTCTCTTACATCTCATCTATAAATATTATTGACAACCCACTGTGACATCAAATATTCTTGTCTAAGACCTACTTTTACTGTAGAATAATCTCCTCTTTCCTACATACTATAACCTGAGCCTCACTATACTCGTAATAAAAAAACTCTTCATGCTTTCAGTAACCTACCTCCTATACCATACCACCTGCACATCTGCACATTGCTCCCCTATTCCCGACTAAGCCTTTTCCAAATCCATAAATGCACTAAAACCTCTTTTCCTTATCTAATAATGTTCACCTATATGTTTCACTGTTAACACTTGGTCTTACACACCCCTACCTTCCTAGGCCTCCTTGTTCTCTCTATCCTACTTCCCGTCTTACTCTTAATTCTTTCCATAGGCAACTCTACCATTACACTTTACAAGTATATTTCACCAGACTTATCCCCTATAATTTTTGCACTCTCTTATGTCCCTTTGCCTTTATACAAAGGAACTATTGCATGCTCTCATCCAACTTCTATGTACCTTACCCTTTCCAGTACATTTATTAAATAATAGCACAAACTACTCCAAACTATATCCCCACCTGCTTTTAAACCCCACCCACATTCTTACTCATGTATTTATCCAACCTATTTTAAAGCTACACAACGTTCTCGCCTCTATAACTGTACTCGGGGTAGTTCCACTCAACCACAAACTCTATTACAAACCCATTACTTTCCTATTCTCCTGAATCTGAATTTTTCCCAACATAACCCATTGCTGCGAGTCTGTCTAGGCTAGATATTTTCAGCACACTATATACATCCCCTGTATTTATTCCTGGTCTTCCATTTATACACTCAATCCATATCCCCCCTAATTCTACGTCTATATAGAGAGTGCAGTTTCAGGGCGCTAGTCTATCCTCAATAGGGAAGGTTTCTGATTACATGGGGATCATCTTGTACATCCTCCTTTGTACATTTTAGAGAATTTAAATCCATTTGTAACTACCGGTGACCAAAAACTGTGCAGCATAATCTAAATGAGGCCTACCAAGGATGTATAGAGTGAAAGAAACAACTGAGGGACTCCTATTATTTATGCTTCTTGATATGAAGCCAATGGATTCTATTAGCTTTATTGCGAACAACTTATGCATGTTGTCTTGGTTTTCAGTTTACTGCTAACAGAAACTCCTAATCCTTTTTCGCAATCCGTAAATTAAGATCTACATTATTTAGTTTATTGTGGACATCGGTTATTGTAATGTCCAACATTTAGAACTTTGATTTGTCTTTATTAAACTGCATCTGCCACTTCTACGAACCACTGATCAGTCTATTAAATCTTCCTGGAGTGCTCGAATGTCCTCGTCAGGAATGAATTCGAAGGCCTTTTTGGGTCATCGGCAAACTTGCGATGTCGCTCTTTTATGCCTCATCTATGTTTTAGTTTATGTAGATTGTGAACAGCAGGGGGCTCCAACACTGACCCTGTGGAACCCGCTCGTGATCGCTTCCCCACTCTGATTCTCCCCTTTTTATGCAAACTCTCTGCTGCTATTTGTCAACCATGACTATATCCAGTGAAAAAAATTCTCCTCTATTCCATCGTGCTTTAATTTTCCTCAATAGTCTCTGATGTGAGGACCCTGTCAAAGCCTTACTGAAGTCAATATACACAATATCATATTCATTACCATGATCTACCTCCTACAAATACCTTAGTGAAAAAAGTTAATAAATTCGTATAAGGCAGCGAAAACGCCCCTTTGTAAAAACCATGCTGAGGATTCGTTGATTATTTATGCTTTTCAGGTGGCTACGAACTGCCTCGGAAATTATCGATCTCCATAAATTTTCCCACTCTGGAGGTTAGGCTTATTGGTCTATAGTTCGAAGCTAAGGACCTGGTCACCTGTTTGAAATAGGTATCACATTTGCCATTGTCCACTTATCTGGCACCATTGCCAGTTTGTAGTGGATATGTTGAAAAGATTAGCCAAAGGTGTGCTAAGCTCCTCTTTACATTCTCTTTAGAACCCCCTTTTTTTTTTTGGCCCATTTTTTTTTTAAAACAGTTCATCAGGGCCTGGGGATTTGTTAGTTTAAATTTTTTTTTTTAAATCTATTCTGCCTAAGGACCATGTCAAGTTGTGACTAATAGTGCAAGTTTATTATCGTCCTGTTCTACATAAATTTTCATTACTGGGAAATCGCTGGTATCTCCTCGTGTTAATAAAACTGAGAGGAAGTATGTGTTAAAAATTCTACACATTCCTTATCACTGTCAGTGAGCCTGACCCGAGGAACTTTTGAATGTGGGCCTAATCTTGTCCCTGAGTTATTCGTATACTGAAAGAATCCTTTTGGGTTAGTTTTCGATTCTCTAGAACTTTAACCTCCATAATCTCTTATAGGCTTTTCTAATTCCTTTTTTATTTTCTCTCTTTAACTGAATATATCCGATATTTCTTAATTGCCCTCTCCTCTTTTGATTTGCCTAATTTATGCCTCTCTTTTGACCAATCGATATTTTATCTATTGTTTCATCCATTTAGGATCATTTTTGTTTGATCTTGATGTTCCATATTTGTGAACCATAATTTGAACTGAGCAGCTAGAAAACTATGCCCTGGAAGATCATATCGGCAACCATCACCACTACCCTGACCCCTAGTCAGGTCATTCCAGTTCAGCCCACCTAAGTAAATTTTCCGTCCTATGAAATCAGCCAGCGAAAGTCAGGGACGGAGCTTGATTCCATTCTTAGGGAATTCCATTGATATGTTAAAATGAGTGATTTGTGATCACTCTCCCCAAGCTCATCATTTTACTTCAAGATTATAAGTAGTGTTTCCCTACTGGCAAGACCAGTCAAGGAGGTTATTTCCCTAGTTGGACTCTGTACAAACTGTTTTAAAAAACCATTTGGATCGTATTCAAGAACGTCACGGACTCTAAATTTCCTGTCAAAATTGCTCCAGTCAATCTTGTTATAGTTGAAATCTCCCATTAGCACACACATTTTCGTTATGTATGAATGCCTACGAATTTCGTCCCATAGAAGTTTACTGCACTCCCTATCAAGATTTGGGGCCCTGTAAATCACACCCAAAATTAGTTTTGCGCGTTCCATTGTTGAAAATAATTTTAAACTGCATCAATCAAAAACTTATGTTTGCTCTTAATTTAACTGAAAAAAATGAATGTTATAAATACATCCAAAGCCGAAATAAAGCTTGTTTATTTACTAACTTACTATTACCCTAAATGCTGGACAATCTCACCTCGAGACAGGTTTTCCTCGAATTCATCCAGTGTTGGCTCCAAATTACTTTCTTTTGGAAGAAAGAAGAAAATTGAAATAACGATTTTATGTGATAATTTTTGAGTGTTGCAGCTCATTCGCTTGATGCCTTCGACGCTAATATTTAATATTCTCTTGTATTTTACGATACTAGTCTCTCTGAGATAAGAAGATAATGTCTCTTCAGTTTGACTTTAAGGCTGATGTTTCTCAATGCAGATCTGAAATTAGTTTGGGAGGCAATTTAATGTCCTAATTCACCATAATATTGAATAAAATTACGATATTATTTTCCCAAAAGATACATAGGACTGCCTTTCGATTAGCTTCATAGTTTCCATCGCAACATTTAACGTTTTAAAAAAAGTTATGTGCACTAGACAGTGTTACTGTCGCCCTCTAGCGACGTAAGGAAACTGTTATACAATGCACGGGAACATTTTTCTCTGATGGGCTTTTCAGGGGCGAACCCCCCCCCCCCAAAACACATCCTGTTATCTTGTAGGTTAAAGTGAAGACCATGTGCAACATCTGCTTATCTTTATAGATATATTTGCAGTGTTGCACATGTGTCTTAACTTACTCTTGTTGGTATTGTATACCTTTCTCGCACATCTTGTAGGTTGAGGAGCAGATGTGTAATATACCACATCTCTCCCCAACAGTATACACTAAAAAATATTAACAACAGCATTGAATTAATTACTAACACAAACTTTTATTGATCAAATGAACATGTTGTAAGTAATGTTGTAGAGGTTGAAAACTGAAGCCTGTTCATGAAGATGATAAAAAAAGAATAATGAAGCGTTGCAAGCATTCTTTGTGCGCATGGTATGTGTATGTGTGTGTGTGTGTGTGGGTGTGTGGTGTGTGTGTGTGTGTGTGTGTACTCACCTATTTGTACTCACTATTTGTGGATTGCAGGGGTCGAGTCACAGCTCCTGGCCCCGCCTCTCGCTGATTGCTACTAGGTCCTCTCTCTCCCTGCCCATGAGCTCTATCATTACCTCGCCTTAAAACTATGTATGGTTTCCTGCCTCCACCACATCTTTCTAGGCTATTTCCAAGGCTGACTACTCTATGGACTGAAGACATACTCCTAACATCCATTTGATTCATCTGAGCTTCAACTTCCAATTGTGACCTCTTGTGTCTGTGTCCCATCTCTGGAACATCACGTCTTTGTCCACCTGTCTATTCCGCGCAGTATTTTCATATGTCGTTATCATGTCTCCTGACCCTCCTGGCTCAGTGTCGTCAGGCCGATTTCCTCAACCTTTCTTCTTAGGACAACCCGGTTTAGCTCTGGGACTAATTCTTGTTGGCAAACCTTTTGCACTTTCTCTAATTTCTTGACGTTGCTTGACTAGTGTGGATTCCAAACTGGTGCTGCATACTCAGTAAGGGCCTGACGTTATGGTGTACAGAGTCTAACGAATCCTTAATGAGGTATCGGAACGCTATCAGTAGGTTTGCCTAGGCGCCGTATGCTGCAGCAGTTATCTATTGATGTGGCCTCTGGAGATATGCTCGGTGTTATACTCACCCCAGCTCTTTTTTACTTGAGTGAGCGTTTGCCGTCTTGGCCATCTAAACAATATTGTGTCTGCGGTCTTCTTTTGCCCTTCCCAATCTTAATGACTTAGCATTGGCAGGGTGTTTAAATTCAAGAAGCAGTTGTGGACCGGCTTTGAGCCTGTCCAGATCTCTTTTAAGTCCTGCCTGATCCTCGTCCGATTCGGATTCTCTCATTAACTTAATCGTCTGCAAACAAGGACACTTCTGAGTCTTATCCTTCCCGTTATTGTCGTTCAGTATACCATGCAACAGCACAGGTCCTAGACTGACCCATGTGGAACCAGTTGTCACAGGCGACCCACTCTGACACCTCGTCGCGTACATGACTCGTTGTTTCCTCCTGTCAGATATTCTTGATCCATTGCAGTCCATTTTCCTGTTTTGTGTGCTGGTCCTCTAGCTTTTGCCCCAGTAACCTCTGTGAGGAACTGTGGACGAAAGCCTTCTTGCAGTCAAAAATACGCAAGTCGATCCACCCCTCTCCTCTCTTGTCTTACTTTTTCACCTTGTCATAAAACTCTAGTAGGTTTTGTGAACAGGATTTTCTCCTTCATGAAAACCGTGCTGGTTGTCAATTATACACCTTGTTTCATTCCAGGTGCCCACCACTCTCCTCTGGTGTTCTTCTCCATGACCTTGATACTATACACGTTAGAGATTTACAGGTCTGTAGTTTAGTGCCTCATGTCTGTCTCCCTTTTTAAAAAATTGAATACCATTTGCATTTTCCATACCTCAGGGAGTTGCCCAGTTTCAAATGATGTGTTGAAGATCTTTGTTAATGGCCTCACACATATCTCTGCTCCTCTTAAGGGACCCATGGAGAGATGGTTGTTCTGGTCCACCGCCTTTGAGGTGTCAAGTTCGCATAGCAGCTTCTTCACTCCTCCTTGGTTATATGTTCCTCATGCAGCACTTGCTGGACTGTGCCCCCTGTTCTGATTTCTTTCATTGGAGTCATACTGGTTTCCACTGTTATATACTCTTTAATCTTGTGTGGCTCCTGACAACCTCTCGGTGTTTCTTGTGAATTCCCATCAACTTCCTAGTATGATTACCTGGGTCCTTCGACTGTTGTTTTCCTCTGATGTGGCTGTACAACCCAGCTTCGGGTCAGTCTTTACTTTTGATGCTTATGTCTTTTTCATATTGTCTCTGAGGCCTCCCTTCTTATCTGTGCATATTCGTTTCTGGCTCTTTCGGGCTGATTTCGTTTATTTTCCTGAGTTCTCTGTCTTTGTACCTTTTCCATTCTCTAGTACACCTAGTTTTTGCCTCACCTACAACTTTGGTGAACAAGGGACTCGTTCTGTTTTCCCATTATTTCTGTTTCCCTTGGGAAACAAACCTCTCCTCTGCCACCTTGCTTTTTGTTGCTACATAGTCATCTTTCTTGTACTGGTATTTCCTGTCAGTTCCCTCTCCCACTGGAATGTCTTGAAGGAAGTTCCTCATGCCTGAGGTTCCCCCTTTTGTAGTTGGTTTTCCCAGCCTATCTCTTGCTACTCTCTCCACTTGGAGCTCAAACTATGTAGTCGAAGCAGAGGAACACATGATCACTAGCTCCCAGGGGCCTTTCATACATGATTACCTCGATGTCCGAACTATCATGGTGAATAAAAGTCCAACCTTTGCTGGTTCATCCTCTCTACTCTCTGGTAGTGTCTCTAACATGTTGATGCATGAGGTTCTCAGTACCACATCCTCATCTTGGGCTCTCATGTTTCGGGACCCACCATGGGGTCCGGTTTTCCAGTCAATCTCCTTGTGATTGGAAATCTCCCATAACTAGTAAACTTTGCTCCCCCATGTGTGCTCTCCTGGCCACCTCGGCCTAGTGTGTTGATCATTGACTCTGTTGATACTCATGTATTCTTCTCTTGGCCTCATGCAGTTCTGTGGTGCGGTTGTACATTACTGCAATTATCACCTAGTCCCTAGGACTGGATTGTTCCCTATTAAGTAGGTTCCCTTTCGCCCATGCATCCAATTCCTTCCATTTTCTCAAAACCACACTGGTTTTAATGGAGGCAGTGCAACTCCTCCTCCCTCTCCCCCTTGTCTTTCTTAGATTTGATATCCGGATGAAAGATTCGAATCTGTTTTATTTCTGGTGATTTTTGTTTCTGTGAGTGATATTATGTCTGGGGGATGTATCTTTGATTCTTTCGTTGCCACTCCTATACTTGTTTGTTATCATCGCATTTGTATACCACACCTTCAACTTCCTTTTCTAAGACTGTGGTCTGGGAAGTATATTGGGGTTGGGGAAGTGGGAGACCTGGTAAGGAACTATGAGTGTTGTTGCTGTGGGGGTGAAGTTTGTAATGTAGTGGGTGGGGGCATTGGATTGTGGCTGGGTGTTTTGATTTAGAGTGTTTGGTTGCACTGGGTTGACCTGGTTGGGAGGCTTCTATAGAAAGTTGTGAGGGAGGCTGTATTTAGATCCTTCTTCTGGGTCTGGGATCTCCTGTCTGTCTTCTCCATCCCTGTGTGTGTGTGTGTGTGTGTGGGGTGTGTGTGTGTGTGTACTCAACTAGTTGAGGTTGCGGGGGTCGAGTCCGAGCTCCTGGCCCCGCCTCTTCACTGATCGCTACTCGGTCACGGTCCCTGTGCCGTGAGCTTTTTATACCTCTGCTTAAAAAACTATGTATGGAGCCTGCTCCACTACAATCGCTTCCCAAAACTATTCCACTTCCTGACTACTCTGTGGCTGAAGAAATACTTCCTAACATCCAGTGATTCATCTGCGTCTTCACTTCCAAACTGTGTTCCCTTGTTGCGTGTCCCATCTCCTGGAAAATTCTGTCTTTGTCCACCTTGTCAATTCCCCAATCCTATTTTGTATGTCGTTATCATGTCCCCCTATTCTCCTATCCTCAGTGTTCGTCAGGTTGATTCCCTTAACCTCTCCTCGTAGGACATACCTCTTAGCTTGGGACTTGTCTTGTTGCAACTTTGCTCCTTTCTCTAGCTTCTTTACATGTTGGCTAGGTGTGGATTCCAAACTGGCGCCGCATACTGCAAAATGGGCCTAACGTACACAGTGCACAGGGTCCTGAACGATTCCTTATTAATATGGCGGAATGTTGTTCACAGGTTTGCTAGGTGCCCATATGCTGCAGCAGTTATTTGGTAGATGTGCGCCTCAGGAGATGTGCCTGGTGTTATACTCGCCCCATGATCTTTTTCCTTGAGTGAGGTTTGTAGTCTCTGGCCCCCTACACTGTACTCCGTCCGCAGTCTTCTATGCCCTTCCCCAGTCTTCATGACTTTGCACTTGGTGGGGTTGAACTCCAGGAGCGAACTGCTGGATTAGGGCCTGCAGCCTGTCCAGATCCCTTTGTAGTTCTGCCTGGTCCTCCTCCTATTGAATTCTTCTCATCAACTTCACATCATCTGCAAACAAGGACACTTCGAAGTCTAATTCTTTCCGTCATGTCGATCACAAATACCAGAAACAGCACTGGTCCTCTGGCTGACCCCTGTGGAACCCCACTCGTCACAGGCGCCCACTCTGACACCTCGCCACGTACCATTACTCGCTGCTGTCTTCCTGACAGGTATTCCCTGATCCATTGTAGTGCCTTCCTTGTTATCCCTGCCTGGTCCTCCAGCTTTTGCACTAATCTCTCTGGTGAAACTGTTGAGTGTGTTGTTGTGTGTGTGGTGTGTGTGGAGCTGTACCACCCTAGTTGTACTACCTAGTTGGGGTTGCCCTGGTTGTCGAGTCCTACCTCAGGGCTCCGCTCTTCATGTCGTACTAGGGTCACTCTCCCTGAACCGTGAGCTTTATCATACCTCTGCTTAAAGCTATGTATGGATCCCGCCTCAAACATCGCTTCGAAAACTATTTCACTTTCTGCTACTCTATGGATGTAGAAATAATTCCTAACATCCCTGTGATTCAACTGTGTCTTCGTTCCACTGTGTCCCTTGTTGTTTGTGTCCCATTTCTGGAACATTCTGTCTTTGTCCACCTTGTCAATTCTCTCAGTATTTTGTATGTTCGTTATCATGCCCCCAATCTCTCCTCGTCCTCCAGTGTCGTCAGGTTGAATTTCCCTTCTTAACCTCTTCTCGTAGGACATACCCCATAGCTCTGTGACTAGTCTTGCTCGCAAACCTAGTACTTTCTCTCAATTTCTTTACGTGCTTGACTAGGTGTGGGTTCCACCAACTGGTGCCGCATACTCATATGGGCCTAAACGTACACGGTTTGTACAGGGTTCTAAACGATTCCTTATTAAGATGTCGTGGAATGCTGTTCTGAGGTTTGCTAGGCCGCGTATGCTGCAGCAGTTATTTTGGTGATGTGCACTTCTATGTGCCTGGGTTGTTATCTCACCCCGCTCCCCTTTTTCTTGAGTGAGGTTGGTAGTTCTCTGGCCCCACTCTCGACTTTGCTCGTCTGCCGTCTTCTTGCCCTTCCCCAATTCTCATAACTTTGCCAAAACCTTGGTGGGGTTGAACTCAGGAGCATTGCTGGACCAGGTCTGCGCCTGTCCAGATCCCTTTGTACTTCTGGCCTGGGTTACAGTCGAATGAATTCTTCTCATAAACTTCACGTCATCGGCAAACAGGGAAAATTTGGAGTCTATTCTTCAGTCATGTCTGTTCACAAATACCAGAACAGCACTTGGCTTAGGAGGGACCCCTGTGGGAACCAGTGGTCACAGGCGCCACTCTGGACACCTCACCACCGTACCCATGACTCGCTGCTGTCTTCCTGACAAGTATTCCCTGAACCATTGCAGTGCCATTCCTGTTATCCTGATGGTCACAGTTTTTGCACTAATCTCTTGTGTGAACTGTGTCAAACGCCTTCTTGCAGTCCAAAAAATGCATCCACCCAACCCTCTCTCTCTTGTCTTACTGCTGCCAAATCTCATAGAATCCAGTAGGTTTGCTGACACAGGATTTCCTGTCCCTGAAAACCATGTGGCTGCTGTTGATGAGATCATTTCTTTCTAGGTGTTCAACCACTTTCTCCTGATAATCTTCTCCATGACTTTGCATGCAATACATGTCAGCAGGGACATGGTCTGTAGGTTAGTGCTCATGTCTTTCTCTTTTTTAAAGATTGGGACTACATTCGCGTCTTCCATGCCTCAGGCAATCTCCCTATTTGATAGATGTATTGAATTTTTGTTGTTAGGAGTACACATAGCACCTCTGCTCCTCTCTCAGGACCATGAAGAGATGTATCCGGCCCCATGCCTTTGAAGGTATCTAGCTCATCGAAGCCTCCTTCAATCTTCTCGGTTGTGGTGTACTGTGTCCAGCACTTGGTGTGTACCCCACCTCTCCGTTCTTTTGAGCCTCCTTCTGTCTCCTCTGTGAACACTTAATTTGAATTCTGTATGAGTTCCTTCTCATAACTTCCACAGTCATCTTTTTGTTGTCTCTCCTCCTTCCTTTCCTTAGCCTGATTACCTGGTTCCTTGACTGTTGTTTTCCTCCTGATGTGGCTGTATAACAGCTTCGGGAGTCAGATTTGGCTTTTGCAGCTATGTGTTTTCTAATTGTCGATTGGGCCTCCATTCTTATCTGTGAATATTCTCATTTTGGCTCTACGAGTGCATCTCCCTATTATCCTGTGTCCTTAGTCTTCTATGTTTTCTTCCGTTCCCTTGCAACTTGGTTTTTGCCTCCCTGCACCTTTGGGTGAACCATGGGCTCATCCTGGGATTTTTCATTATTTATGTTACCGCCTTTGGGTTTACAAACCTCTCCTCAGGGCCCTCCTTTTTTACACATTGTTGGGACATACATATTCCCATCATCTCATTAAACTGGTTTCCCTGCATCGCTCCTCACTGTACCACTGAACACCATTTCAGTTGTAAGTTCCTCATTCCGTTGTAGTCCCTTTCTTGTAGTTTGGCTTCAACGGCCTTGGCATTCCTGCTCCCCTCCACTTGTAGCCTACAGTTTATTCGAAGCTTAAAAACCACATGATCGCTGGCCCCAAGGGGTCTTTCCTATGTGATGTCCTCAATATCTGCACTACTCAAGGTGAATACTAGGTCAGTCTAGCCGGTTCATCCTCTCCTCAAGTCTTGTAGTGTCCCTTACGTGTTGGACATTGAGTTTTCCAGGTACCACCTCCATATCTTAGCCCCTCCTTGTATCTTGGCCCCCATGTAGCGCACCCCAAAAAAAAAAAAAAAATGTATCAATCGATTTCCTTGTGTTAAAGTCACCCATGATCAGGAGCTTTGCCCCAGCACTGGCATGTGCTCTTCTGGTCACTGCAGCCAGTGTGTCAACCAACGCTCTATTGTCTCATCGTACTATTGCCTTGGCCTCTTGCTGTTCTGTGGGGGTTATAACATCATGCAATTACCATTTGGGACCTTCCAGATGTGAAGTTGTTCCGCTATGTAATCGTTTGTTCTCTGCTATCTATTTCCAGCTCATTAAAATTCCATCAGTTTTGATCAGCAGTGCCACTCCTCCACCCCAATCGTGTTTCACCTCGGTTCTTTCTCAGGATCTGGTATCCCGTTGGATATATGGCATTTGGTTATCATACCTGTAGCTTGGTTTCTGATGAGAACTATGATGTCCGGGATGCCTCTTTGACTCTTTCTTGCCACTCCTCCCATTATTGTTATTCCATCAGCGTTTATGTAACATACTTTAGTTTCCTCTCCAACACTGTGGTTTGGCGGGCCGTGTGAGGGTGGGAGACCTGTGGTAGCGTTACTGTGGGATTCTGTAGCTGGGTGTGGGTGGAAAGCTGTGGTATGGATTGTAGTTTGTGTTGGATGGTTAATGTGGTAGGTTGTGGGGTTCTGAGGTGTTGTGTGTGTGCTTTGCTTCTGCTCTGTCCTGCTCTGACTGACCTCGCGGTTCGTCTTGTCTCCTTCCTGTAGCCTCCTTTTCTCTTTTTTGTCCTCTCCCTCAGCTGCTGTCAATCTGTTTTTGTTCTGTCTCTGTCTAGGAACACCTCTTGTACTTGCTGAGAACTTCAACCATGTTTCACTTGGAGGAGCCTGTTTATCTAAAACTTCTAGGGACTCTTATCATGGCTACTGCAGTTTCGACTTGTTGCTCCCCAATTCTTTTGTCTCCTTCTCCACCTCTTTTCCAATTCACAGAGAGCTCTTTCTCCATTTTTTTCAGAGGAAGCTCTCTAATTTTTCTCTCCCACTCCTATTTTCCATCCTTTTCCACTAGCTCCTCCATTCCATCAGTGTGTGAGTGTGTGTGTCGTGGGTGTACTCACCTAATTTGTATAAACCTAATTGAGGTTACAGGGGGTCGAGAATCATCTCTGGCCCCAACCTCTTCTGTGTGTGTGTGTGTGTGTGTGTGTGTGTTGTGTGTGTGGTGTGTGTGTGTGAGTTGATGTCGTCAAAAATATCAACTGTTAATGTTTTATGTTACTGTCCTTACTGCGAGTTCATAAACTCTGCAGGCACCTGTCATGTGTAGACAAAGATACTTAAATTTCAATACAGAAAAAGTGTTTATTAGTGAAGATTATAAATCTTTCTGGACCTTTTAAACTGCTGCTCTCACTGCATGGCAGATCTCAAGAGAGATATGCTCATCGAATATATGCGTAAAATTGTCTGCTGAATAAACTTACTCTGCACACTACTTTATTCTACCACAAAGAAAATAAGAAAATGTAATAAAGTCTTGTAAGTTTAGAGATTGTATAGCCTGAATTCCTTTAAAACAACTTGTCATTGTTACAGACTAGGATTTTTTTATACTATCCTATCCGAAAAAAATATGCGTAAGTGTGTTTTGTTTCTCTCTACTTTTATTTAAATAACTAAGTTTTAAGTAAAGATAGAAAAATAATTTCATTTTAATGTATTCTCTAAACAGGCAGGAAAAAGGTTCAGCTGCAGACTCAGGTCGTCCAGCAAACAGACCTTATACTCTTAAGCGGCAGAACTCCAGAACTTCCAGCAGCAGACGCAGAGAAACTTTTCAGCAGCAGACTCTGAGAACTCTGAGCAGTGAGTCACACACTACCAAACAGCAGAACTCAGGACTCTCCAGCAGATAGACTCAAGAACTCTCCAGCCAGAGACAACAAAAATCCTCAGCAAAAAATCAAAGAAGGGGGCACAACAACTCCCCCTGTAGCAGAAACTGAGAACTCTCCAACAGCAGGCACCAAGATTTCTCCAGCAGGAAACACCCAGAACTTTCCAGCAGGAGGACACCCAAAACTTCCAGGCAAAAAGACACCCAAAACTCCACAGCAGCAGAAACCCACAACTCCAGAATTAGACGGCCGAACTCCTCAGCAGGCAGAAACCCACTATCCCTAGAGAAGACGCCAGAATCCACAGCAACAGAGCCCAGACTCACAAACAGCAGGCACTATAGACTCCCCAGCAACAAACATCTAAGCAGGGAGAACCGACAGGGTCCACAGCCCTTGGTGTTTAAACGGACTTCATAAAACTGCAAGAAGCACAGGTGATATGAGGTCTACTCCCCATGCAAGTTTTAATAGCCAGTTACTCCGGAATGCGAAGTGAAGCCACGATAAAAGAAAATTGAGTGTCTTAATGTATTACCACACGTTCAAATATAGAAGGAATACATGAAAAATAATGGTGACTCAAGATGGTGGGGGTTAAATGGGGATTAAATCCTAACCTAGAACAAGAGTGATCACTAAAGCAGCGTATAACCTATTTCCCATTGAACGTAAGCTTTCTTTTGTAACATCCAGAGATATACATCTCTTGGTATTTGTGTAAAACTGTGACGCATACAGTAATAAAAATCACTGAGTCAGCCTTGTTTTTTTAATGTGTAAAAAGTCAGTGTGTAACTTCCATTGTCTTATTTTGCTACAATATATTCCCAAATCCTTCAATTATATTAACTTTTCAAACATTTCAACTGGTCGATAAACTCCCCAAATATCATTTTGATCTAACTTTCTAAGTCATTGCTTACACGATGCTCATTACTACAGTACCTAACCACCTTCACTCACTCCTACCACTTCCCCCCGTACTGTTAAGTGTTTTACACCCTCCAATCATCCTTAAGTTAAATAATTCAATCTATTCTGCTCTACTAAAATAATTAAATATGCCAATAACCTCGCCTCCGGCCTTCTGAATTTTCTTTTTATACCCACATCTTAAATTTCAACGCATGTTTTTTCTCTGCTTGTATTCATACAATAAAATAATTTCTAACATGATATATCACTGCCTCCAGCCTCCTCCTCGATGCAGTAATCTTATATTAAAATCTTCTCACGACTATATTCCTTTACATGCTCTTCTTGCCTTTCATTGATAAACGTATTGCTTTCAAGAAATCCTCAGTACTCCACCTATCTTTAATCCCATATCTTTGATACCTTCATTTTAAACACAATTGATGGACTTTCTACTTCCAAAGAGTAATACAATAATCTCTTTCATAATCTTACCAACCTCTAATCTTTCATGCTTAAACCTTAAGACAGTTATTACTTCCATCATCTTGCTTATTTATTGCTCACTTATTACTCTTTCATTTACACGTCATTTAATATTCCCATGAACTTTCAACATCTCTTACAGATGTCAAATTTCACAGTGTTAATCAGTGTTATTGCAGCGGATAGGCTGCTCGCTCGCTCCGCCCTAAGCTACTCACACCTCGTATACATATTTCAGTTTCTTATGCCCTTAAACGCCTAGTCGACTCGGCAACCATTTAAAACGCGTGGCAAAGCGCGGATAAATTGCAGGTAAATTAAGATTCATAAGCATCATTTGGAAACAATATGGAGATGTTCTCAGTAATTTTTTTTTTCAATTTAATTCGAACTTTTCAAAAGATCAGGAAGAGATCAATGTGTTAAATACACGGAGAACATTAGTCTCGTGAATGTCGAATCAGGACGCCTGATATTATCACATTATGAAATTGGAAGGCTTACCTACACAATTGCGACACTCAGAAATTATAGAATGAAAAACAGCATTTAATATTCTTAAAGAGCGAACAGGGACGTACACAAGTTAGAATCAATGCAAACTTTTCTTTGCGTAAAAATGTCTAGCTTTCAAGAAAGAAAAAATTATATAAACTTAGTGTACATTTCATACAAATGCTTAAAAATGGTTTTGATGGCACATAGATGTTACAGACACATAGAAGAACACTACGTTGATTTAATCTAGGATAATGAGGATATGTTAAGTAAAAGGACACAAGTACAACTAATGTGACATTTGTGTCCTTTTACTTAACATATTGTCCGTAATTCTAGCAATATTAATTATAGCCAGGATAACCTAGGATAAACAGATAAACTCATTGTAATTCATTTCCGAACAGAAGAGACATTCTCCAATTATTTCATTGAAACACATTTGATTGACTAAAACTGACAAATTTAATAAACTAACATCATCATCAACCTTCCATCAGAGATTGGTTTCTCCATTGAGGAAAGCACAATCAACAATGTGAGTTTAAAAGTGGCTAGAAGAGTCTTTTTCGGTTATTGCACAGAATTCAACATAATTTTTGCCCTACACAGCCTTAACCTTGTAAAGTTCCATCTGTTTCAGAATATTTATCAGCCATTAAAGACTGATGTTCAGAATCCTTTTATATTAAGAAATCGCTAAACCCCTGGGGTCATGAAGCCCTGTGGAATAGGAAGCATTTTAAAATCATTCCTAATAGGCGAATGGGCTTAAATAGCACTGTGCATAGGCGACCAACGGCAGTAAAAAAAATCTAATGAATTTTGCTCAAGATCTTTATAAATGACCGTTGAAATTTTGAGCCTATCGAATGAATAAATAAAAATTGTGAAAAAGCTAAATGAACAAGTCGCTGAAAATGTTCCGAAAAATAGGAAAGTCTCCCTTCATAAAAATTAAAAAAAGCCTTAAATCGCGTGTTTTTGTCTCCTTTTTTTCGGTTTGATTTTAGCCCCTCGCACAAAAAAAAAACCTCCTTTACCCCCCTCCCTCAACCTATTCTAGGGCCGACCCCTACCCCGCCTTCCTTCACTACAGACTGATCACTCTTGAAGTCATTCCTGTTTCTCTCCATTCTCTCTACAATGTCCGAACCACCTCAACAACCTTCCTCAGCCCTTTGGACAAACAGTTTTGGAAATCCCGCACCTCCTCCTAACTTCCAAAACTACGAATTCCTGATTATTTCACACCCAATTGCCTCGACAGACATCTCCACTGCCTCCAGCCTTCTCCTCGCTGCAACATTCATAACCCATGTTCACACCCATATAGGCCATGGTTAAAACTATACTCTAATACATTTCCTCTTTACTTCAAGGAGAAGTTCTCTGTTTTCCTCATAACCTTACTCTTTCCTATATTCACTTTTAATTTCGTCTGTGTTACATACCTACCCAAAATTCATCACATACTCTGCAATTTCTCTTCAGAATCTCCCAAGGGCACAGTATCATCAGCAAAAAGCAACTGTGACAGCTCCCATTTTATGTTCGATTCTTTATCTTTTGACTCCACACCTCTTGCCAAGACCCTCGCATTTACTTCTCTTACATCTCATCTATAAATATATTGACCAACCACTGTGACATCACATATTCTTGTCTAAGACCTACTTTTACTGTGAAATAATCCCCCTCTTTCCTACATATCTAAACCTGAGCCTCACTATACTCGTAAAAAACTCTTCACTGCTTTCAGTAACCTACCTCCTATACCATACACCTGCAACATCTGCCACATTGCTCCCCTATTCACCCCGACATAAGCCTTTTCCAAATCCATAAATGCCACTAAAACCTCTTTATCCTTATCTAAATAATGTTCACCTATATGTTTCACTGTAAACACTTGGTCTACACACCCCCTACCTTTCCTAAGGCCTCCTTGTTCCTCTGCTATCCTACTTCCCGTCTTACTCTTAATTCTTTCAATAGCAACTCTACCATACACTTTACCAAGTATATTCAACAGACTTATTCCCCTATAATTTTTGCACTCTCTTTTGTCCCCTTTGCCTTTATACAAAGGAACTATGCATGCTCTCTGCCAATTTCTATGTACCTTACCCTCTTCCATACATTTATTAAATAATAGCACAAACTACTCCAAAACTATATCCCCACCTGCTTTTAACATTTGTATCTTTATCCCATCAATCCCAGCTGCCTTACCCCCATTCATCTACCCACTGCCTCAAGAACTTCCCCCATACTCACAACTGACTCCTCCTCACTCCTACAAGATGTTATTCCTCCTTGCCCTATACAGCTTCCCTATCTTCATCAACATTTAACAATTCCTCAAAATATTCCCTCCATCTTCCCAATACCTCTAACTCTCCATTTAATAACTCTCCTCTCCTATTTTTAACTGACAAATCCATTTGTTCTCTAGGCTTCCTTAACTTGTTAATCTCACTCCAAAACTTTTTCTTATTTTCAACAAAATTTGTTGATAACATCTTACCCATTCTCTCATTTGCTCTCTTTTTACATTGCTTCACCACTCGCTTAACCTTTCCTTTTTCTCTATATACTCTTCCCTCCTTGCATCACTTCTACTTTGTAAAAACTTCTCACATGCTAACTTTTTCTCCCTTACTATTCTCTTTACATCATCATTCCACTCCTCTTCCCTCCTGCACCCACTTTCCTGTAACCACAAACCTCTGAAAACACAGCTTGGTAAAAGTGTCAAATTGGCACCAACACTGGTCAGAATTAATGCAAACATATTTCGAACTGTATACACCATCATTTAGCGTTTGAAGCTCGTCAGAAAAGACATTCATTAGTAATACATGGGATATAATTTGCTTAATAAAACTGGCAAATTGAGATTTACCTAGCTCAAGGTGGCTTCTTTAATGTACCCAAAAAATGCCGAAAGTTTGAAGCCAATCAAAGAAGGCATTTTAGATTAAATGTGAGATGGTTGGAGCTGGTGAGGAAGAGGATACCAGCAGCGAGCTAAAGAGTGGCAGCCGCTTTTAAGTAGCAAGTGGTTTACAATTCAGGAAGAAGGAAAATAAGGAAGGTTAATAAAGAAGATGTGCAGGTACGAAATCGATTCTCTGTTCTCCAGGACGAGTGTACTTCAGTGGTTAGTGAGGTTAAGGTACCACTGACTCCACTGCTAATCAAGGTAAGAATATTCTAATTGTAGGAGATTCTCAGGGAAGATATATGGACTGTGTTTTTTGTAACAGAGATAGGAATGTCAGACAGAGGATGTGCCTCCCAGGAGCTGGTGTTGGTGACATAGTCAGCCAGTTTGATAATATTGTGTCAGGTAATGGGTACAAGCCCATTATTGTTTAGTGTATCGGAAATTAATCGGAAGGCGGGAAAAGGGACCAGCTGCGGGATAAGTACGGTCTGCCTAGAATTTGTGGTCTAAGGGAGGGATCCCTATAAGCAAATTAATAAAACGAATCTCGCTGGTTTTAAAAAGGGGTTTTCCCTCCTTAAAAATTTTTAACTTTTTTCACAAGGTTTTTTGGGAGGTAGTCATGGTAAGAATATGTATTGTGATATAGACTTCAGTAAGGTTTTTTGACGGGCCCCACATCAGCATATTGAGGAAAATTAAGGCACAAGGATAGGAGGAAAAATTTTTTTCCTGGATAGAGGCAGGGTTTTTCAAATAGGCAGTAGAGATTTGCATCAAGGGGGGAAATCAGAGTGGGGGAGGTCCGAGCTGTTTTCCCGGGGGTCGTGTTGGGCCCCTGCTTTTCACAATTACAAAAAACGAATAGTGAGGCAAAAAGAGGGGACATAAGCAAAATTGCCCATGGCCCCAAAAATGGCCGTCGAATTCATTCTGACGGGGAATTAGAGCACTCCAGGAAATTTAAAAGATGATGCATTGGTCGGAAAAGGGCAGATGCAGTTTAATATAGAAAACTCCCAATTTTAAAATGTTGGCAGGAAAATAACCTACAATTTTAAACTAAATAATTAGAATTAATATTGGGTTTGCAAAAAAGATTTAGGATTTTGGGTTAGCAGTAATCTGAAACCCAAGACAACAGTGCATTGTGTTGAAATAAAGCTAACAGAATCTTGGCTTCTATCAAGAAGAAAAATAATAGAGGTCCTCAGGTTGTTCTTCAATTTATACCCTTGGTTAGGCCATTTAGATTATGCTGCACGTTTTGATCCCCGTTTTTACAGAATGGATATAAATGCTCGGGAAAACGTAAAAAATGAGGAGCAAAGTGCCCAATAATAAAAAACCTTTCCCCTAAAGGGTGACTGAGGCCCCTGTCTGCACCTCTCGAAAGGCGAGAATAGGGGGGGATATGTTTGAGGTGTATAAATGGAAAGGGATAGGAAGAAAGGGGATGAAAATAGCAGCTGAAAATATCTAGCCTAAAAAGGGACTCGCAGCAATGTTTCAATTTTGGGAAAATTCGGTTCGGGAAGGTAAGCAAAGCACGGGTTTGGAAAGGTGGTGGGTGAGTGGAAAAAACCCCCGGTACAGTTTAAGGCCAGAACGTTGTGTGTTTTAAAACTAGGTTAGATAAACACAAGAGTGGGTGGGGTGGGTTGATTTTTTTGGACCTGTTAGCTTGTGTACTGGGTCAGTTTCCCGGTTTCCTAATGTGCCCTAACTGAATGGTTGGGTACATTGGGCCTTAAGTGGTAGGAGATTTGGCCCTGCTTGCATGGGCCGTGGGTGCTGCAGGTTCCTTCTTTCTTTGTTTTAGTTTTTTATGTAGCATTTTCCCCCTAAAAGGGGAGTGTACAAAATGGTTTTAAAACACCGAAAAGTGAGAGTAAGAAATGTGCAACATCGGGTATCTTTTTTGTAGAGTTTCCCCTCCAGGGTTTTTTCAATACAAATTTGGACATAATTGAAGACATAGAACTATGTACAGAAGATGAGGTAATCAGTCCCTAAATAGGAGTAGGTGCAAACGCACCATGGTGGAGATTCTGAAGCAGAAGAAAGAACCCGGGCGTTTTATAGTAAGTCAGGTAAAGCAGACGAGGGCAAATTCCCCTGGTAGCGGGATTTCCCCAGGGAATGGCCCTTTCCCCAAAGGAGGGGTTAGTTTTTTAGTAGTAGTTGTCTTTGTCGTGAAGGTTATGTCATGCCCAAAATTTAAGATTCCATGATGTTCAGGTCGAAAAGTTGTGTACGAATGGTTTTAAAATACCGAAAAGATGAGAGTAAGCACATGTGCAACATCTTCTGTTTCAAATTCCAGAATGGTGCTGTTCCCCCCCTCTTCTAGGTTGAGGGACTGTTACCTCTCTTTGTAATAGTTTATGTCTTAAAGTTATGTCCTGTTTGTATTGATAAACCCACTGGATGGGAAACGTCACAATAAAATCCCCAGATGTTGCAATGTGTCTTCTCTCACCCTAAAAGGGGAGTGGGCAATAAATGGATGTCTAGGGCAATTTTGAAAATCGCTCGTAGCAGGTACTAAGGAACTTTCAGCCCATTAATTGATAACGGGGGGAAAATTCTATGGCAAGCATGATTGTATGCCAGGGTGGGGTTATCTTCTGGGGTATAGTGGTTGCATTAGCCATTCAATTGAGGGGGTAATTGATGTTTGTCTAAAAATTTAAACTGATAGTTATAGGGTAGGGGTGTTTTTGAAAAAAACAGTTGGGCTGCAGCATCGGGGTTAAAATCAGCAGAGTTCGGGACCCTCAGGAATATGTTTAAAAGCATTATTAAAAAATAAAGTTGTAGTAAATGCAAATCAATTGTCAACAAAAACAAAGAGGGATAGTAGAGGGAAAGAGTGACTAGCTCCTTAAAGGCTTACTTAAATAGTAAGGTCTAAAAAATAAGTTTGTGAGCAAAGATTACTTGAAGTACAAATTAATTTAAAAAAATTTATTAAGACACATGTGAACATCTGGGTATATTTATTGTGGGGACGTTTCCCCACCCAGTGGCAAAAAGTCTAAAATAAAGATACCCAGTTGTTGCAATGTGTCTTAATTTCTTTGTGGTATTATATACCATTTTAAAAACTTGTCAGACATGAACATCTGGAATCTTGATTCTGGGGACATGAATACCTTCCGGCTACTTTTTTTTTTTAAAAGCCCTGGATGGGAAACTTTCTACAATAAAGTCCCCAGTGTTCACTGGTTTTAAATTTCATCTTGTCGATATTAATACATTTTACACATAAAATATTTTGGTAAAACAGGCCCCTGGTTCAGCTTGGGGAAAGACAGAAAAATAACCTCTGAGTGCCAAAAATAGGGGTTTATAAACTTTCCACCTGGGGGTCAACAGGGGGTGGTGGTGTGGCGATGTATGTCAGGTTAATTTAAATTTTTTTTAAATACATGTATAAGGTTAGAAACATCGAAACAGAATTTTTTGGTACTTTTCTCGAGGGTGTGAAAAATTTTTTTTAGTGTGATATATGGGGCCCCAATTTGATACGGAGTTCAGTAAGCTGCTATTGGGCGAAATTCAAAGGCATCAAATTAAAAATTTTGACTTGATGGGAGATTTTAACTTTAGACAAATTGTTTGGGGAACAATGGACAAAAAATCTTGAGTCTGGGGGACTTTTTGATACGGTTCAAGATTGTTTTTTTAAAACATTTTGTGAAGAACCAACTAGGGAAACAATCTGCTTGACTTGGTTCTTGCCAAAAAAGAACCCTGTTAAAATCTTTAGGTTTTCATGGCTAGGGGAAAAATGTCACAAATAAATTAGTTTCAAATTTTTTATGGAAATTTCCCCGATAGCCAAATTTTGGGTCAGGTAGGTTGGGTTTGTTGCCAGTGGAGTATTTTAGGCATAGTTCTAAAATGTCCCGACAACTTTCGTCCCCAGTAAGGAAATTAGATTAACAAAAATGATCCCAAAGGTAAACAATAGATTAAACTTTTTTTTGGTCAAAAAAGAGGCTATATAGTGTATCAAAAGGGGGGTGGACAGTTAAAAAATCAATATATTCAATTAAAGAAAGGGGAAAAAAAAAAGGAATAAGAAAAAACAAAAAAAGGGATTAAAGGGTAAAATTGCAAAGGATTCGAGGATTAACCCCAATTTTTCAGTAACTCGGTGACCCCTGACAGTGTAAGGAAATTTGTGATCTTTTCAATATCTACTTTCAGTTTCACTCAGGAAAATACTAGCGAAATGCCGAAATAATAAATTATGTAGGAAAAGGACGTAATAAACTATGCACTTATGGGTAACTAGTGAATGGTCCCCAGAAAAATAAGGGAAAATTAAAAAACCCAAAAAAATCCAAAGGCCCGATAAAAATGTTTTCCCAAAGGGGTTTTAAAAAGGGAAAGTAAGAGGAAAATTTCATACTTTTGGTAATGTTTTCAATTACTCTTCAAAATGGGATAGTGCCATATAAGTGGAAAATGGCAAATGTAATACCTATTACAAGGAGGTACAGGTCCTTTTCTTCGAACTGAAACCAAAATTTTTTTTTTTTTTTTTTTTTTTAAAAAAAATTTTTTTTTTTTTTTTTTTTTTTTTTTTTTTATGTTTTTTCAAAATGTAAAAATTTAAAAATTTAAAAAATTTTTTCCGGAAAGGGATTCAAAAACACTGAAAGGGAAAAATGGGGAAAAAATTCGATGGGGGGAGACCCCTGGGTTAAGGGGTATTGTTGGGTCCGTTGTTTTAAATTTATAAACGACTTTGAGAAATTAAAATGGGAAAAAGGAAATTTTTTCCTGGACCCGCATTCATTGGGGCAAGGCACCCCCGTGTTTGAAAAATTAATGGGGAGAAATTCAGATCAGTTTTAAACAGCTGCAAGTTTTAAAAGTTGGCGGTTTTCCCCAATTTAATAATTTGAATTTAAAGGAATTTAAAAAAAGGATTTTGGGATTCTGGGTGATAAAAATAAAAAACAGTCAAAGGTTACAATTTAAAACCAAAACCCGGTTATTTTAAGAAAAATAAATTGGGAAAGTTCGGGTTTTTTTCAGACCCAAGGCAAATTTTAAAATTTTGCCCGGTACCATTTCAAATAATAAATTGAAAAGTTAAGGGGGTAAAAAGGATTGGAGTTTTCCCCATGAAACGGCAGGGCCCTAATTCACCTTTAAAAGCTAAAAAGGGGGGAAATTTTGGGGGGTTTATAGAAAAAGGAAAAAAATAAAGGGGTGTTTTAAAATCTAAAAAAAAACTTCGAGGCCCAAAAATTTTTTTTTGGAAAAAAAGTTTAAAAAGAAATGAAAAGGAAAATGAAAAGGCTAGGAGGAAACAAAGTTACCCTTAACAAGAAACCCCCTATAGGAGGGCCTTTATTTGGGGGGCCGGAACCGACCTGGGAGAAAAACTATAGGTAATTAAATATAAACCCGGGTTTTTAAATTTTTAAAGCTCAAAAATTGGCCCTTTTTGAGGGGGTTTTTTTCCCCCAACCCCAATTTTTAAACCCAAAAAATTCCTTCTGAAGAATTTTAACAAAACCCCTTTTCGGCCTTTTGGTGAACAGCCAATTTTCTCCCCTTTTTTTTTTGCCCCAAAAAACCCCCTATATCCTCCAAATTTTTTTTAAAGGGTGGGGGGCCCGACCTTGAAAGGCTATAAGGGATCAACCCCTTCCCTTTGTAAAATTTACAACCATTTTAAACTTACCCCAAAATTTGGGAAAAAATGAGGTCTTTCCCAAATTATAAGTTAAAAACAACCCGGAGGGGGGATCCTATTTTTTTTTTTTATGCTTCTTGATATGAAAAACCCGGGGAAATTCTATTTGCTTTTATTGCGAAAACACTTATGCACTTTGTTGTCTGGTTTTCAGATTACGGCCTAACCCCCCAAAAAACCTAAATCTTTTTTGCAATCCGTAATATTAAGATCTACATTATTTAGTTTTTGTGGCAGGTTATTTTCCTGTCCAACATTTAGAACTTAGCATTTGTCTATTTAAAATGTCTGCCACTTCTCCGCCACTGATCAGTTTTGAAATCTTCCCGGAGTGCTCGAATGTCCTCGTCAGAATGAATTCGAAGGCCTATTTTTGGTGTCATCGGCAAACTTGCCCATGTCGCTTTTATGCCTCATCTATGTCGTTTAGGTGATTGTGAACAGCAGGGGGCCAAACACTGCCCTGGGAACACCGCTCGTGACGCTTCCCACTCGATTTTCCCCATTTATGAAAAACTTCTGTCCCTTTTTGTCAACCATCCCTTTTTCCCAGGAAAAAATTTCCCCCTATTCCATGTCCCTTAATTTTTCTCAATAGTCTTGATGTGGGCCCCTGTAAAAAACCCTTACTGAAGCCCTATACACAAACATATTCATTCCCATGATCTCCCTCCTTAAAACCTTAGTGAAAAAGTTAAAAAATTCGTAAGGCGGGAACGCCCCTTTGAAAAACCACTGAGTTCGTTGATTAATTTATGTTTTCAAGGTGGTACAAAACTGCTCGGCAATTATTGATTCATAAATTTCCCCCACTTGGGGTTGGGTTATTGGTCTTTTTGGGAAGCTGGGCCCTGTACCTGCTTTAAAAAAGGTATCACTTTTGCCTTTTTCCCACTTATCGGGGCACCATCCCCGTTTGTAGTGATATTTTAAAAAGTTTTGCAAAGGGTTTGCTAAGCCCCTCTTTACTTCCTTTAGAACCCTTGCTACAGTTCATCGGGGCCCTGGGGATTTGTTGGGTTTTTAATTTTTCTATTTCCCAAAGGACCTTCCCTTTGTCCTAATCGTGCACAGTTTATTATCGTCCTGTTCTACATAATTTATCATTTCGGAAAATCGCTGGTTCCTCCTGTGTAAAAAGAGAGGAAGTATGTGTTAAAAAATTTTACACTTTCCTATCACGTCAGGAGCTGACCCCAGGAAAATTTTTAGTGGGGCCCTTTTTGTCCTGATCTTTTTCTGTATACCTGAAAAAATCCCTTTTTGGGGTTGTCTTCGTTCTTAGCAAATTTTTTCCCCACAATCTCATTTGTTTTTTTGTTTTCCCCCTTTTTTTCTCTCTTTATGAATATAGATTTTTAATTGCCCCTCTCCCCTTTTTTATTTTTATAATGCCTCTCTTTTGCCAAAACGATATTTTAATCTATTGTTCAAACCATTTAGGATCATTTTTGTTTGATTTGATTTCCCTATTTTAAAAAATTTGACTGAGCAGCAGCTATCCCGGAAAGTCATTCGGCAACCATCACCACCTACGCCCTTGTCAGGATTCCAGTTTGCCCACCTAAGTAATTTTTCGTCCTTGAAATCAGCCCCAAACGAAAGTCAGGGACAGGATTTAAATTTCCTTCTTGGGGGAAATTTCCCTGTATATTAAAACTGGTGATTTGTAAACCTTTCCCCAAACTTATCATTAACCTCAAAATTTTTAATTGTGTTTCCCCATGGCAAGACCAAGTCAAGGAGGTTATTTCCCCCGTTAGCTCTGTCAAAAACTGTTTTAAAAAAATCTGGGTCGTATCAAAAAATCCCTGACTCTAAATTTCCTGTCAAATTGTCCCGTCAATTGTCTATAGTTTAAATTCCTTTAGCCAAACATTTTGTATGTAGTGCCTTACGAATTTTGTTCCATGAAGTTTACTGCACTCCCCATCAAGTTTGGGGCCCCGTAAATACCCCCAAATTAGTTTTTTCGGCCCCCGGGCTGTAACCAAAAAAGATTCAGTGGGCGCTTCTACTTTTATATCATGTCTAAACAACAATTTAATTTTCTTGCATACATCACTGCTCCACCACCCTTCCTTTGACCCCGTAGTGTGGATAATTTTATGCCTTGTTGTGGCATTCAGGGGCTCTCTCTATCTTTCAGATTTAG
>NC_069407.1:65673453-65703561 GCF_026875155.1 Cherax quadricarinatus
GAAGAGGGTAAGGTACATAGAAATTGGCAGAGAGCATGCATAGTTCCTTTGTATAAAGGCAAAGGGGACAAAAGAGAGTGCAAAAATTATAGGGGAATAAGTCTGTTGAATATACTTGGTAAAGTGTATGGTAGAGTTGCTATTGAAAGAATTAAGAGTAAGACGGGAAGTAGGATAGCAGATGAACAAGAAGGCCTTAGGAAAGGTAGGGGGTGTGTAGACCAAGTGTTTACAGTGAAACATATAGGTGAACATTATTTATATAAGGATAAAGAGGTTTTAGTGGCATTTATGGATTTGGAAAAGGCTTATGTCGGTGTGAATAGGGGAGCAATGTGGCAGATGTTGCAGGTGTATGGCATAGGAGGTAGGTTACTGAAAGCAGTGAAGAGTTTTTACGAGTATAGTGAGGCTCAGGTTAGAGTATGTAGGAAAGAGGGAGATTATTTCACAGTAAAAGTAGGTCTTAGACAAGAATATGTGATGTCACAGTGGTTGGTCAATATATTTATAGATGAGATGTAAGAGAAGTAAATGCGAGGGTCTTGGCAAGAGGTGTGGAGTCAAAAGATAAAGAATCGAACATAAAATGGGAGCTGTCACAGTTGCTTTTTGCTGATGATACTGTGCTCTTGGGAGATTCTGAAGAGAAATTGCAGAGGTTGGTGGATGAATTTGGTAAGGTATGTAAAAGAAGAAAATTAAAATTGAATATAGGAAAGAGTAAGGTTATGAGGATAACAGAGAACTTTCTCCTTGGAAGTAAAGAGGAGAATGTATTAGAGTATAGTTTTACCAACACTCTTATATGGGTGTGAAGCATGGGTGATGAATGTTGCAGCGAGGAGAAGGCTGGAGGCAGTGGAGATGTCATGTCTGAGGGCAATGTGTGGTGTGAATATAATGCAGAGAATTCGTAGTTTGGAAGTTAGGAGGAGGTGCGGGATTACCAAAACTGTTGTCCAGAGGGCTGAGGAAGGGTTGTTGAGGTGGTTCGGACATGTAGAGAGAATGGAGCGAAACAAAATGACTTCAAGAGTGTATCAGTCTGTAGTGGAGGGAAGGCAGTGTATGGGTAGGCCTAGGATAGGTTGGAGGGAGGGGGTAAAGGAGTTTTTTTTTTGTGCGAGGGGCTAAAATCAAACCGGAAAAAAAGGAGACAAAAAAAAAAACAGCAGATTTAAGGCTTTTTTAATTTTTATGAAGGGAGACTTTCATATTTTTCGGAACATTTTCAGCGACTTTTTCATTTGCTTTTTCACAAATTTTATTTTATCATTCGATAGGCTTCAAAATTTCAACGCATTTATAAAGTATCTTGAGCAAAATTCATTAGATTTTTTTTACATGCGTTTGTCGCCTATGCACAGTGCTATTTAAGCCATTCGCCTATGTATGAATGAATTTAAAATGCTTCCTATTCCACAGGGGCTTCATGACCCCAGTGGGTTTAGCGATTTCTTAATATAAAAGGATTCTGAACATCAGTCTTTAATGGCTGATAAATCATCTGAAACAGATGGAACTTTACAAGGGTTAAGGCTGTGTAGGCAAAAATTATGTTGAATTCTGTGCAATAACCGAAAAAGACATCTTCTAGCCAGCTTTAAACTCACATTGTTGATGTGCTTTCCTCAAGGAGAAAGAATCTCTTGATGGTAGATTTTTATGATGATGTTAGTTTATTAAATTTGTCAGTTTTAGCAATCAAATGGGTTTCAGTGAAATAATTGGAGAATGAACTTCTGATCGGAAATGAATTACAATGAGTTTATCTGTTTATCCTAGGTTATCCTGGCTATATTAATATTGCTAGAATTACAGACAATATGTTAAGTAAAAGGACACAAATGTCACATTAGTTGTACTTGTGTCCTTTTACTTAACATATCCTCATTATCCTAGATTAAATCAACGTAGTGTTCTTCTATGTGTCTATAATATCTATGTGCCATCAAAACCATTTTTAAGCATTTGTCTCAAAACTCCAGCCCGTCGCGCTAACCACTAGACCAGCTAGCCACAATAAGATTCATCCAACTAGGTATATTTCTACACCATAGGAAGGTTAGCACAGGCACCTCTGTGACCACAAATGCAAGTTTTTACAGACGAATCTCCAGCTAGCGTGGCCGTGACGAACTCTAGCTCAAGTCCCTTCACTGCCGTCAACATGACTTAAGAAATCGTAATGACACGATTGCAAATAAACCATACCCCCGGCCGGGATTGAACCCGCGGTCATAGAGTCTCAAAACTCCAGCCCGTCGCGCTAACCACTAGACCAGCTAGCCACAATAAGATTCATCCAACTAGGTATATTTCTACACCATAGGAAGGTTAGCACAGGCACCTCTGTGACCACAAATGCAAGTTTTTACAGACGAATCTCCAGCTAGCGTGGCCGTGACGAACTCTAGCTCAAGTCCCTTCACTGCCGGTCAACATGACTTAAGAAATCGTAATGACACGATTGCAAATAAACCATACCCCCCGGCCGGGATTGAACCCGCGGTCATAGAGTCTCAAAACTCCAGCCCGTCGCGCTAACCACTAGACCAGCTAGCCACAATAAGATTCATCCAACTAGGTATATTTCTACACCATAGGAAGGTTAGCACAGGCACCTCTGTGACCACAAATGCAAGTTTTTACAGACGAATCTCCAGCTAGCGTGGCCGTGACGAACTCTAGCTCAAGTCCCTTCACTGCCGTCAACATGACGGCAGTGATTACGATTTCTTAAGTCATGTTGACGGCAGTGAAGGGACTTGAGCTAGAGTTCGTCACGGCCACGCTAGCTGGAGATTCGTCTGTAAAACTTGCATTTGTGGTCACAGAGGTGCCTGTGCTAACCTTCCTATGGTGTAGAAATATACCTAGTTGGATGAATCTTATTGTGGCTAGCTGGTCTAGTGGTTAGCGCGACGGGCTGGAGTTTTGAGACTCTATGACCGCGGGTTCAATCCCGGCCGGGGGTATGGTTTATTTGCAATCGTGTCATTACGATTTCTTAAGTCATGTTGACGGCAGTGAAGGGACTTGGCTAGAGTTCGTCACGGCCACGCTAGCTGGAGATTCGTCTGTAAAAACTTGCATTTGTGGTCACAGAGGTGCCTGTGCTAACCTTCCTATGGTGTAGAAATATACCTAGTTGGATGAATCTTATTGTGGCTAGCTGGTCTAGTGGTTAGCGCGACGGGCTGGAGTTTTGAGACTCTATGACCGCGGGTTCAATCCCGGCCGGGGGTATGGTTTACTAAGTTTATATAATTTTTTCTTTCTTGAAAGCTCGACATTTTTACGCAAAGAAAAGTTTGCATTGATTCTAACTTGTGTACGTCACTGTTCGCTCTTTAAGAATATTAAATGCTGTTTTTCATTCTATAATTTCTGAGTGTCGCAATTGTGTAGGTTCAAGCCTTCCATGTTCATAATGTGATAATACAGCTTCTGATCGACTTCATACTTAATGTTCTCGTGTATTTTAACACATTGATCTCTCTGAACTTTTTGAAAAGTTCGAATTAAATTGAAAAAAAAAATTACTGAGAACATCTCCATATTAGTTTCCAAATGATGACTTATGAATTCTTATTTACCTGCATTATCCACTTATGCCACATTTTTAATTATTCCAGTCACGTGCATTAAGGCATAAGAAACTGAAATTATGTATACGAGGATACCTACCTGGAACTGCACAGCCTCCGATGCCAATAACACTGATTACACTGTGAAATTGACATCTGGAAGAGATGTTTGAAAAGTTCATGGGGAATATTTAAATGACGTGTAAATGAAAGAAGTAAAAAGTGAGCAAAGAAATAAGCAAGATGATGGAAGTAACTGTCTTAAGGTTTAAGCAATGAAAGATTAGAGGTTGGTAAGATTATGAAAGAGATTATTGTATTTACGTCTTTGGAAGTAGAAAGTCGGCAGATGTGTGTTTTAAAATGAAGGTTAATCAAAGATATGGGGATTAAAGATAGGTGGAGTACTGAGGAGCTTCTTGAAAGAAATACGTTTGTCAATGAAGGCAAGAAGGAGCATGTAAAGGAATATAGTCGTGAGAAAGATTTTATATATATGATTACTGCATCGAGGAGGAGGCTGGAGGCAGTGGATATATCATGTTTGAAATTATTGTATTGTATGAATATCAAGCAGAGAAAAAACATGCGTTGAATTAAGATGTGGGGTATAAAAAGAATAATTCAGAAGGCGGTGGCGAGGTTATTGGCATAGTTAGATTATTTAGGAGAGCAGAATAGATTGATATTAACTGAAGGATGATTGGAGGTGTAAAACACTTAACAGGTAGGGAAGTTGTAGGGAGTGAGTGAAGGTGGTTAGGTACTGTAGGGTTATGAGCATCGTGTAAGCATGAATTAGAAAGTTAGATCAAAATGAGTATTTGGGGGGATTTATCGACCAGTTGAAATGTTTGAGAAAGGTAATATAAATGAAGGGATTTGGGAATATGATGTGTAGCAAATAAGACAATGAAGTTACACACTGACTTTTTACACATATTAAAAAAACAAGGCTGATTCAGTGATTTTTTTTTTACTGTATGGGTCACAGTTACACAAATACCAAGAGATGTATATCTCTGGATGTGTACAAAATGAAAGCTTACTTTCAATGGTGAATAGGTTATACGCTGCTTTAGTGATCCTCTTGTTCTGGTTAGGATTTAAATCCCCATTTATCCAATCATCTTGAGTCACAATTAGTTTTTCATGTATTCTCTTCTATTTTTGAGCGTGTGGTAATAACATTAAGACACTCAATTTTCTTTTATCGTGGCTTCACTTCGCATTCCGGAGTTACTGGCTATTAAAACTTTCAATTGTTTGAGGACCTCCATTATCACCTGTGCTTCTTGCAGTTTTTATGAAGTCGTTAACCCCAGGGCTGTGAGACCCTCGGTCTCCTGCTGGAGATGTTTGTTGCTGGGGAGTCATTAGTGTCTGCTGTTTGTGAGTCTGGGCTTCTGTTGCTGTGGAGTTCTGGCGTCTTCTGCTAGGGAGTAGTGGGTTTCTGCTGCTGTGGAGTTCTGGCCGTCTAATGCTAGGGAGTTGTGGGTTTCTGCTGCTGTGGAGTTTTGGGTGTCTTTTGCTGGGAAGTTTTGGGTGTCTCCTGCTGGAAAGTTCTGGGTGTTTCCTGCTGGAGAAATCTTGGTGCCTGCTGTTGGAGAGTTCTCAGTTTCTGCTACTGGGGAGTTGTTAGTGCCCCCTTCTTGGAATTTGTTGCTGAGGAGTTTTTGTTGTCTCTTGCTGGGGAGTTCTTGGAGTCTACTGCTGGAGAGTCCTGAGTGTCTGCTGTTTGGTAGTGTGTGACTCTACTGCTGCAGAGTTCTCAGAGTCTGCTGCTGAAGAGTTCTCTGCGTCTGCTGCTGGAAAGTTCTGGGAGTCTGCCGCTGAAGAGTCTAATGGTCTGTTGCTGGGACGACCTGGGAGTCTGCAGCTGAACCTTTCCTGCCTGTTTAGAGAATACATTAAAATGAAAATTATTTTCTAGTCTTTACCTGAAAACTTAGTTATTTAATAAAAGTAGAGAGTAACAAACACACTTACGTATATTTTTTTCGGATTAGGATAGTATAAAAAAATCCTATCTGTAACAATGACAAGTTGTTTTAAAGGAATTCAGGCTATACAATCTCTAAACTTACAAGACTTTATTACATATTTCTTATTTTTTCTTTGTTGGTAGAATAAAGTAGTGTGCAGAGTAAGTTTATTCAGCAGTACAATTTACGCATATATTCTGAGGAGCATATCTCTCTTGATCTGCATGCAGTGAGAGCAGCAGTTTAAATGGTCCAGAAAGGATGTATATCTCACTATGTAAACACTTATTTCTGTATTTGAAATTTAAGTATCTTTGTCTACACTTGTACAGGTGCCGTGCAGAGTTAATGAACCTCGCATAAGGACAGAACATTACAACATTAACAGTTGATATTTTTGACGACATCAACTCACACACACACACACACACACACACACACACACACACACACAGAAGAGGTGGGGCCAGGAGATGAGACTCGACCCCTGTAACCTCAATTAGGTTAGTACAATTAGGTGAGTACACACACACACACACACACACACACACACATGATGGATGGAGGAGCAGTGGAAAAGGATGGAACAAGAGTGGGAGAGAAAATTAGGAGAGCTCTCTGAAAAAATGGAGAAAGAGCTCTCTGTGAAATTGGAAAAGAGGTTGGAGAAGGAGACAAAGAATTGGGAGGCACAAGTCGAAACTGCAGTAGCCAAGATAAGGGTCCTAGAAGTTGAGATAAACAGGCTCCTCCAAGAGAAACCATGGTTGAAGTTCTCAGCAGAGTACAAGAGGGTGTTCCTAGACAGAGACAGAACAAAAACAGATTGACAGCAGCTGAGGGAGAGGACAAAAAAGCGAAAGGAGCTAGGAAGGGAGACAAGGACGGAACCAGCAGAGGTCAGTCAGAGCAGGACAGAGCAGAAAAGCAAGCACACACACAACTATCCTCAGAACCCCACAACCTACCACACCATCCCAACACAAACTACAATCCATACTCACAGCTTCCACCCAACACCCAGCTACAGAATCCCACAGTACGCTACCAGGTCTCCCACCCTCACAGGCCCCCAAACCACAGTGTTGGAGAGGAAACTAAAGGTATGGTACATAAACGCTGATGGAATAACAAATAAGTGGGAGGAGTGGCAAGAAAGAGTCAAAGAGGCATCACCGGACATCATAGTTCTCACAGAAACCAAGCTTACAGGTATGATAACAGATGCCATATTTCCAACGGGATACCAGATCCTGAGGAAAGACAGAGGGAACACGGATGGGGGTGGAGGAGTGGCACTGCTGATCAAAAACTGATGGAATTTTAATGAGCTGGGAAGAGGAGATAGCAGAGAAGCAAACGATTACATAGCGGGAACGCTTCACTCTGGAGGTCCCAAAGTGGTAATTGCAGTGATGTATAACCCCCACAGAACAGCAGGAGGCCAAGGCAAGAGTATGATGAGAGCAATAGAGCGATGGTTGACACACTGGCTGCAGTGACCAGAAGAGCTCATGCATGCTGGGCAAAGCTCCTGATCATGGGTGACTTTAACCACAAGGAAATCGATTGGGATAACTTGGAGCTACATGGGGGCCAAGATACATGGAGGGCTAAGATGATGGAGATGGTACTGGAAAACTTCATGTACCAACACGTAAGGGACACTACAAGAGAGAGAGGAGAGGATGAACAGGCACGACTGGACCTAGTATTCACCTTGAGTAGTGCAGATATTGAGGACATCACTTATGAAAGACCCCTTGGGGCCAGCGATCATGTGGTTTTAAGCTTCGAATATACAGTAGAGCTACAAGTGGAGGGGGAGGCAGGAAGGCCAAGGCGAATGAAGCCAAACTACAAGAAAGGGGACTACACGGGAATGAGGAACTTCCTGAATGGGGATCAGTGGGACAGAGGACTGGCAGGGAAGCCAGTTAATGAGATGATGGGATATGTAACAACAATGTGCAAGGAGGCTGAGGAGAGGTTTGTACCCAAGGTTAACAGGAATAATGAAAAATCCAGGATGAGCCCATGGTTCACCCAAAGGTGCAGGGAGGCAAAAACCAAGTGTGCTAGGGAACGGAAGAAACATAGAAGACTAAGGACCCAGGAGAATAGGGAGAGCACTCGTAGAGCCAGAAACGAATATGCACAGATAAGTAGGGAGGCCCAACGACAATTAGAAAACGACATAGCTGCAAAAGCCAAATCTGACCCGAAGCTGTTATACAGCCACATCAGGAGGAAAACAACAGTCAAGGACCAGGTAATCAGGCTAAGGAAGGAAGGAGGAGAGACAACAAAAAATGACTGTGAAGTATGTGAGGAACTCATCAAGAGATTCAAAGAAGTGTTCACAGAGGAGACAGAAGGGGCTCCAGAAAGACGGAGAGGTGGGGTACACCACCAAGTGCTGGACACAGTACACACAACCGAGGAAGAAGTGAAGAGGCTTCTGAGTGAGCTAGATACCTCAAAGGCAATGGGGCCGGATAACATCTCTTCATGGGTCCTGAGAGAGGGAGCAGAGGTGCTATGTGTACTCCTAACAACAATATTCAATACATCTATCAAAATAGGGAGATTGCCTGAGGCATGGAAGACAGCAAATGTAGTCCCAATCTTTAAAAAAAGAGATAGACATGAAGCACTAAACTACAGACCAGTGTCACTGACATGTATAGTATGCAAAGTCATGGAGAAGATTATCAGGAGAAGAGTGGTGGAACACCTAGAAAGAAATGATCTCATCAACAGCAGCCAACATGGTTTCAGGGACAGGAAATCCTGTGTCACAAACCTACTGGAGTTCTATGAGAGGGTGGCAGCAGTAAGACAAGAGAGAGAGGGTTGGGTGGATTGCATTTTCTTGGACTGCAAGAAGGCGTTTGACACAGTTCCACATAAGAGATTAGTGCAAAAACTGGAGGACCAATCAGGGATAACAGGGAAGGCACTGCAATGGATCAGGGAATACTTGTCAGGAAGACAGCAGCGAGTCATGGTACGTGGTGAGGTGTCAGAGTGGGCGCCTGTGACCAGCGGGGTCCCACAGGGGTCAGTCCTAAGACCAGTGCTGTTTCTGGTATTTGTGAACGACATGACGGAAGGAATAGACTCCAAATTTTCCCTGTTTGCAGATGACGTGAAGTTGATGAGAAGAATTCATTTGACTGTAGACCAGGCAGAAGTACAAAGGGATCTGGACAGGCTGCAGACCTGGTCCAGCAATTGGCTCCTGGAGTTCAACCCCACCAAGTGCAAAGTTATGAAGATTGGGGAAGGGCAAAGAAGACGGCAGACGGAGTAAAGTCTAGGGGGCCAGAGACTACAAACCTCACTCAAGGAAAAAGATCTTGGAGTGAGTATAACACCAGGCACATCTGAAGTGCACATCAACCAAATAACTGCTGCAGCATATGGGCTCCTAGCAAACCTCAGAACAGCATTCCGACATCTTAATAAGGAATCGTTTAAAACCCTGTACACCGTGTACGTTAGGCCCATATTGGAGTATGCGGCACCAGTGTGGAACCCACACCTAGTCAAGCACGTAAAGAAATTAGAGAAAGTACAAAGGTTTGCAGCAAGACTAGTCACAGAGCTAAGGGGTATATCCTACGAGGAGAGGTTAAGGGAAATCCACCTGACGACACTGGAGGACAGGAGAGATTGGGGGGACATGATAACGACATACAAAATACTGAGAGGAATTGACAAAGTGGACAAAGACAGAATGTTCCAGAAATGGGACACAACAACAAGGGGACACAGTTGGAAGCTGAAGACACAGATGAATCACAGGGATGTTAGGAAATATTTCTTCAGCCACAGAGTAGTCATAAAGTGAAATAGTTTGCGAAGCGATGTAGTGGAGGCAGGATCCATACATAGCTTTAAGCAGAGGTATGATAAATCTCACGGTTCAGGGAGAGTGACCTAGTAGCGGCCAGTGAAGAGGCGGGGCCATGAGCTTGGACTCGACCCCTGCAGCCTCATCTAGGTGAGTACAACTAGGTGAGTACACACACACACACACACACACACACACACACACACACACACACACACACACACACACACACACACACACACACACACACACACACACTACAACAATATTCACACCTAACAACAATATTCAATACATCTATCGAAACTGGGAGATTGCCTGAGGCATGGAAGACAGCAAATGTAGTCCCAATCTTATAAAAAAGGAGACAGACATGAAGCATTAAACTACAGACCAGTGTCACTGACATGTATAGTATGCAAAATCATGGAGAAGATTATCAGGAGAATAGTGGTGGAACACCTAGAAAGGAATGATCTCATCAACAGCAGCCAACATGGTTTCAGGGACAGGAATCCTGTGTCACAAACCTACTGGAGTTTCTATGACATGGTGACAGCAGTAAGACAAAAGAGAGAGGGGTGGGTGGATTGCATTTTCTTGGACTGCAAGAAGGCGTTTGACACAGTTCCACACAAGAGATTGGTGCAAAAACTGGAGGACCAAGCAGGGATAACAGGGAAGGCACTTCAATGGATCAGGGAATACTTGTCAGGAAGACAGCAGCGAGTCATGGTACGTGGCGAGGTGTCAGAGTGGGCACCTGTGACCAGCGGGGTCCCGCAGGGGTCAGTCCTAGGACCAGTGCTGTTTATGGTATTTGTGAACGACATGACGGAAGGAAATAGACTCTGAGGTGTCCTGTTTGCAGTGACGTGAAGTTGATGAGAAGAATTCACTCGATCGAAGACCAGGCAGAACTACAAAGGGATCTGGACAGGCTGCAGACCTGGTCCAGCAATTGGCTCCTAGAGTTCAATCCCACAAGTGCAAAGTCATGAAGATTTGGGAAGTGCAAAGAAGGCCGCAGACGGAGTACAGTCTAGGGGTTCAGAGACTACAAACCTCACTCAAGGAAAAAGATCTTGAGTGGTAGTATAACACCAGGCACATCTCCTGAAGCGCACATCAACCAAATAACTGCTGCAGCATATGGGCGCCTAGCAAACCTCAGAACAGCATTCCGACATCTTAATAAGGAATCATTCAGGACCTGTACACCGTGTATGTTAGGCCCATATTGGAGTATGCGGCACCAGTTTGGAACCCACACCTAGCCAAGCACGTGAAGAACTAGAGAAAGTGCAAAGGTTTGCAACAAGACTAGTCCCAGAGCTAAGAGGTATGTCCTACGAGGAGAGGTTAAGGGAAATCAACCTGACGACACTGGAGGACAGGAGAGATAGGGGGGACATGATAACGACATACAAAATACTGAGAGGAATTGACAAGGTGGACAAAGACAGGATGTTCCAGAGATTGGACACAGTAACAAGGGGACACAGTTGAAGCTGAAGACACAGATGAATCACAGGGATGTTAGGAAGTATTTCTTCAGCCACAGAGTAGTCAGTAAGTGGAATAGTTTGGGAAGCGATGTAGTGGAGGCAGGATCCATACATAGCTTTAAGCAGAGGTATGATAAAGCTCACGGCTCAGGGAGAGTGACCTAGTAGCGATCAGTGAAGAGGCGGGGCCAGGAGCTCGAACTCGACCCCGCAACCTCAACTAGGTGAGTACAACTAGGTGAGTACACGCACATACACACACACACACACACACACACACACAAACACACACACACACACACATACACATACACACACACACACACACACACACACACACACACACACACACACACACACACACATACACATACACACACACACACACACACATACACATGCGCACACAGAATGCTGTTGCAACGCTTTCATTATTATTTTTTGATCATCTTCATGGACAGGCTTCAGTTTTCAACCTCTAAAAACATTACTTACAACATGTTCATTTTGATCATAAAAGTTTGTGTTAGAATTAATTCAATGCTGTTGTTAATATTTTAGTATATACTGGTTGGGGAGAGAGTGTGTATCTTACACAGCTGCTACCTCAACCTACAAGATGTGCGAGAAAGGTATACAATACCAACAAGATGTAAGTTAAGACACATGTGCAACATCTGCAATATACTATAAAGATAAGCAGATGTTGCACATGTGTCTTCACTTTAAACCTACAAGATAACAGGATGTATTTTGGTCGCTGAGCCATCAGAGAAAAATGTTCCCGTGTTGTATAACGTGTTTCCTGTACGTCGCTAGAGGGCGACAGTAACACTGTCTAGTGCAGCATAACTTTTTTAAAACTGTTAAATGTTGGCGTGGAAAATATGAAGCTAATCAGAAGAGGCAGTCATATGTAGTCTTTTGGAAAATAATATCGTAATTTATTCAATAATAATGGTGAATTAGGACATTAATTGCCTCCAAACTAATTTCAGATCTGCATTGAGAAACATCTGCCTTAAAGTCAAACTGAAGAGACATTATCTTCTTATCTCAGAGAGACTAGTATCCTAAAATATAAGAGAATATTAAATATTAGCGTCGAAGGCATCAAGCGAATGAGCTGCAACACTCAAAAATTGTCACATAAAATCGTTATTTCAATTTTCTTCTTTCTTGGAGCCAACACTGGATGAATTCGAGGAAAACCTGTCTCGAGGTGAGATTGTCCAGAATTTATGGTAATAGTAAGTTAGTAAATAAACAAGCTTTATTTCGGCTTTGGATGTATTTATTAACATTCATTTTTTTTCAGTTAAATTAAGAGCAAACATAAGTTTTTGATTGATGCAGTTCAAAATTATTTTCAACAATGGAACGCGCAAAACTCAAAGCATGAGTAATGGGAGGCATTCATTTATATTTGATCCAAGGAAGAGTAAGAATAGCTCCAGTATCTCGGATTTAGATCCCTTCACTAACATCAAGATATTCGCCGCGAAGACTTACAATCCATCTGTATAATACTATTCCATTTCGTGATTAAAAGTTACAAAATGGAAGCTATGCACTCCATTAAAAGTTATATTTTTTTTTCTTAGAGTAAACCGAATGTTGAGATTCTGAAGCCAATCACAGGAACCTTTCCCTAGTTACAGATAACCAGGGTAATAAATTTGAAGTCTATCGGATGAATCATTCTAAACTTATAGACGAGAGTCTAGGATGAAGTTAGTGGAACACAAGACAACTTGTTTTTATTGCATATTTCGCAGTTTCAGGGGACTTATTTGTCTTCACGCGACTGGTTCTGACATTTTAAGAAATTCAGATTTGAAATATTTTTTCCTATAAATTTAGCAAACTGACACCTATACAGCATAAATTCCATGCAAGAATCTAGGACTAAAGATGCATAAGTGATGGTGTTTCAAGCCGACCGCAAGAGGCATTCACTAGTTATTACCGATAATTACTCGTAGCTGCTCTTATTCCTCATACAATTTGTTCCTGCTACTCTTATCCTAAATCTAAATTTTTCCAACTTGAACCCATTGCTGGAAGTCCTGTCTTGGTTAAGTATTTTTCACTTTATTTACTTCCCTTCATTTATACCTGTTTATCACTTATACAACCCAGTCATATCCCCTCTATTTCTACGTAGAAAGTGCAGAGTCAGTGCTCTCAGTTTATCCTCGTAGACGAAGTCTAAGAGACGATACTTCTCTGGCGAGATCTCAAAACATTTCCGTCTACTCCTGTAACTAATAAGATAATAGGCAGCAACACAGTTTGGATGAAGTGACTTGATCTGTAACATATACTACGTTGTCTTTCCTTACATTATTTATACGCAAAAAAAAAAAAAATATTTTAGAGCTTTTCGAGCCCTTTACAAGAAGCTTGATTATAGAAAAAAAAATTGTTGAGTATTTATAAAAACGTAATTAAAAAAAAAATAGCAACAGAGGGAAAATTACAATCGATATTTTTAAAGGATTAATTTGAAAGTCGTACATGAGTTGATGTAGACTGATGAGAGGCATGCAGCCAGGTGTGTACAAGAGAGAGCAAGAGGGTGGGAAAGTAAACCGGGAGGGAAGGAGAGTGGGAAAGTGAGCCAGGTGAGCAAGAGAGTGGGAAAGCGATCCAGGAGGGAAGGTGGGAAAGTGACCCGGGAAAGCAAGAGGGTGGAAAACAGATTTGGTAGGAATGTGAAAGGAGTCATGAGCGAAGGAGGATGGAAAAGTGAGCCAAGTGAGAAGGTTATTAAGCAGGAGGGTGAGAGGAGCCATGTGAAGAATAAAAGTATACGTTGATATCAGTCAGGGGAGAGGCAGGGATGGATGAGGGATGGATACCAGTGAGGGGAGAGGCAGGGTTGGATGAGGGGTGGATACCAGTGAGGGGAGAGGCAGAGATGGATGAGGGGTGGATACCAGTCAGGGGAGAAGCAGAGATGGATGAGGGATGGATACCAGTCAGGGGAGAGGCAGAGATGGATGAGGGATGGATACCAGTCAGGGGAGAGGCAGAGATGGATGAGGGATGGATACCAGTCAGGGGAGAGGCAGAGATGGATGAGGGGTGGATACCAGTCAGGGGAGAGGCAGAGATGGATGAGGGGTGGATACCAGTCAGGGGAGAGGCAGAGACGGATGAGGGGTGGATACCGGTCAGGGGAGAGGCAGAGATGGATGAGGGGTGGATACCAGTCAGGGGAGAGGCAGAGATGGATGAGGGATGGATACCAGCCAGGGGAGAGGCAGAGATGAATGAGCGGTGGATACCCGTCAGGGGAGAGGCAGGGATAGATGAGGGATGGATACCAGTCAGGGGAGAGGCAAAGATGGATGAGGGATGGATACCAGTTAGGGGAGAGGCAGAGATGGATGAGGGATGGATACCAGACAGGGGAGAGGCAGAGATGGATGAGGGATGGATACCAGTCAGAGGAGAGGCAGAGATGGATGAGGGATGGATACCAGTCAGGGGAGAGGCAGAGATGGATGAAGGATGAATACCAGTCAGGGGAGAGGCAGAGTTGGATGAGGGGCGGATACCAATCAGGGGAGAGGCAGAGATGGATAAGGGATGGATACCAGTCAGGGGAGAGGCAGTGATGGATGAGGGGTGGATACCAGCCAGGGGAGAGGCAGAGATGGATGAGGGGTGGATACCCGTCAGGGGAGAGGCAGGGATGGATGAGGGATGGATACCAGTCAGGGGAGAGGCAAAGATGGATGAGGGATGGATACCAGTTAGGGGAGAGGCAGAGATGGATGAGGGATGGATACCAGTCAGGGGAGAGGCAGAGATGGATGAGGGATGGATACCAGTCAGGGGAGAGGCAGAGATGGATGAGGGATGGATACCAGTCAGGGGAGAGGCAGAGATGGATGAAGGATGGATACCAGTCAGGGGAGAGGCAGAGTTGGATGAATGGCGGATACCAATCAGGGGAGAGGCAGAGATGGATAAGGGATGGATACCAGTCAGGGGAGAGGCAGAGTTGGATAAGGGGTGGATACCAGTCAGGGGAGAGGCAGGGATGGATGAGGGATGGATACCAGTGAGGGGAGAGGCAGGGATGGATGATGGGTGGATAGCAGTCAGGGGAGAGGCAGAGATGGATGAGGGATGGATACCAGTGAGGGGAGAGGCAGAGATGGATGAGGGATGGATACCAGTCAGGGGAGAGGCTGGGATGGATGAGGGGTGGATACCAGTCAGGGGAGAGGAAGAGATGGATGAGGGATGGATACCAGTCAGGGGAGAGGCAGAGATGGATGAGGAATAGATACCAGTAAGGGGAGAGGCAGAGATGGACGAGGGATGGATACCAGTCAGGGGAGAGGCAGGGACGGATGAGGGATGGATACCAGTCAGGGGAGAGGCAGAGATGGATGAGGGATGGATACCAGTCAGGGGAGAGGCAGAGTTGGATGAGGGGTGGATACCAGTCAGCGGAGAGGCAGAGATGGATGAGGGATGGATACCAGTCAGGGGAGAGGAAGGGATGGATGAGCGATGGATACCAGTCAGGTGAGTGGCAGGGATGGATGAGGGATGGATACCAGTCAGGGGAGAGCCAGGGATGGATGAGGGATGGATACCAGCCAGGGGAGAGGCAGAGATGGATGAGAGATGAATAACAGTCAGGGGAGAGGCAGCGATGGATTAGGGATGGATACCAGTCAGTGGAGAGGCAGAGATGGATGAGAGATGGATACCAGTGAGGGGAGAGGCAGAGATGGATGAGGGATGGATACCAATGAGGTGAGAGGCAGAGATGGATGAGGGATGGATACCAGAGAGGGGAGAGGCAGATATGTATGAGGGATGGATACCAGTCAGGGGAGAGGCAGGGATGAATGAGGGATGGATACCAGTCAGGGGAGAGGCAGAGATGGATGAGGGATGGATACCAGTCATGGGAGAGGCAGAGATGGATGAGGGATGGATACAAGTTCAGGGGGAGGCAGGGATGGATGAGGGATGGATACCAGTCAGGGGAGAGGCAGAGATGGATGAGGGATGGATACCAGTCATGGGAGAGGCAGAGATGGATGAGGGACGGATACCAGTCAGGGGAGAGGCAGGGATGGATGAGGGATGGATACCAGTCAGGGGAGAGGCAGAGATGGATGAGGGATGGATACCAGTCAGTGGAGAGGCAGAGATGGATGAGGGATGGATACCAGTCAGGGGAGAGGCAGGGATGGATGAGGGATGGATACCAGTGAAGGGAGAGGCAGAGATGGATGAGGGGAGGATACCAGTCAGGGGAGAGGCAGAGATGGATGAGGAGTGGATACAAGACAGGGGAGAGGCAGCCATGGATGAGGGGTGAATACCAGTCAGGGGAGTGGCAGAGATGGATGAGGGTGGATACCAGTCAGGGGAGAGGCAGAGATAGATGAGGGATAGATACCAGTCAGGGGAGAGGCAGAGATGGATGAGGGATGGATACCAGTCAGGGGAGGCGAGAGATGGATGAAGGATGGATACAGTCAGGGAAGAGGCAGAGTTGGATGAAAGACGGATACCAATCAGGGGAGAGGCAGAGATGGATAAGGGATGGATACCAGTCAGGGGAGAGGGCAGAGTTGGATAAGGGGTGCATATCAGTCAGGGGAGAGGCAGGGATGGATGAGGGATGGATACCAGTGAGGGGAGAGGCAGGGATGGATGATGGGTGGATACCAGTCAGGGGAGAGGCAGAGATGGATGAGGGATGGATACCAGTCAGGGGAGAGGCAGAGATGGATTAGGGATGGATACCAGTCAGGGGAGAGGCAGGGATGGATGAGGGGTGGATACCAGTCATGGGAGAGGAAGAGATGGATGAGGGATGCATACCAGGGGAGAGGCAGAGATGGATGAGGAATAGATACCAGTAAGGGGAGAGGCAGAGATGGACGAGGGATGGATACCAGTCAGGGGAGAGGCAGGGACGGATGAGGGATGGATACCAGCCAGGGGAGAGGCAGAGTTGGATGAGGGATGGATACCAGTCAGGGGAGAGGCAGAGTTGGATGAGGGGTGGATACCAGTCAGCGGAGAGGCAGAGATGGATGAGGGATGGATACCAGACAGGGGAGAGGCAGGGATGGATGAGGGATGGATACCAGTCAGGGGAGAGGCAGGGATGGATGAGGGATGGATACCAGTCAGGGGAGAGGCAGGGATGGATGAGGGATGGACACCAGCCAGGGGAGAGGCAGAGATGGATGACAGATGGATACCAGTCAGGGGAGAGGCAGGGATGGATTAGGGATGGATACCAGTCAGTGGAGAGGCAGAGATGGATGAGGGATGGATACCAGTGAGGGGAGAGGCAGAGATGGATGAGGGATGGATACCAATGAGGTGAGAGGCAGAGATGGATGAAGGATGGTTACCAGAGAGAGGAGAGGCAGAGATGTATGAGGGATGGATACCAGTCAGGGGAGAGGCAGGGATGGAAGAGGGATGGATACCAGTCAGGGGAGAGGCAGAGATGGATGAGGGATGGATACCAGTCATGGGAGAGGCAGAGATGGATGAGGGATGGATACCAGTCAGGGGAGAGGCAGAGATGGATGAGGGATGGATACCAGTCATGGGAGAGGCAGAGATGGATGAGGATACGGATACCAGTCAGGGGAGAGGAAGGGATGGATGAGGGATGGATACCAGTCAGGGGAGAGGCAGAGATGGATTAGGGATGGATACCAGTCAGGGATGAGGCAGAGATGGATGAGGGGTGGATACCAGTCAGGGGAGAGGCAGAGATGGATGAGGGATGGATACCAGTCAGGGGAGAGGCAGAGATGGATGAGGGATGGATACCAGTCAGGGGAGAGGCAGAGTTGGATGAGGGGTGGATGCCAGTCAGAGGAGAGGCAGGGATGGATGAGGGATGGATACCAGTGAGGGGAGAGGCAGAGATGGATGAGGGGTGGATACCAGTCAGGGGAGAGGCAGAGATGGATGAGGAGTTGATACAAGACAGGGGAGAGGCAGCCATGGATGAGGGGTGAATACCAGTCAGGGGAGAGGCAGAGATGGATGAGGGTGGATACCAGTCAGGGGAGAGGTAGAGATGGATGAGAGATGGATACCAGTCAGGGGAGAGGCAGAGATGGATGAGGAATGGATACCCGTCAGGGGAGAGGCAGAGATGGATGAGGGGTGGATCCAGTCTGGGGAGAGGCAGAGATGGATGAGGGGTGTATACCAGTCAGGAGTGAGGCAGAGATGGATGAGGGGTGGATCCAGTCAGGGAGAGACAGAGATGGATGAGGGATGGATACCAGTCAGGGGAGCGGCAGAGATGGATGAGGGGTGGATCCAGTCAGGGGAGAGGCAGAGATGGATGAGGGGTGGATCCAGTCAGGGGAGAGGCAGAGATGGATGAGGGGTGGATACCAGTCAGAGGAGTGGCAGAGATGGATGAGGGGTGGATCCAGTCAGGGGAGAGGCAGAGATGGATGAGGGGTGGATACCAGTCAGGGATGAGGCAGAGATATATGAGGGATGGATCCAGTCAGGGGAGAGGCAGAGATGGATGAGGGGTGGATACCAGTCAGGGAAGAGGCAGAGACGGATGAGGGATGGTTACCAGTCAGGGGAGAGGCAGAGATGGATGAGGGGTGGATACCAGTCAGGGGAGAGGCAGAGATGGATGAGGAATGGATACCAGTCAAGGGAGAGGCAGAGATGGATGAGGCGTGGATACCAGTCAGGGGTGAGGCAGATATGGATGAGGGGTGGATCCAGTCAGGGAGAGACAGAGATGGATGAGGGATGGATACCAGTCAGGGGAGCGGCAGAGATGGATGAGGGGTTTATCCAGTCAGGGGAGAGGCAGAGATGGATGAGTGGTGGATACCAGTCAGAGGAGTGGCAGAGATGGATGAGGGGTGGATCCAGTCAGGGGAGAGGCAGAGATGGATGAGGGGTGGATACCAGTCAGGGATGAGGCAGAGATGGATGAGGGGTGGATCCAGTCAGGGGAGAGGCAGAGATGGATGAGGGGTGGATACCAGTCAGGGGAGAGGCAGAGACGGATGAGGGATGGATGCCAGTCAGGGGAGAGGCAGAGATGGATGATGGGTGGATACCAGTCAGGGGAGAGGCAGAGATGGATGAGGAATGGATACCAGTCAAGGGAGAGGCAGAGATGGATGAGGGGTGGATGCCAGTCAGGGGAGAGGCAGAGATGGATGAGGGATGGATACAAGTCAGGGGAGAGGCAGAGATGGATGAGAGGTGGAAACCAGTCAGGGGAGAGGCAGAGATGGATGAGGTGTGAATGCCAGTCAGGGAAGAGGCAGAGATGGATGAGGGGTGGATACCAGTCAGGGGAGAGGCAGAGACGGATGAGGGATGGATACCAGTCAGGTGAGAGGCAGAGATGGATGAGGGGTTGATACCAGTCAGGGGAGAGGCAGAGATGGATGATGGGTGGATACCAGTCATGGGAGAGGCAGAGATGGATCAGAGGTGGATACCAGTCAGAGGAGAGGCAGAGATGGATGAAGGGTGGATACCAGTCAGGGGAGATGCAGAGATGGATGTGTGGTGGATACCAGTCAGGGGAGAGGCAGAGATGGATGAGGGGCAGTGTTACGTTGGTTTGTCCCTTATTACTTTGATAGTAAGGTTCTCACTACATGTTCTAGTGTGGGGTAACTTTTTACTTAATGGCCTTATCTGTCTAGGGGTAATACTTACATTATGGCTGATCATCCTGAGTGTCTCTGATATCCTTTCACCAGCCCTCTTCACAGGTTATGTAAACTACTACTATAAAAATATAACTTTATTCTCAATAGATATGTACAGAATATACAATTACAGCCTCACATTTTCAAAACAAAGATCTACACACTCCATAGCTGTTCTCCACATGGTGTTTTCCAACAACTTTTGTCCTTCTCTCTTCTTGACATAACTCTGGGCTAACCAGTGTTTTGAGACACTTTAGTCACCCTGGGTATGGTGGCCACAACTTAAATTATAAAAACTCACCCCTGGAGCACACATAATACCCCAAAAGATCGAAGAAGGACCCAGAGATCCTGCCAGGTTGAAGGTCAGCCACAGAGAGAGAGAGAGAGTCAGAGAGGGAGAGAGAGAGAAGCCTAGCTAAGCTCCTCCCACCAAAACAAAAGACTGTTGTCAAGCACAATTCTCCAGTTACCACAATTCTACCAAACCTTAATTTTACTTTTACAAAAAGAAATACGACTTTATAAACTACTTATTTAAATTGTGTGTGTGTCTATAGGATAACCTATTATATTGAGAAAAAGGCTTGACCCAGCTGCCTCTCAGTCATAAGGTTGATCAGCCCTTATGACATTTAGAACTGAGTCCCAATCAATTCAATATAATTAGGTATTCCAGAGTAACTGTTACTTATAAATACATGTTGGGTCCTATAGCCCCATAACACCCCCACCTCCAGACGAAGTCTCACAAAAGCTAGCCGTGTCCCTCAGGATATGGCTAGTAAAAAGTATATTACTTAAGTCTGAAGGTGGTAAACAAGACTACTAGAAATGCTACATATTTCCTAGCACCATAACTACTCTTCACTTTACTGTTATTTACAACAGATTGCAGAATTTTTTTAGAAAAGCATTTTAACTATACCCATATACTCAAGCGTGTAACTATTTACAATTTTAGTGACTTTTAAACAATACACATTACAATGCAAAAATTGCACACAATGCCCACTGTGAAAGCCCGCACCAACAGGCCTGTGCCTCTGCTACGGTAATCCAGCAAGCAACTGGTACTCCAGGGTGGCATCTTCCTGATCAGGAGACGAGAGTATAGCCAAACCCAGAGCAGTCAGGTGTACACCAGGCAGGAAACTTCACAAAACATGTCAAGGTGTCTCTCACTTGGTGGCCGAACCAAACAGTGAGACTTCCAGTCAACACTCACGATCCTTAACATGGTCATGCACTCAAGCCCATCTTCCGAGGTCCCACTCCACACAGATCCTCCAAACTTATGAAGAGGAGGCTGACATAGAACATGAAGGGGTCCAAGGGACCACAAAGGCAAATCGTCGGGCCGTTTTGTATATAGAGCACACCAAGACACAACATCACATACCTTCCTGAACGTCTCATGTTACCGAAGGTTGTCAACCACTGCCTCAACTCACATTTACGTACACCCTGACCCTCGTCACACTTTTGGCTCTGACTCGACTCCTTCACAGTCAGATGGCCGGTAGAGAGTACTCAGGCTCGCCGAGAGTCCACCACTGCAAAAACAACAAGGTCAGCACATGACAAACACTATGTACAAAGTACGCACCATGCATCTACATGAAACATCTAGAGAGCATCAGCAACCACATTCTCTGAGCCTTTTATATATTTGACTTCCAAATTAAAAGGCTGTAGGAACAAAGCCCATTTTAAGAGTCTGATTTTAGTCACCATACACAGGAACAGGATGAAGAGATCCTGAGACATGTACAAATGCTGAATAGCCAGCCCCAAAATGAAAATTTTCTTTCCTGTGGTAAAATGTTGACATTTAAATTTAGAAGGTTGCTCATTGATAGTAACAGTTCTGCAACCTCTCGCAGTACAACAACAAACACCAAAGACATCTCTTTGCACCCAGGTTGGATACATCAAGTTTACATAAATACCATCACGTTCCATCTCACACACAAATTTTAAGCACACAATGAACACAATTTGCATTACACACATTAAAATGGTACTGGAACACAGGCCGTGAAAATCACATCTTCCTGCCCCATGTTTTAGTTTATTTAAAATGTTTGCATCTCTTAGTGCATAAGTATCAATCTTTCTAATCCTGTAAACCTTAGTTGTTAAACGTACTTTGTGGTAGTCAGTGTTTATGCCCAGGGTGCCATCTAATTTGGGAACCATGAAGCATGGGAATGCCCACTGACTTTCACTAAGCACTACAAACTGGTGTTGCAAGAATTTCACTTCTTCCTCCATCTCCAATTGTTCATACAGATTTTTCCCACACAAAAATTGTTGAATTGGCTCAGCTTCCTTAACAATTTCTTCATGGAGTTTCAACTTTTCCCCATTACTGACATCCCAAACTTTTACAAAGTTCCAAGGTGGCTGAGCCAACTCTCCAACATTTTTCTCATTAAAACCAAGCATGCATTTCCCAAAATCTTTTACACACATGTTATTTCTTAAATACACTTTTGGTATTTCATACAGATTATTGTTTTGCAGCCCTTTACATTCCATTAAAACATTGGTCTCTCTGAAATTTTGACATAACTTCAAACCCTTTAACCGGTTACTGTGTACACTATACTCATTCTTTTCTTGCTTGGGGGTGTGGATTTCATATCTAACCCCTGGGAACTTCCCCCACAACATGTTCAGCTCACAGCAACTTGCCATACAGATTTTCACATGAATTGGCTCCAGTATCAGCACTTCCTCTCCAGCCTCCAGAGTATCATGGTCCACATTATGGCCCCACATCATCATCCTGGTCTGGTTGATGGGCACGTTCACTGGTACCATCCACCTCATATGAGCCAAACAGTGTCTGAAACTGAGAAAAAGCTCCGAGGGGGGAGCATCACCATCCTCCCCAAGCCAATAGCTCAGAGATTCCAGAGTGCTTCCCCACTCAGCAAATACAAAGAAAGGGATCCTCTCATCCCAGTTGTTAGTATTGTCTATACCATAGGCTTGCATCATTGTCTTGAGGGTTTGATGTAATTTCTCTATTTCCCCTTGAGATGGAGAGTGATACACAGTTGAACACTGAGGCTCTACTTTTAGTCCCTTCAAAACATTTCTAAAAGACTTTGAGGTAAAGTTAGGCCCTTGGTCTTTTTGCACTGCTTGAGGAAAACAAACATGAAAAAAAGAACTTCATCAAAACCCTTAAGACTACATGAGCAGTTATCTTATGTAGAGGGACTGCTTCCAGGTACCTGGTAGTGGAGAAAATATATGTGAGTAAATAATCATTTCCCAGTTTGGTCCTTGGGAATGGACCAAGTACATCTACTACCAGCTTGCTGAAGGGTTCACCTGGTGCTGAAATAGACTGAAGGAGAACAGGTTTAATACTTCGACTAGGTTTCCCTATAATTTGAAAGACATGATAGGTCTCAATATGCTCTCTGACAGTCTCCCACAGCTGAGACCAGAAGAAATGGCTGGAAACCTTGGACATCACCACCTGGGGACAAAACCCTTTTTCTCCTTCCATCGATACTGCAAACAGAGGTGAATTCTTTGTAAGAGTTTCCTCCCTGAAATGAAAACACTTATTTAACTGTAAAATCTCTTCCTCAGCAACAGCGACATTTTCCTGCACAGAAATTAATTGCACCCTAGCAGGTGCAGCCTCTCTCACACTATTTAACTGATCCATTCTGCAATCATGCTCAGCTCTGGCTGGAACATCCTTTTCTTCAGTTGACTGCAGTTCAACGTCAGAAATATCATGAATACTGTTGGTAGCATGATCATGAGCCATGCTTCTCATGGTGGAACCATCAGGGAGAAGGTCTGGCAGGGTTTTCCTAGCCATTTCCTCCCAACATTTTGGACTTGGTTTCCCCCAAACTAGTTGTTCCTCACTGTCTAACAGGCCCATAACATTATTCCCTGATAAGAGGTCGACCCCTTCGAAGGGAATTTCATCTGAGATACCTACAGGGAGATAGCCAACTTGGTATGCAGATTCTACCCATAATTTGTGTACAGGTGTCCTTATGGTTGAACCAGTAATACCCTTCAACAATATATCTACCCCAGTATAGGTATCCTTAGACACTGGTAGCACTCCAGCACGTAGCAAAGAGTAGGTGCTACATCCATCTCTCAAGGACAATATGTTCTCAACTCTGCCTACATCCTTTTGCAAACCAACTGTGGACCTATTAGAAAATATACACATCCTGGGGTCTAGATCCAAAGGTTCCTCCTCACCTTGCCTTGAAGACCTAATGCAGGCAACTGGATGTATCTCTGCAGTTAGAGTCCTCTGGGGTGCTTCCTCCCTTTCCTGATCTCGCCGCCTTGACCAGCAAAACTTTTGTGTGTGTCCAGTTTTGTTACAGTAGTAACAGGCATAACTCTTAAAGGTATTTTTACCATTTGGTGTAGGACTGGTACTGTTTACTCGAGGACCTGAAACATTATTTGATTGTCTAGGTAAACTTTGAACTCCAGCTGACTTACCTTTTCCTTCTATTTTAGAGGGCACCTCAGACTTCATTTGTCCCTGAAAATTCTTGTCCCACTTACCTTTATGACCATAGGACTTGGAATAAGGTTTAGAATGAGTGGGGAAATTTTCAGAAGCAGCATGACTGTTTTTAATTACCAATTCCCTGCGAGCCAAGAATCGGTCACCTAGATCTAGTGCTTCTGAAAGATTATCTGGGTTTTTGTCCTCCAGATACTCTCTGAGGTCAACAGGGATTGTATTGTACAATTCCTCATGAACCATCAGATCCAATAATTTGTTATAGTCTTTATTAACTCCTTTGGAACAAACCCATTTCTTAAAAAGGAACAGTTTCTCATTCCCAAACTCAGTTAAGGTCTGCCCATCCTGAAATTTTTGATTCCTGAACTTTTGTCTATATTTCTCAGGTATCATTTGGTAGGCAAGCAATACTTCCTCCTTAATCTTATCATAATCAGAAAAATTTTGCCCCTCCAGAGTCTCTACTCTCTGGAATCCTTTACCCACAAGTTGTGTGCGAACTAGGGTAGCCCACTTCTGTTTGGGCCATCCTTGCTCCAGAGCAGTCTTCTCAAAAAAAGAAAAATATCTATCTGGGTCACTCTCTGTAAACTTAGGGACAAAATTTGCAGCTTTAGTTATGTTAAAGTACTGCTCAGGCTCTTGTTCTGAACCTCCTAACCTTTGATGCTCTTCCTCTTTAGCTTTCATTAATTTCATTTCAGCCTCTAGCACAGCTAATTTCAGTCTCATCCATTCCATTTCTGTAACACCTGGGGTAGGTGATCCCTCATGTTCACTGTTAACAGGCATGTTTACTGATGAATTATTACCTTCCTCCCTGAAGCCTGAGAAGGTGAAAGACTCAACTTCTGACATAGTTTTATCTTTAAACACTTGCTTCCCTCTTACGGTATCAGTGGACAAAGTTTTCCCACAGGCACATAAAATAACATTAAAATGGTATAAAATACCGACAGGTTGTTAGGTAAGACACATATGCAACAGTTAGGTATCTTTATTATGAAACGTTTCGCCTACACAGTAGGCTTCTTCAGTCGAGTACAGAAAAGTTGATAGAAGCAGAAGATACTTGAAGACGATGTAATCAGTCCATCACCCTTAAAGTTTTGAGGTGGTCAGTCCCTCAGTCTGGAGAAGAGCATTGTTCCATAGTACTATGGAACATAGTACTATGGAACAATGCTCTTCTCGAGAGTGAGGGACTGACCACCTCAAAACTTTAAGGGTGATGGACTGATTACATCGTCTTCAAGTATCTTCTGCTTCTATCAACTTTTCTGTACTCGACTGAAGAAGCCTACTGTGTAGGCGAAACGTTTCATAATAAAGATACCTAACTGTTGCATATGTGTCTTACCTAACAACACATAAAATAACACAAATTGAATGTAAACTATGCACATAGCACTTACCATAACCACAACGAAAATGTGTTACTCAACCTTTCTCCCACCTTAGGAGAAAAACAACCTGTAAACTAATATATGAAAACAACACTTCCACTGACACCACCTTGGTAAATCTTCTACCAGAAACATGCAACTGTTATTACCCCATACCAGCACATATAGTTCAAAGAATGTTTTGAGTTATTTTAGCAGTCAAATAACTATCCCGGACAGGCCCCCATGTTACGTCGGTTTGTCCCTTATTGCTTTGATAGTAAGGTTCTCACTACATGTTCTAGTGTGGGGTAACTTTTTACTTAATGGCCTTATCTGTCTAGGGGTAATACTTACATTATGGCTGATCATCCTGAGTGTCTCTGATATCCTTTCACCAGCCCTCTTCACAGGTTATGTAAACTACTACTATAAAAATATAACTTTATTCTCAATAGATATGTACAGAATATACAATTACAGCCTCACATTATCAAAACAAAGATCTACACACTCCATAGCTGTTCTCCACATGGTGTTTTCCAACAACTTTTGTCCTTCTCTCTTCTTGACATAACTCTGGGCTAACCAGTGTTTTGACACACTTTAGTCACCCTGGGTATGGTGGCCACAACTTAAATTATAAAAACTCACCCCTGGAGCACACATAATACCCCAAAAGATAGAAGAAGGACCCAGAGATCCTGCCAGGTTGAAGGTCAGCCACAGAGAGAGAGAGAGAGTCAGAGAGGGAGAGAGAGAGAAGCCTAGCTAAGCTCCTCCCACCAAAACAAAAGACTGTTGTCAAGCACAATTCTCCAGTTACCACAATTCTACCAAACCTTAATTTTACTTTTACAAAAAGAAATACGACTTTATAAACTACTTATTTAAATTGTGTGTGTGTCTATAGGATAACCTATTATATTGAGAAAAAGGCTTGACCCAGCTGCCTCTCAGTCATAAGGTTGATCAGCCCTTATGACATTTAGAACTGAGTCCCAATCAATTCAATATAATTAGGTATTCCAGAGTAACTGTTACTTATAAATACATGTTGGGTCCTATAGCCCCATAACAGGCAGATACCAGTCAGAAAAGAGGCAGAGATGGATGAGAAGTGGATACCAGTCAGGGGAGAGGCAGAGATGGATGAGGAGCGGATACCAGTCAGAGGAGAGGCAGAGATGAATGAGTGGTGGATACCAGTTAGGGGAGAGGCAGAGATGGATGAGGGATGGATACCAGCCAGGGGAGAGGCAGAGATGGATGAGCGGTGGATACCAGTCAGGGGAGAGAAGAGATGGATGAGGGTGGATACCAGTCAGGGGAGAGGGAGAGATGGATGAGTGGTGGATACCAGTTAGGGGGAGGCAGAGATGGATGAGGGGTGGAGACCAGTTAGGGGAGAGGCAGAGATGGATGAGGGGTGGATACCAGTTAGGGGAGAGGCAGAGATGGATGAGGGGTGGATATCAGTCAGGGGAAAGGCAGAGATGGATGAGCGGTGGGGTACCAGTAGGGCAGGAGGCAGAGATGGATGAGAGAAGGATTTCCAGTCAGGGAGAGGACAGAGATGGATGAGGGATGGAACCAGTCAAGGGAGAGGCAGAGATGGATGAAGGTGGATACCCGTCAAGGGGAGAGGCAGAGATGGATGAAGGTGGATACAGTCAGGGGAGAGGCAGAGATGGATGAGAGGTGGATACCAGTCAGGGGAGAGGCGGAGATGGATGAGGGGGGGATACCAGCCTCAGGGAAGAGGCAGAGATGGATGAGGGTGGATAACCAGTTCAGGGGAGAGGCAGAGCAGACGGTTGGAGGAGTGATGGAATTACCAATCAGGTGAGAGGAGAGATGGATGAGGGTGGATACCAGTCAGTGGGAGAGGCAGAGATGGATGATGGGAGGATTACCAGTCAGGGGAGAGGACAGAGTTGGATCAGAGGTGGATACAGTAAGAGGGAGAGGCAGAGATGGATGATGGGTGGATACCATTCAGGGGTAGACAGAGATGGATGAGGGGTGGATTACCAGTCAGGGGAGAGGCAGAGTTGGATGAGGGGCAGATACCAGTCAGAAAAAAAGGCCAGAGAAGGATGAGAAGTGGATACCAGTTCAGGGGAGAAGACGCGATGGATGAAGGGTGGATCACAGTCAGGGAGGAGAGGCAGAGTTGGATGAGTGGTGGATACCAGTTAGGGAGAGGCAGAGATGGATGAGGGGTGGAGACCAGGTCAGGCGAGAGGCAGAGTTGGATGAGGGGTGGATACCAGTCAGGGGTGAGGCAGAGATGGATGAAGGTGGTCCCAGTCAGGGGAGGAGGCAGAGAAGGATTGAGTGGGGATACCAGTTCGTCGGAGAGGCAGAGATGGATGAGGGTGGAGGACCAGTTAGGGGAGAGGCAGGATGGATGAGGGGTGGATATCGGTCAGGGAAAGGCAGAGATGGATGAGCGCGTGGATACCAGTCAGGGGAGGGCAGAGAATGGATGAGAGGTGGATTACAGTCAGGGGAGAAGAGGCAGAGATGGATGAGGGATGGATACCAGTCAAGGGAGAGGCAAGAGATGGATGAGAGGTGGATACCAGTCAGGGGAGAAGGCAGAGAGGATGAGAGGTGGATACAGTCAGAGTAGGGGCAGGGATATGGATGAGGGGTGGATACCAGTCAGGGGAGAGGCAGAGATGGGAAATGAGGGGTGGATATCAGTCAGGGGAGAGGCAGGAAATGGATGTTGGTGGATACCTCTAGTTTGAGGGGTTTAAGCAGAGATGGATGGAGTGAGAGTTACGGAGACGTGGGGGGAAAGGTTGGATATGAAGTGCTGAGAGATTAATGATTGACTAGAGAGAGTTCGGTGGCTAGAACAATACGCAGATAACTCTTACATAGGGAAACGAAGCCTCTGACGACGTTTTGGTCTGACTTGCACTGTTGCTAATGACTAGTTGAAGGTCCAAGTATGGACCGAAAGGTGGTCATGAGTTTCACTCTCCTGTGTGCGGGTGATTTGTGTACCGAGCCATGTCATCAGGAAGGTAGATAAGTGAGCCGAGTGGGCAGCAGGATAGCCAGGAGGGTGGGAAAGTGAACCATGTGGGCAGAAGAATGGGCAGCAGGGTAGCCAAGAGGGTGGGAAAGTGATCCATGTGGGCAGAAGAGTGGGCAGCAGGGTAGCCAGGAGGGTGGGAAAGTGAACCATGTGGGCAGAAGAGTGGGCAGCACGTTAGCCAGGAGGGTAGGAAAGTGAACCAGGTGGGCAGAAGAGTGGGCAGCAGGGTAGCCAGGATGGTGGGAAAGTGAATCAAGTGGGTACAAAAGTGGGCAGGAGGGTGGGCAGGAGGGCGGGAATGATAGCATACAGTAACACTGATCAATGACTTCCGGAAGCCTAACACTCTCAGCCTCCCTCGAGCCAACATTCTCGCCGTCCTGTAATTAATCTCAGTCTAGTTTTACTACTCCTATTGACGAGAACCTTTATTTTCATTTTCAGTTTACTCATAAATTCTAGTTCATTTCTTCCAGCATCTTATTTCTTTTACAGCATCAGATTAAATCTTATTATAATTATTTTTCAAACGAATTTAACTGAAGAATGTACACAGAAGTTAAAATGACAAATATTGCGTGAATATTCAGCGTCTATGTTGCACAAACTTCCGAGACGATGTTGAAGCCTCGTTCCAGGTGCCAGTTAAGGTTACTGCGGCACACGCTCCACTGTTTCCAAAAACAAAGCCATGTGTGTATATATAGAAAAATGTAATTAAAAATATTCAATAATTAGCAGCAAGCCAGCGCTTCATTTTCTTGATAAATGACATTAAAGGCAACAAATCGATTCATCTAATGGTTAAAGACCTGAGTTAATAGATATTCCCAGAGTCAGTCGAAATCTGCATCAAGTGGCGAGTCGTATCTGCAGTGTAGAATTACAACTGATATATTATTTATTAACCATATTGCAAATTTCTTGTTAGTTTAGCTGATATAACAGTTACTCTCTTACTCTGACATAGTCATTTAGCCAGCCAATTTATATATTAAATATTATTATGAAATGATTTGTTCAATAAAAGCAATTTGTGTATATAAACGCTAAATTAATAAAAAAAGTGAATTACCAGACAATTTTTCCTAAGAACTTGGGCTCTTCTCTATATCGGAATAAAAATATTTTCCTTTATGGCAAAAATAAAACTCATTTGCATACTGACTTTGAAGTCATGTCAAAATATTTATTCATTTATTTACTGTTTATAAAATTGCAAATAGATATTGCTTAATGGTCATTTTTTACAGCAGACATCCTCAGTGTTTGTTAGAGAAGATATCACTGATGCGTGTTGCAGTAGAAAGCACTGATGCGTGTTGCGTAGAAAGCACTGTGATGCGTGTTGCAGTAGAAAGCATGATGCGTGTTGCAGTAGAAGCACTGATGTCTTGTTGCGACTTTACCCATGTGGGTTTTAGTAAATTACCATTTTTTTGAAGTAAATGTCATGATATGCATTG
>NC_069407.1:65704061-65720930 GCF_026875155.1 Cherax quadricarinatus
CATGCATAAAGGGGGAGTGTCAGGGTAAAGTTCATCAAGTTCCCATGCAAAAAAGAGTGTCGGGGTGAATTTTCATAAAGTTGTCAGGATCAAGTGATGTCAGGTAAAGTTCAAAAAGTTTCATCATTATGAGTGTCAGGGTAAAGTTTTAAAAGTTCCCATGATCAATGAGTGTCAGGGTGAAGTTCAAAAATTTGTCATGGATCAAGTGAGTGTCGGGGTGAATTTCAAAAGTTGTCACGGTAAGTGAGTGTCGGGGTAAAGTTCATCAAGTTGTCAGCATCAAGGAGTGTCGGGCGAAGTTCATAAGTTGCCAGCATCAAGTGAGTGTAGGGGAATTTTCATAGGGGGCCATGCATAAAGTGAGTGCAGGGTGAAGTTCATAAATTTGCCATGACAGTGGTGTCAGGGTGAAGTTAAACAAGTTGCCAGATCAGTTGGTGTCGGGTTGAATTCATAATTCCCCATGCTAAAGTGATTGGGGGTGAATTTCATCAATTTGCCATGCATAAGGGTGTAGGGGAAGTTCACAATTCCATGCATAAGTGATGCAGGTTGAATTTCATAAAGTTGTCGCGGTTTTTTAAATAAACTGCATATAGTTTTATTTGGCATTTGAATTTTTTCGTACGTTATTGTTTCATTTTTCAGCTCATTATCATCTTTTTATTTTTCCCTCCCCCTTTTTCCATCTTCCTCCTCCTCATTTCGCTCCTTTTTACTACTGCTATTATGTACTACTACTCCAACGACAACTCCCGTCCTATATTATTATCTTCTACACTGAAATTTTATTTTAAAAGACCGAGTACACCCCCAGAAGAAATGCCAGGCCTAGGGTTGCCTATGGGGCCCGCCTTTCGACAGTTTACGAGACTGAAAAAAAATCGGGGGCATTTCTGCCTAAGAATTTCTCGTGGCCTGTTGATTCAGTGAAACTTTTCCCAGGGGGCGCCCTGATACATCAAAAATTTAAATTTTGTGTTTCAGCTATAGAAAAAAAATGGGGTCCTAGATGTTAAAATTCCCATCAAATCTTTTAATTCCTTATAACAAATCCCCTTTTAAAACACCAAGTACTTCAACGGGCCAGATAAAATGAGGTGCGTGTTTTGGGAACCCCTTTGGTATAAAACTTAATCACAGGTTCCAAAAGGGGTCCAAAGTTAAGCTTCCCTAACATTTATGGGTAAGGAAAAAGCAGTCCGACTGCGTTTTTAAAAAAGTTAAAGCCATTAACCGTGCCTTCCCAATATTAAAGTCAAAAGATCGGTTGAATCCGGAGGGGTTCCGGTAATTTTTTTGAAAATATTGTGAGCCAAACTATATTTAATAAAAAAAAAAATTCCCTTTTAGTTTAGGCAAACTTTGGTAAAATTGGCCAATTTCCGCTGCTTTTTCATGGTGTTTAAATAAGTTGGCTGTCCCAAAAGTAATCAATTAAACTCCGTGGTAAAGTTAGGGAATATAAAACACTGTTGACTTAAGTTTTTTTTATTATTTTCCCTTTTGAGCTATTGTAAACCCCTTTTTTAACTGTTAAACCAACTAAATTAGATGTTATCTAGAAAGAAAATTAGGTGGAGAAGATAGAAGAAAAAAAAAAAAAAATTTACAATAAATGTGTCTTGAATTTTAGCTAGACCAACAAAGGAACACACTGTATCTCCAGACAGATCTAGGGAACTAATGATACTACTTGAATTTTTTGACTCATTTGTCGCAATTAACATTTTACCTTGGATAGATTCTTGTCTCAGAATAGATTAACTTTATCGTAAACACTTTGCTAACCGAACACTGAGTTTAACTTCGATAATTTACTCAATACCTTCGCGCGATTTTTAAACAACCAGATGTACGTTTTTTTTTTACAAGGCAATTACTATCCCAGCTCTCCAGATTACATGAGTGTATTAGTAACAAATCTAAAGAACATAGTGGTTAATAGTATGAAGAAGTAAATTAGTTATATGAAGGGGGACAGTCTCGATTATATGTTAAATAAATTTCGATTTAACCTTTTTTTGGATGATTCATCTTACTTTGTATGTACATAGTACCAACGAAATTTTTGTTTGCGTGCAGCCAAATTTGTTTATGTTGCAAAATAGTCGGAATCCTTAGAACGTTTGAGACGATAGGAGATACTTCTCTGATCGCCTCGATATTTACTGCTGATGTGAATTTCTCAAAGAGTCATCACCTATGATTTTAAGTTAAGTTTTAAAATGCCAATATTGTTAACTAAATTGGTTTCCGTGAAACACTGACTCAAGAATGTCTTCTAATCACAAATAAATCAGTGTTTGACTTTATTGGGTTATCCTAGGTTAGCTGTACATAATGTTCATTTATACCCACATAACCGTTAAATTGGTGTGTTCACAAGACCATAGCAACAAAAAAAAATGTATAATATGTCACGTTACCCAAAAGACTTAATAAATCTTACTTAATTACTTCCGTTACATAATAGCTAGTTCAAAACCTTAACGCTAGTAAATATTACTTTCATAAAGTTAGAATTTTATATTGTATGGAAATTAAAATACTGGTGAGATTAAAAAGCTGATTTTCATGTAAAAATTTCGAAATTCCTCATTCAAACTTCCTTCGCTGTTTTGAACTTGATAATACAAATTCCGAGCGGGTTCGACTGTGTTCGTGCAGTATTTATATCCTTCCCTCTAATACCAAAAGAATTTCTTCCCAGCTAGCTTCGAAAAGCTGGAAGTTCTTTATGGGAGGTATAAATTAGTATATGGCTTGTGTATGTCCTAAATTAAGATTTTATTGACTAAATCTTGATATAACTGTTCATGCTGATGCCTGAGAATTCCAGATCTGATTACTCAAATTCTTGAACCGCATCTGAACTTACAGTACTCCGCACCATTAATTTTTATGGTGTCATTGACCGTACAAAGGTCCAGGAGTTAATCAATCTAGAGACAACCTTTCTTTGATCCACATCCTGTAGAAATACATGTATTTTTTATTTTCCTTTCAACTTTTCGCCTGCTTTTAAACTCTTCACTCAACAAGATCTCAGCTATTGTGATGTACATTTCAACTGGATGTATTGTGTTTAGCTCAAAATTCTAATCTACGAACGACTGTAGATACAAGCGCCAAATCAGGCAAAGTTGTTGAATCTATTCCCATCATACTGGAATCGCTCCAGTAACTTTCAAAGTTCGGAAAATGATGACCGACAATTAATTCACCCGTGTGTAGGTGCAGCTTGACATTTTATGTTGGAAATAAAATGATTTAGCTTTGTTTAAACGGCACATTTATCAATATACAGTGATACCTCGCACATCCGGGCTGCATAATTCTGAACCTCGCCAATAATCCAACAGAGCCCGGGGTATGAGCAATTTCTAAGAATCAATTACCGAAACATCCAAACAGCCTTCGGGAATATTTCTGCCCCACAAAAATTGGATAAAGTGCCGAAAGAAAAGAGATGGCGAGCACCGAGCTTGGAACAGGATAAGGCGTGATGATTTTACCTACAAACAACGGGGTAAGGTATGATGGTTCTTGGAGCCCATCTTAAAATGGCTGCAGAAATCCAGGAGGCTGTTTATCGGCCCCAATGTCTGGCCCACAGCTAGTGACGTTTGGACTCTTTCAGAAGCATACAACGCCGTCGCAATGGCTATGTAACGGTACGGATGCGATTTTTTTTTCCCCTCACGTATCCGGAAACGCTGTGCTTCCGAGCAGGTCTCGCCCCATATAGTTCGATAAGAGAGGTATTAACTGTTATTAAAATGGTTAAAAGCTGAAGTTATTAGAAGGTGATTGGCTAAAATTTTTACCACAAAGTGCCTTCTGAAGGCGAGGTTCATGCCTACTTGGTGACATAATACCCCATTTGCAAATTTTATTGTATAAAAGTGATAATACTTATTAACGCCCACCATAAGTTGTGTCTGAGTGAGTGCAAACTTGAAATTTCACACAAAATTGTTTAAAAATAACAGAGAATCGTTATGGAGTTTTAAATTAAAATAAAACTTCACGTTCCATTCTGAGCTGCATAAATTTCAATTTACCCATTAACATTAAATATTTTTTTTAAATGTAAAAATAGACGTTGCCTTTCCCTGATCTGCTTCAAACTTAACGCTTTTCTGTCTTATTGAAAATAATTTTTGATTGATTATGGGCGTTATGGTAACCAATTTTCCCAATTTCAAACCAAGTTTATAAATTTGGGCTTTCTAAAAGATATATATTTTTTCTTACGTTATGAAGACATTTGAGAAATAATTTAAATGAGAAAACACTTTGAAAAATGCATTTCAGGACGTGTTAACATTTACAAAGACGAGTTTAAATGTTTTTGATAATTCTGAACATATTTTTGTTTTTCTTTCCACAAAAAAAATTTTTAAAACTCAAGAAACGCCTTATTCGATTTACTTCAAATTTACATTGCTGGTGTACGGCATCACGGGAAAGATTCCTGGACATATTGGTACGTGTGGGCGGCCTATGGAAAATTTACAAAGCCATTCAAAGTTTTATTTTTCTTGTTATAACTGCAGAAAGTCTCCTCGGATCGCCTACAAATTTCATCGCATGCTCCTACTAGAATTAGGCTGAAAACATTTAATAAGTGTAATAAGAAATGCAGCAGCAATTAGTGTTATTTTTCATAACTGCATTTATTGTGTCTTGAATGCTTGTGGGTGGTTTGTTCAGCCATGAATGGATGGAATCTATAGAGATAAATGGCCCGTGATGACGAAAAACTTGTGAACGGATTTGTATTAAGCAGTAGCAAATGCAAAGAAAACGTTTTTGAATAATAGAAAGCTTGGGGAATAAAAGGTGCTGTTATTTCAAGTTTTTTCTCCGTTGTTTACAACAGTTTTGTTCTGACTAATTAATATATCAATGATAGTGAGCAAATAGATGGTATTTTTTTCTTTCGTTAACACACTTTGATTATGCTCTTTCTAGTTTCGTGATATATCAGGTTCGTCACTGTTTTATTAATGTTTGTTCAAAATCTTTTTTTTCTTCACATGCATGTTTAGGAGACATTTCTCTCCGGTACGGCTGCAAAACATTAAGGGACGTGTTTCAATAAGACACCTGCTGTCCCTGTCCCTGTTCACTCATCAGTTTTAAAATGGGTACCTGAGTGGTAGTCGACTGTTGTGAGTCGCAATCCTGGGACCAAAATCTGACCTAATTTAACCGTAAATGTTCAGCATAACGAGGGGCTTTCTTAATATAGTAGAATGTTATTTGATGTCAAGCTAGAGTCCTTTCCGATACCATGAACATGTACCTGTAGTCAAAATAAAGATACTTAATTACAAATACAGCGAAGGTAAAATCGCAGTATTATACGGTAGCATCCATCCAGTACAAAGTTCACTTTTCAAAATGCGGATGTAAATAAATATTCGCATGTGATGTTGAGTTCCGCACTTACTACAGACGCTGTATATAAGAATATAAGAAAGAAGGAACATTGCAGCAGCCTACTGGCCCATGTGGGACAGGTCCATATCAACCCCCGGCTAAACCATGGCCACCACCACTTAAGGAAGGAGCTCGGCTTCTGACCCAGTAGCACCAGATAGTCAGTTCAACTCACACCCACCCACACCCACCCACACACACTCATTATTTATCTAACCTATTAGATCTACTTTTAATTTAGTTTTTATGTGGCATTGTTATATCCTTTTTCCAACATTTAGAACTTTGTATTTGTCAATATTAAAACTGCATTTGGCCACTTCTCCACCATTGTATCAGTCTACTTTTTCAAATCATCCTGGATCTCCAGTGCCCTAATTAAAATTAATTGACGGCCATTTTTGGTGTTCATCAGCAAATTTGTTTTTATGTCGCTATTTATTCCCTCATTTATGTCGTTTATTGTAAATTGTAACAACAACGGGCCCATACACTGACCCCGGAGAACACGCGCTTGTGACGCGCCTCAGTCCCATTTCTCTGCCCATTTATCTAACTCTCCTGCTGCCTACTTGTCAACCATGCCTCTACCCAGGAAAAAATTGTACTCCTCTTCCATGTGCCTTAATTTCCTTAATAGGCTCTGATGTGGAACTCGATCGAAAGCCTTACGAAGTTCATATACCAAAATCCTGTTAAATAACCATGATCCTACCTCCTCAAATTACCTTAGTGAAAAAAATTATAAATTCGTAAGATAGGAACGCCCCCTTTGTAAAACCGTGTTGTGATCATTAATCAATTTATGCCTTCGAATATGGCTACGAATTACCTCGGCAAATATTGATTCCATATATTTTCCCCACTAATGAGTAAGGCTTATTGGTCTATAGTTCGAAGCTAAGGACCTGTCAACCTGCATTGTTATTATAGGTTATTTGCATGTTCCCACTTAACGGCACAATGCCAGTTTGTAGTGTATGGTTGAAAGAATTAAGGTTTGCTAGTTCCTCTTTCACATTCCTTTAAAACTCTTGCATACAGTTCATCAGGGCCTGGGGATTTCTAGGTTAATATTTTCTATTGTCAGGGGTCCAGTCCCTAGTTACACCAGTCGTGCATAGTTCAATATCGCCCAGTTCTACATAATTAAATTATTTCAGAAATTTCCTCTAGTAAGCTTCCCTTCCAGGGTAAAAGCTGAGAGGAAGTATTGAAATTTCACACATTAAATCCTTTATTACGGTCAGTGATCTGACCTGAGTTACTCTTAAGTGGGCCCTTCTTGTCCCTAATCTCTTACTTCTTGTATACATGAAAGAACCTTTTGGGGTTAGTCTTCGAGTCCCCCTTGGCTACTTTAAGCCTCATAATCCCTTTTAAACTTTTCGTATTCCGTTTCTTTTATGTCTCTCTAAAACTGAATATCTTGATTTCTTACGCCCATCCCCTCTTTTGATACCCTTAATCTGCCTCTCTTTGACCAATGGGATGGTTTTAAATCTATTGTTCGATCCATTTGGGATCATTTTTGTTAGATCTAATTTCCCACTCGAACATAAGTTGGGCTGGGCAGCTAGAACTACTATGCTCTGAAAAGCGTCATATTGGCAACCAACACCACGGCCCCCCCCAACCTGTCCCATGATCAGGTCATCCAATTTAGAGCCCACCCAGTATTTCTCATTCCATGGACTTGGTCAAGCAGAAGTCTGGAGAGAAAATTTGATTGCAGTTATCTGGTAATTCCATGATATATTGAAACTAAGTGACTGTGATCTTTTTTCTTTCCACCAAGCTCATTAATAATGAGCGTGGGAAAACAATTATTAATTAGTGATTATTAATTAGTGATTCTTTGTTGATACAAGAACAAGTCAAGCAGGTTTTTCCTCTGTTGGGTTTGTCACAAACTGTTTTTAAAAAGCAATCCTGAACCCAATCAAAAAAGTCACTAGACTCAAGATTTCACTGTTAAATTTGTTCCAATCAATTTGTCTAAATTTATAAACTCCCATGAGAGGGGCGGGGGGGATGCGAGGGTGGGGGGGGGTTGGGGGGGGGTGGGGGGACAGTTTTTCATATACTAGATGCCTATGAATTTCGTCCCCACAGCAGCTTACTGCAATCTCTATCAAGGTTTGGGGCCCTATAATCAATCTCAAAATTAGCTTTTCCACGAACCCCCGAAGAAACTCCAGAGCCAAATAGATTCCAGTGTCGATGTTTCCAATCTTATATCTATCTATGGCAACAATTTTAAATTTTCTTTCTCTGACATACATCACCACTCTGATAGCGAGTCACCTCCACCCTTCCTGTTGACCCCTACCAGTAATGAAATAGTTTTATAACCCTGTGTGTTGGCATTCAGAAGGCATTTCTCTATCTTTCAAATTGAACCTGTCGCTGTTATAGCAATAGCTACATTACCTGCACTTGCAAGTAATCTTAGCTCATCTATCGTATTTCTTAGACTCCTACGATTTGTACAGTAAACTTTAAGGGGGGGGGAGCTATCACTTTCGTTGTTGTTGATCAATTCTTTGCCTTTACAAGCTACCTTTATTTTGATGTTGTCCTTTTGAATATTTCCCTGAGCATCCTGGTTATATCTGTTGTTTTCAACCCTAGTACTGCAGCCTGATTGTTTGCCCACAGACACCCATGCCACTATAATCTTTCATTTAAATAAAAGTCCTAGACATTCATCAATAACCCCCTCAATTCGAACTGGCTACTTCAACACTCCAACCCCAGAGAGATGAACCCCATTCCCTTGCATACATATCATCACGATTCCATAGATATGTTCCAATTATCAAGGAATGGGATTGCAAGTTCCTTGCAGTACCTTCTAGCCAGCAGTTTTATACCAATAGCCCTAGACATATTCCTTCTTTGTCCACTCCACTTCTAGCCAAGATCTCATATGATTGGGATCCTTCCTTAGACCTGACTACATCTATGACTGACCTATACGTATCCAGTAGCTCCTGTCTCCTGCCATTCCAGATAACATTTCTACCGCACTAAGACTGATAATCTTGTTCCTATTGTCTGACATAATATTTTCCAACCTGCTATCTAATGTCACCAACACCAGCTCCTGGAGGCACACCCTCTGTCTGTTCTTTCTATCTCTTGTTACAAAAGCTCAGTCCATAGATCTTACCGTGGAATCTCCCCACAATTAGAATATACTTTACCTTTAGAAGCAAGGAGACGGTACCTTTAATAAATCTCTCTAACCACTGAAGCACACACCGTTCCTGGAGAACAAAGAATTCGATTTCCAACCATCTTCCTGAATTGTGAACCACTTGCACTTAAGGGTGGCTGCCACAACTTCAAATCACTGCTGGTAACTTTTTTTTCCTCCTCACCGGCTACAACCATCTCACACTCACTCCCAAACCCATTTAGCACAAATCTCAGCCTCCTATTTTCCTCCCCGAAGAAGTAGAATCTCATTCTATAAAACACTACAAGAATGGCAACCATTTTCACTGTGCTGCTAAATGGAAATACTCACCTATAAACATACTTTCCTTAAAAACTGGTCGAATTACAGCGATAATACTTATTAATTTTCCCCTATGTACCTCCCAGTTTATTATTCTTTTGGTAAAATAGTGGGATATTGAAGCACTGGCGTTTTATGCGATAATTGTCCTGATGCATCCAAATTAGATTCAACACTGAAAAAGTGATAATGCACATGTAAGAGGCTTCAATCTAAATAGTTAAGTGCATTTGGAATATTATCCCGTAGGTTAATGAAAGAATGTTCTTCGTACAAACTTAAAGTTAAGTGTTTCTTATTGGAAGGCTGAATGAGATTTGGGCTGTGCATGTCCCCTGTATATTCATTTTCCGTTTATAATAGTTTCCACATTTTGATTTGTGAATGCCTCTCATGATTTACTCCAGATGTACAATACAATAGTTACTTCGCAATAGCAAAACTTGAACACTATACACTATTCCAGTTGCGTTCATTGAATTACAGGGATCGGGGGATAGACAAGACGGATACCTTCCTCGTCTCGCACAGACAGCAGGTACACATGTGCTGGAATAATACCATAACCAAAGAGTGTTTCGACGGTAGTGGTTGGTTGTGGAAGTCAAAAATAGTTAATTCCAGTCTTTATCTTCAAAGCGGCTTGAAAAGGTTTGCAGCCAATGATATGTCACATTATTTTGCATCTGTATCCTTTTACAATACCAAATTAATACTTAAAGAAGACAGGATTGAAAAGATCATGGTCTTTAGAACTTATTTCTGATATCCGCAACAAATCATTAGAGTAAGCATTAAATAGTGAGATTCATTCTTTGTTTGTGCCTACGTTTATTAGTTGTGGAAGTAGGGGAATGTTTGCCCTGGTGAAGCTACACAAAAATCCAGCAATGATTGAAAAACCTTTATGAGAGAACTTAATTAAGGAAGACCTTAAAATTATCTTCTGGATGATGACCCAACCGTGCCCATCTGGATACGAAGATAGGCGAGGAAGAAAGAATGAAGCAGGTAGATGAATGACAAAAATAAAGAGAAAGAGTCTGTGAAATAGTCAGTGAAGGGAGGACGGAGGGAAGAGTCATGGATATAAAGAGTCTGGGAGGAAGATATGAAGGCAAGATAAAGGCGAAGGTAGAGGCCAGCAAAATAAGGGAAAAACTGGAAGGCAGAGAGAAGGAAAACTGATGGAGAAGAGAGAGACAGACCAGACAGTCGATACAACACACAGACACTAGACAGAGAACAGAGAGAAAATCACTTCTTATGCTCCTAAAATCATTATATTTGCTTCAAACTATCGTAGATAACCAGAATAGGCCAATATCAAGGGTCAACGTTGCTCGGCTGATGCTGGTTTTGCCAGTCAGCACCCTCTACTATCCCGGGTGAAAACTATTGATGTTTACCGTGTAGCAATGGTAAGCCAGTAGTGTCACTCTACTCCAGACTCTCCTCCAGGTATGTAGTCCTAGGATTACTCATCTATTAAGTTACCTGCACTGGCTTAAGTTAGTTTAAACTGGCTACTCATGTGTCTCTATGCCACAACCTATATGTCCACTGGTAACCTCTATTTTTTCAGCCCGTAGGATCGCTATCGGGTCGATCCAATTTACGGACTACAAGGAGCTATCTTCTTTAGAAAGGCTGTGTTTTTGACTGAGTTCCACGTCCAATTGATACGAATTTCCTGGCCGACTCTACTAGCCTCAGTCTCATCAAGTTGAGAAACTAGTATGATAGTCTGAACATCTGAACAACTGACTTGACCAGAGCTCCATTCCGATCATAGGCTTATACTATTGAATACAATCCCATAATTTGTAAAGGGGTGGACCGGTAAGTCAAAAGGGAAGGCCTCGGTCATTTGGACCAAAAACTCCACTGTTGATCATCATCTGACCAAGACCTACTTCAGGAATCACTTGTCCTGTTTCCTGAAAACCTTATACCTAATCTATCGGTATTGCTTTTTGATGGACGAATCTACTAGCCTTAACACACTAGATGTAGAAAGGAAATTGTCTAGGAACCTCTAAGTCTTTCGTTCGTATTCCTCATATCAACACCCAAGCATTCAAAATGTCACCAGTTTATATCCGTTGTTAGATTTGGTCACTTCATTTTCTCTCTTTCTTTTTCAGTTTTTCTTTGTTAGGTTTAAATAATTTTATATTTCTTTATTTATTAAACTAAACCTATTTTTGTGTCTCTTTCTATATCTTTTTTTTCATCATTAATTGCTTATATTATTTTTCTGTTCCTATATTTTCCTAAAGTAAGAAACCTCCAGAATTCACACCTATCCTGGTTCCATTCTCTCGCAGCGTGCGTCGAATACTCACATAGGTTAACTTAACAACATACTGGTAGAAATCTTTCAGCATTTATTTTGGCCACCGTTGAAGGAACAGATTCATTACTAGCAATGAAAACCTTTGATCTGTCAGCTCTCCTTCTACCTGTCTGTACACACCTTACATTCGCTGCTCCCAACACCTGCTTGGTACACCTGGCAGCATGTGTCATCTGTCGATCCCGAGGCGGTTTTACTCCAAAAAGAGATTAGTGTCGGCTAACAACGTTGTGACCCGACACTGCAACCTGAAACAGTGCTGGGCCAAAAAACGAGCAAGCAGGGATATATCTGGTAGGCTGAACGAGAGCATGAAGAAGGTAACCACTAACCATATCACCTCCCACCAAATACAGTCCCAAGAAAAAAGCCAACCAGGTAAATAATTAATCTACCTCACGATTCCAGCAAAATATGCAGAGAACCCCAACAGATAAACAAAAGAGGCACCTAGGCAGTGTTCCTCCTGCTTTCACAAAAGTGGGGAAACCCACTAAACAATTGCCTTGAGATACCAGGTGCAAATACGCCCAAAGGAAAACATCAAGAATACCACAACGAAACAAAAAGGAGCTTAGGAACAAATAAGCAGAATCTGGTGAATCACACGTCACCCACCCAGCTACTCTAATCTACTAGGCTTTGTAGGTGGTATTGTGGCTTATACAAGATCACAGAGCTAGTTTCTAGCGGTAGATCCGGTGTCATCCTAACTCAGGGCAAGCTCCTTACACACTAACAACTCATCAACGCCAGAGCTAAACATAATCCGGAGAAGCGCGGTCTAATGAGCATCCTGTCTCCTCATTAACAATACTGAGGAGTTCAGGCATAGTATCGTCAACACTCAATCTCTCCTGCGACATGATCGCAGTGTGAAATATTGTTGGATGACAGGACTCCGGATCCCATTTACTGCGTGATGAAAAAATGTGGACTCCCTTCTTCTTCAACATAAAATCTCGACATATTAACTATGTTGGTGACCTCAACCAACATCCTTAACAGAAAGATTTTGAATTTTCTTGTAGAGTAATGAATAAGAGAAATTTTGCTGATGTTCCTACTTGCATCTCTGGTTCCTCCCTTACCAAGTAGTGAGAGATCTACCTTGAAGACATGGTCGCGTGCCAAGCTCTTGTTATGCTTCATCATCTGACCACAAGTATGTCTTAACGACAGTTGGAAACAGAAACAGAACTGCCTGTTTGCTCTGAGCCCAGCCCCCCCCCCCCCTCCGATTGGAATGCTCCAGCCAAAGTAGATTCCTCAACTGCTGCATGAGATGAAGCCTTCATAGCTGTCTTGGTTACGCCTGTTATTGTCGAGGAGTTGTACAGTTAGCATTTTCCTAACAAAAGGTATAAGAGCCATCCCAACTTCCCCATAACATAAAACTTGCACAGGCTAGCCTGATGGCAAATGTAGGAATCCAAAAATGGGCCATCTCTAGATGGAGGGTGACACAAAAAATACTGACATCAGGTGAAGTGGTTCCATAACCTTTATCGTGGTCAGGGAACGACAAGGTAAATTCAAATGGATGAAAATTGTTCCACCTCTCTAAATAAAAATCGGCAGGATGGTACCACCTATACTGTAGTCCAGGAGAAAATTGACCACTTTATCTGCCAAGATACACGTTGTAAAGTAAAAGGACACAAGTGCAAACAAATGTGACATTTTTATTGTGGCAACGTTTCGACTCTCCAGGAGCTTTTTCCAAGGGGGGCCGCGAAACGTTGTCACAATAAAAATGCACATTAGCTGCACTTGTATCTATTTACTTTATATATTGTCGTAATTTCCTAACCAACATTATTACAAGATACACGTTCCTGATCCAGCAAGGAACGCCACAATTATAATCGCAAGAGAGATTAAACTGCAGTGGAGACAATCAAGGCAGTATGAAGTGATTCTTCTTAAGATGCTGGACCAAGAAAAGTCTGTGGGCCCAGATAAGGCGAGCCCAAGATACTGAGCAGAAAGTGCAAATCAGCTAAATCACCTCTAACTCCCATTTATCAGCAATGGCTTATCAGTGTAAATGGTCTTCCCTGTGGACAGAGGACAAGGTAGTCCTGTTCACAAAAGGAAGAGAAGAGTGCAAATCATGAACTCCAGACGAGTGTCACTCTGTCAGTTTACTGGCAAGATTCCTGAGATAATAATGTATGGACAGATGACAATGTTTGTCAATTGCTACTTTCGCCTTCTCGTACCGTCCAATATGGCTTCAGAAAAGGTCACTTTGCTGCTGTTGCTTTCATCTATTCCTCTATACTATGTGGGCAACGATCATGGATGAGTCCAACGTCAGCTGGCAGGAGCACTGGACAAACGCGCACTTTTCCAGCAGTAATGGCACCAGGGACACTTGGCAAAAAAACAGCATTAGCCGTTTATGAGACGCCGCTCTGCACTAAACCTCCCAGACATACCTCCTAAGCTTACACCAAACAAACTACAACACTCTCGTTTGTACCAAACGAAGAACATCACACTTCATCTACGATCATTTATTCTTAGAATGACTCGACTCTGAAACCATTTCGTTCAGTTTTGGTCTGATGAAACTGGAGGACAGGAGGCAAAGGGGAGACATGAATTAAGCGAACATATAAAAATACTGAATACTGCGCGGAATAGACAGGAGGACAAAGACAGGATGTTTCCAGAGTATGGGACTGGGGAAACAAGGGGTCACAATTGGAAGTGAAGACTCAGATGAGTCAAAGGATGTTAGAACAATTTCTTCAGTACAGAGATAATCAGGCAGTGGAATACCTAGAAAGTGACGTAGTGGGGCGGGAGCCAAACACAATTTAAGACGAGCAGGGAGAGAGAGGGACCCATATCAATCAGTGAAGAGGCAGGCCAGGAGCTATGACTCTAAACCCCTGCAACCACAAAAGTTAGTACCACACACACACATACACACACAAACAAACGCACACACGCAAAACACCACACACAACACACCCCACACACACACACACAACACACACATATATATATAAGGTAGTAGTTGGTAAACAGCAACCGCCCAAGGGAGGTACTACCGTCCCCTGCCAAGTGAGTGTACAAACTAAAATCTTAATTGTTTTTTAGATGATGGTAGGATTGCTGGTGTCTCTTGCCTGTCTCATAAACATGCAAGATTTCAGGTATGTCTTGTTACTTCTACTTACACTTAGGTCACACTACACATACGTACATGTACAAGCATATATATACACACCCCTCTAGGTATTCTTCTATTTTCTTTCTAGTTCTTGTTCTTGTTTATTTCCTCTTATCTCCATGGGCAAGTGGAACAGAATTCTTCCTCTGTAAGCCATGCGTGTTGTAAGAGGCGACTAAAATGCCGGGAGCAAGAGGCTAGTAACCCCTTCTCCCGTATAAATTGCTAAATTTAGAGAAACTTTCGTTTTTCTTTTTGGGCCACCCTGCCTTGGTGGTATACGGCCAGTGTGTTGAAAGAATATATATATATATATATATATATATATATATATATATTATTATATATTATATATATATATATATATATATATAATATTATTATCATAATGTCGTACAAAAGGTTTAAGAGATACATTGCTGATATAAAGATGGCATATACAGTACATGAGATGTGAAAGATACATGTCTAGTACATATTGTTGCGTGTTTGTCACTGATTATAATGCGAAAATCTCATCCAGGTCTTCAGAGCTGGGGCGTGTGCCCAAAATACAACAGGCATTACCCCTCTGAACAGCAGCGCTGAGTCGCTGGAACAGAAAACTAGCTACCCTGGGATCCCTAGTTACCCTGATGAGTCTTTTGCCTAACTCCTTAAGAAACTTAGATGCACTCTTTCCCCATGAGCCAAGGATCTCTGAGCCTATGGGAACAAACATATAAATGATGGGCAAGTTCTCCATATTTTCTAGACTTTTGGGACCCCCTGAAGCTGGCGGCTTCCCCTCCTTCCTCCCAGGTGTATTGGAGATAGGTATCAGTCAAGGTAGATGGACATGTGTAGTCCCACACCACCTGCTTACCGTCTGTCCAAGCTTACAGTGTGATACCATCTGGATGTTTCTGGCTGTCATCAGATCTGCAAAGTTGGGGTGGCCTCACTACTGGGCATCCGGCTGTTGTGAGGCTTCTCTTGATGTTATTAATCTCCTTTTGTCTTGCAATCTTTCCCTCGGATTTACGACACACAAGACCATGGTACCCGAATCGGTCTGCTGCTTCACTGCCACAAATACACCTGTGTTCGGCGAGAATAGGAGCTGCAAGTCGAAGGGCAACACCGATGCGGATGGTCTGTGGGTCGAGCCGTGTGCCAAGGCTGGAGTTGGGAACAACCAACAGAAAGTCCCCTGCATGACGAGCTCTCACTGCCAGAAGGCGGGCTCTAATCTTCCCTGACACACTGAAGCATTGTTGAGACTATTTTCTCCACTATCGGGCCATCCCAGTGCGACTGTTTGTAATTGTTGGGGGCAGCAGGTCAGGTTTCAGAGCCCGTTAGATTATCCCAGATCGTGGCTCCGTCAATGAACTTTTGGTCCTGGACTCCAATCTTGTCCCTAAGATGTTCAGGGAGAGTTGCTGCTGCCAGCCCTCAGGATGCAACGCATGAGGACAGAAAGCAGGTAGCGCAATCTGTGATGACTTGCGGACACCAGTGCCTCCTAGTCTGACTGGAAGTGTAGCTTGGTTCCACTGCCCGTCTTCTAGAGTAAGGTTAAGTACTTTCGTGAAAATCTGCCTCAGGATACTGTCATATTCGTGCAGTATAGGGTTATCATATGAAGGTGCACATCTTAGGAAATATGTCAACCTGGGCAGACTCAAGCACTTAGTGAAAAGGTGCAAGGCATCGTGGGTGTCAAGATTGCCTATACGTTGTTCCATTCTCTCCATTCTTCAATTTCTTCCTGAGAATTGTGTCAATGGCATCGCTGTCCCAGAGGTGCTCCAAGCAAGACACTATTTGTGGGGGCAATGACTGATGCTCCTGGTAGTTTGGATCTCACTGCATTTATCACTTGTTGACTGACTGAGAAGATTTCACATTTGGATGGATTCAGGATGAGACTCATTGCCTGTCACCTTGTCATCACTTGTGCAAGATCACCTAAAAGGGACTCCTTTGTACCTGCTATTGTGCCATCATCCAGGAACCAGATGTTTAGCTCACTGGTCAGTCTGACTGTGATTTCCCTAACTGCTATACAGAAGAGAAATGGTATAAGGGGATTCCCTTGCTGGACACCGTCTGATGATGTGATTTCATGTTATCCAAACAGGAGCATTGATTCCTTGCTATATTCAGCTGAAACAAAGGGGAAGAGATCAGGGAAATGTTCTTGTTCCGCTGCTAATCCCACATCTCTTTTCAGGAGATTAAATGCATTCTTGAAGTATAATTTTACCACTGCATTGTCCTCAGGCAGGTTGTTGAAAATACGCCCTTGTTGCATGAACCGCTGCTTCACTTTCCCTTTAGAGACCCCAAAGCCAAGCT
>NC_069407.1:65721430-65936430 GCF_026875155.1 Cherax quadricarinatus
ATTATTTTTAAAAATTATTTTTATATATATATATATATATAAAAGAGAGAGAGAGAGAGAGAGAGAGAGAGAGAAGTACCACCTCAAGAACTGTCCTGGGGACCCTCATCCTCAGAGAAAAGAATAAACTTGCTTCAGGGAAAACTCAAGGTTCTCCCTGAAGCTGTTTGAGAATTTTCACCTACCACCCCCTATATTTGATATATATTTTATTTAAAGACAAAATGTATTGGCAAAACATTCGCAAAAATAAAAAAGAAAGTAAAACAACATAGATAACAACGCAGAGCTACATCTCGAAAACTTCGTCCAGCTCCCCGGTGGTGGGCCGCATGCCCAGAATGCTGCAGGCATTTCCTCTCTGGATCACGACACTGAGTCTCTGAAAGTGGAAGCTGGTGGCCCTGCGGTCCTTCGTTTCTATGATGATCTTTTCACTCAGCTCTTTGAGGAACTTTAGAGCACACTTACCCCATGCTCCAATATATTTTATATATATTATATATATATATATATATATATATATATATATATATATATATATATATATATATATTATATATAGGAGACAAGTGAAAATTTGTGTTTGCAATAATTTCGCCAAAATAATTCTGAACCTAACGAAAAAAATATTTTTCACTGTGTTTGTTTAGTATTAAGTTATTGTAAACAAATCTAAAATATATTTAGTTGGGTTAGGCTAAAATAAATTGCTCTTGTTTATAATAAGGTTAGGTAAGTTTTCTAAGTTCCTTTTAGTGCAAAATTATAAATTTTTACATTAACGTTAATGAAAAAAATATATCTTTAAACATATAAGAGAAATTTCTAGAAAGGACTTAATTTTAAATGAGTTCTTGCTAATTGACCAGTTTTACATACTCGGCACGACATATATATATATTATATATATATATATATATATATATATATATATATATATATATATATATAATATATATATATATATATATGTCGTGCCGAATAGGCAGCACTTGCGATCTTGGCTTAAAATAGAAACGCTAATCTTGCCATATAGGACAAGTGAAAATTTGTGTATGCAATAATTTCGCCAAAATCATTCTGAACCTAACGAAAAAAATATATTTGATTGTGTTTGTTTAGTACTAAATTATTATAAACGTGTTTAAAATATATTTTGTTGGGTTAGGCTAAAATAAATTGCTCTTATCATAACAAGGTTAGGTAAGTTTTCTAAGATTCTTTTGGTGGAAAATTAAAAATTTTTACATTAACATTAATGAAAAAAATATATCTTTAAATGTGTAAGAGAAAATTTCAGAATGGACTTAATTTTAAATGAGTTTTTGCTAATTGACCAGTTTTACATATTCGGCACGACATATATATAAAATTTATATAATATATATATATATATATATATATATATATATATATATATATATATATATATATATATATATATATATATATATTAAACCAGCCATATCCCACAGAAGTAGGGTGGCCTAAAAAGAAAAAGAAAAGTTTCTCTTTCTAACTTTAGTAATGTATACAGGAGTAAGGGGTACTAGTCCCTTGCTCCCGGCATTTTAATAATCGCCTCTCACGACACGCAGGGCTTATGGAGGAAGAATTCTGTTTCACTTCCCTATTAAGATTAGAGGAAATAAACAAGAGGAAGAACTCGTAAGAAAATATATGAAAACCCACAAGCTCTTTCGTGATTACTCACATTATCAAGGAACAATAAAAGTAATGCATCAAAGAAAGGCATATAAAGGGTCTAGACCACACCTCACTATTACATCCCACAACAAATCGACACCTGACGTGCGACTCATAAGAAAAGGAACACTGAAGCAGGTCCGCTGGCCTAACTAGACAGGTCCTTCACACAACCCACGAACAAACTATTCTACCCAAGAATTATGAATTTTAAAATTTATTATTTGTCCAATGTATTATTAAATTCTCCCCAAATTCTATTAATTATAAATGGGTCTAATTTATATAAACCAAAGGAATCTTGGAATCTTGTCCAGTTCTAATGCTATATTTATGTTGTTTTAATCTCAGTTCGAGACTTTTACCAGTTTGAACGTAATAAACTTTATCGCGAATATTACAAGGAATCTTATAGGCATATCCGTCAGCATTTTGGGGGGGGGATTCTTTATCAAAAGTTTTTTTTGGTGTATCAAGATTTTTAAATGCAACTTTGATATTAAAAGTCTTAAAAAGAGAAGGCATATCAACCAAGTTTTCATGGTAAGGGAGAACCAACATATTTTTAGTTGAATAAGGCTGGTTGTCCCATTTCGGATTGTAAAAAGTATTTCTAGCAATTTTAAAAGATTTATCAATTACATTTCTTGGGTATTTCAAATCATTACCTATTTCATAAATTTTGGATATTTCCTCATCTATGAACTCTGGACTACAAATACGTAAAGCTCTCAAAAACATTGATGAGAAAACAGACAGTTTGACTCTATCTTGATGGGAAGAATAAAAGTGTACATAGGAACAATTATTTGTAGGTTTTCTGTAAATTTTAAATTTGAATTCATTATTACCCTTAATAATTAAAACATCTAGAAAAGGTAATGAGTTATTTTCTTCAAACTCAACAGTAAAGTTTATAGAATGGGCTAAGCTATTTAATTTTCCAAGGAAATGGTGTATATCTACATTCTTGGGCATAAGACATAAAATATAATCAACTTATCTGAACGATTTACCTCTATTAGGGAGGATTGTGTTAAGCAACCTTGTTTCAAAAAATTCCATTTATAGGTTACTAAGAACAGGTGAAAGAGGATTTCCCATTGCCATACCAAATTTCTGAGTGTAAAACTTATCATTAAATACAATCTTTGTATCAACAATGCAAAGTTTAATAAGTTTAATGATAGAAACTGGCAATGGTAAATCATAATTAACGAGTTCTTCAGATGAGAAACTTAAATCATCAGCAGGAACTTTCGTAAACAGGGAAGTAACATCAAAACTAACCGTTTTAAAATCATTTAAGTCAGCCAAAGAGCTTAATCAACTAAACCTATGTTGTTTTTAACATTAAAGTTATAAATTTTGCCAACAATAGGGCTCAAAATATCAACAAGCCATTTGGATAATTTATATGAAACTGATCCTATGGAGCTAATAATTGGTCTGACTGGATTCCCTGGTTTGTCTGTTCCAGACTTTGGAACAGAACTTCTGTTCCAAAGTCTTGAACAGAACTTCCAGACTTTGGAACAGAACTTCTCCAGGCTGAGGGACTGACAACCTCAAATCTACGACTTCAAGGGTGATGGAATGATTACATCGTCTTCATATCTCTACTGCTCCTGCCTATTTTCTGTACTCGACTGAAGAAGCCTACTGTGTAGGCGAAACGTTTCGAAATAAAGTTGCCTAAATGTTGCCTATGTGTCTTATCTACCAACTGTAATTATATTATTCAGGTTTATTGAAAAACTTGATGCTATTAAGGATTATTGAAATGTTTTATGTAACTGAGGCTCTATGAAGAACCACATTTAACCTTGATGAAGTTCCTTGTAAATATCTTTGCGTTTCTCCCATACAATGTAAAATAACTTTTCATGTCAAAGTTTTACCTGAAAACAGAGACACAAACTGGTAATAAATATTTCAGTGTTATAGTTAAGTAAGATATGTCAGGAAACAGCACAAGTGTTGCCCGGTGCCCCGTGGCCTGGTGGCATATGCTCTCTCTTCGCACGGTGAGGGTGTAGGTTCGATTCCCAGCGAACGGGTTGAAACACTGGACGCGTTTCATTACACGAGTTGTCTATGTACATCCATCAGTAAAATGGGTACCTGAGTGTTAGTCGACTGGTGTAGGTCGCATGCTGGGACAAAACTGACCTAATTTGCCCGAAATGTTCTGCATAACAAGCGGCTTTGTATATAGCAGTATGTCACTGATATCAGCTATGGTCTGTATACAATGTATATGTTCTAGCACTGGAGTTTACCTGGAGAGAGTTCCGTGGGTCAACGTCCCCGAGGCCCGGTCTGAGACCAGGCCTCCTGGTGGATCAGAGCCTGATCAACCAGGCTGTTGCTGCTGGCTGCACGCAAACCAACGTACGAGCCACAGCCCGGCTGATCAGGAACCGACTTTAGGTGCTTGTCCAGTGCCAGCTTGAACACTGCCAGGGGTCTGTTGGTAATCCCCCTTATGTATGCTGGGAGGCAGTTGAACAGTCTCGGGCCCCTGACACTTATTGTATGGTCTCTTAACGTGCTAGTGACACCCCTGCTTTTCATTGGGGGGATGTTGCATCGTCTGCCAAGTCTTTTGCTTTCGTAGTGAGTGATTTTCGTGTGCAAGTTCGGTACTAGTCCCTCTAGGATTTTCCAGGTGTATATAATCATGTATCTCTCCCGCCTGCGTTCCAGGGAATACAGGTTTAGGAACCTCAAGCGCTCCCAGTAATTGAGGTGTTTTATCTCCGTTATGCGCGCCGTGAAGGTTCTCTGTACATTTTCTAGGTCAGCAATTTCACCTGCCTTGAAAGATGCTGTTAGTGTGCAGCAATATTCCAGCCTAGATAGAACAAGTGACCTGAAGAGTGTCATCATGGGCTTGGCCTCCCTAGTTTTGAAGGTTCTCATTATCCATCCTGTCATTTTTCTAGCAGATGCGATTGATACACTGTTATGGTCCTTGAAGGTGAGATCCTCCGACATGATCACTCCCAAGTCTTTGACGATGGTGTTTCGCTCTATTTTGTGGCCAGAATTTGTTTTGTGCTCTGATGAAGATTTAATTTCCTCGTGTTTACCATATCTGAGTAATTGAAATTTCTCATCGTTGAACTTCATATTGTTTTCTGCAGCCCACTGAAAGATTTGGTTGATGTCCGCCTGGAGCCTTGCAGTGTCTGCAATGGAAGACACTGTCATGCAGATTCGGGTGTCATCTGCAAAGGAAGACACGGTGCTTTGGCTGACACCCTTGTCTATGTCGGATATGAGGATGAGGAACAGAGCTTTTCACCATAGCTGCCCTGGACTTTACTCTGTTGACGACTACTCTCTGTGTTCTGTTAGTGAGGAAATTATAGATCCATCAACCGACTTTTCCTGTTATTCCTTTAGCACGCATTTTGTGCGCTATTACGCCATGGTCACACTTGTCAAAGGCTTTTGCAAAGTCTGTATATATTACATCTGCATTCTTTTTGTCTTCTAGTGCATTTAGGACCTTGTCGTAGTGATCGAATAGTTGAGACAGACAGGAACGACCTGTTCTAAACCCATGTTGCCCTAGGTTGTGTAGCTGATGGGTTTCTAGATGGGTGGTGATCTTGCTTCTTAGGACCCTTTCAAAGATTTTTATGATATGGGATGTTAGTGCTATTGGTCTGTAGTTCTTTGCTGTTGCTTTACTGCCCCCTTTGTGGAGTGGGGCTATGTCTGTTGTTTTTAGTAACTGTGGGACGACCCCCGTGTCCATGCTCCCTCTCCATAGGATGGAAAAGGCTCGTGATAGGGGCTTCTTGCAGTTCTTGATGAACACGGAATTCCATGAGTCTGTCCCTGGGGCAGAGTGCATGGGCATGTCATTTTTCGCCTGTTCCAAGTCATTTGGCGTCAGAATAACATCGGATAGGCTTGTGTTAATCAAATTTTGTGGCTCTCTCATAAAAAATTCATTTTGATCTTCGACTCTCAGTCTGGTTAGCGGCTTGCTAAAAACTGAGTCATATTGGGACTTGAGTAGCTCACTCATTTCCTTGCTGTCATCTGTGTAGGACCCATCTTGTTTAAGTAGGGGCCCAATACTGGACGTTGTTCTCGACTTTGATTTGGCATAGGAGAAGAAATACTTTGGGTTTCTTTCGATTTCATTTATGGCTTTTAGTTCTTCCCACGATTTCTGACTCCTATAAGATTCCTTTAGCTTAAGTTCGATGCTTGCTATTTCTCTGACCAGTGTCTCCCTACGCATTTCAGATTTTTTTTTTTATTATCACACTGGCCGATTCCCACCAAGGCAGGGTGGCCCGAAAAAGAAAAACTTTCACCATCATTCACTCCATCACTGTCTTGCCAGAAGGGTGCTTTACACTACAGTTTTTAAACTACAACATTAACACCCCTCCTTCAGAGTGCAGGCACTGTACTTCCCATCTCCAGGACTCAAGTCCGGCCTGCCGGTTTCCCTGAATCCCTTCATAAATGTTACTTTGCTCACACTCCAACAGCACGTCAAGTATTAAAAACCATTTGTCTCCATTCACTCCTATCAAACACGCTCACGCATGCCTGCTGGAAGTCCAAGCCCCTCGCACACAAAACCTCCTTTACCCCCTCCCTCCAACCCTTCCTAGGCCGACCCCTACCCCGCCTTCCTTCCACTACAGACTGATACACTCTTGAAGTTATTCTGTTTCGCTCCATTCTCTCTACATGTCCGAACCACCTCAACAACCCTTCCTCAGCCCTCTGGACAACAGTTTTGGTAATCCCGCACCTCCTCCTAATTTCCCAAAAACTACGAATTCTCTGCATTATATTCACACCACACATTGCCCTCAGACATGACATCTCCACTGCCTCCAGCCTTCTCCTCGCTGCAACATTCATCACCCATGCTTCACACCCATATAAGAGCGTTGGTAAAACTATACTCTCATACATTCCCCTCTTTGCCTCCAAGGACAAAGTTCTCTGTCTCCACAGACTCCTAAGTGCACCACTCACTCTTTTTCCCTCATCAATTCTATGATTCACCTCATCTTTCATATTGACCTCTTTTAGCCGCTCTGTTATTCTTTTCCGTCGCCTGTAAAGGGGGCGCTTGTCTCTTTCTATTTTACATCTACTCCTCCTTTTTCTTAGAGGAATAAGCCTTGTGCATACATCGAGTGCCACCTAGTTAATCTGTTCTAGGCATAAGTTGGGGTCTGTGTTGCTTAGTATATCTTCCCAGCTTATATCGGTTAGGACTTGGTTTACTTGGTCCCACTTTATGTTTTTGTTATTGAAGTTGAATTTGGTGAATGCTCCCTCGTGACTAGTCTCATTATGTCGGTCTGGGGCTCCACGCATACATGTCTGAACCTCAATTATGTTGTGATCTGAGTATATTGTTTTTGATATGGTGACATTTCTTATCAGATCATCATTGTTAGTGAAGATGAGGTCTAGTGTATTCTCCAGTCTAGTAGGCTCTATTATTTGCTGGTTTAAAATTTGAATTTTGTGCAGAGATTTAAAAGCTCGTGTGAGTGTGAGTTTTCATCAGAGCTGCCTCCTGGTGTTATTACTGCAACAATATTATTTGCTATATTCCTCCATTTTAGGTGCCTTAAGTTGAAATCCCCCAGGAGCAAGATGTTGGGTGTAGGAGCTGGAAGATTTTCCAGACAGTGGTCAATTTTTAACAGCCGTTCCTGGAATTGCTGGGATGTTGCATCCGGAGGCTTGTAGACGACCATAATGACTAGGTTTTGGTTCTCGACCTTTACTGCTAAAACTTCCACTACATCATTTGAGGCATTAAGCAGTTCTGTGCAAACAAGTGACTCTGCAATGTACAGGCCAATCCCCCCTTCCTTTTGCCTGTTCACTCTGTCACATCTATATAGGTTGTAACCTGGGATCCATATTTCGTTGTCCAAGTGATCCTTTATGTGGGTCTCAGTGAAAGCCGCGAACATTGCCTTTGCCTCTGCAAGCAGTCCACGGATGAAAGGTATTTTGCTGTTTGTTGCCGGCTTTAGACCCTGTATATTTGCAAAGAAGAATGTCATTGGACTGGTGGTATTGTTGGTACTGGGGGGGGGGATTTTTTCTCCGGCATTAGTATCTGTATCTGTTGGTTTGGAGTGGAGGCCATCGACTGTGGTTCCACTCCAGGAATGACTGGATTTGGTGTACGATTTCTGCAATTCCTGCCAGTTTTTTTTTCCTTCCTGACACTAAAAAACCTCTCCCTCTTGAGTGGCTGTGGCTACCCAGGTTTTCCCATGGTCTGGATGTTTTGTATCTTTTTGTCCCCTTTAGATGGTGTGCCTGGCAATTTAAGTTATAGCACAGTCTTTCCTGTACTGAAGAGGTACACAGTTCAGGGTGAAAAAGCTTACAGGAAGGGAGTTTGCATTTTCCTGTTGTCATATGGGCATGGCATTTTCTAGGGTGGTCATAGTTGCACGTCCCGTCTGTTTTTCCCGATTTCCCATGCCTGCAGATACCAAGTGCATAGTATGTGCACAGGCTTGGTTTCCGTTTGCCTTGGGTTTCTGTGACTGTATTCCCTGTTGGTGCATGTTTCCCTGTCTTATTCCTATCCTCCCTAGCACCAACAATGGAGCTCCCACCAGTTGTTTTTTTGTAATATATCCTCACTATTGCTAGTGGAGTCCTCTTGTTTGCTATTTCCTGTGGTATTTCTAGTTTGCAATATTGGTTTTATCTTATCTTTGACTACACTTGTTTCCCTACTACGGCTCCTCTCCCCTATGAGGTCATTTATATGTATTCCTTCCTGCGTATAATTCCCGACTACCTGGACAAAATCTCCAGCTTCACCATTACTGTCTCCCAGGACAGCACCTCCAGGTTCACCATTTCTGTCTCCCAGGACAGCACTATCAGCCCCACATTTACTGACTACCAGGACATCACCTCCAGCCTTACAGTTTCTGACTACATGGCCAGTATCAAGGGCAGTACCATTCAGCCCAGACTTTTTATGTTCCCATCTGTTGTAGAAAGCTTCCAGGTTTTCTATGAAAGCAGCTTTGATGTTATCCTCTTTTAATACCCTTGTGATTTTAGTCCACAGATTTATCTCATTTGGGCATACCCAAAAACACTTCTCTGTTTTAATACTGCTTGTAGCTAGTTCTTGGATATCTGCACAAGGGGCGTGACACCAATTTCCACAAAAATGACAATTTATCCATGTGGAAGCCCGTTTGTTTGATTGACCGCAGACTACACAGAGCTTCATAATGATCTGAATGGTTGATTTACTGTAATTCTACTAGCAACCTCTTGAATATTCTATTAATAACCTCCTTAAATGAAGCTCTAGCTATTTGTCTTTCTATTTCTAACTGTACTTGTATATTGGACAGCTTACCGTGTACGTTCCTGATTTATATTTATTGTTTGTGTTTGATAAGGGCGCCTACAACCCCATCCGTTTACAGTCTGCTTTATTGTCCAACGAATCCGTTTGAAACCAGTCAAGGGTTCGGACCAGTCAAGGGTTCGGACCAGTCAAGGGTTCGGACCAGTCGAGGGTTCGGACCAGTCGATCTGATCTGATCAGTGGGTCACTTATTTAAAACATTCTGGTCGGTGATTTGGGCTAACACATGAAGGATCTACTGGAAATTATCTACCCGAGTAATATGTGATTTGATTGATACAAAAGTATAATTTGCGTGTTGAAGAAACCGGTGATTTCTGGCAGCTCCTACAATGACAAACTGTCGAGCCTCAACCCTTGTTTATCAATCGCTGTATCTAGCTTTTCTAGTTTTTTTCCGTCTCCACCACAATAAATGCTATATTATCACTATAGTTGACTGGTGGAAATTTTGGAGGAAGGACGCTTTTTCTGTAGTAATAATTGCTTCTCGTTGTGTATATTGCGACCGCTGGTAACTATAGGTTATATGAAATTCACAGTATACGTCTGGTATTTCAAGAAAAAAGAAACTAATGAAAGTCACTCCACTCCACTAAGTACCATTATAATACTGGTTAGTTGCTACTACAGCACTGTATTCTGCTATTCACTGGTACACTAGATTATATGCGAGTACACTAGCAAGCCAGGAAGATTATTAAAAACAGCTGACCTGTGGTAAGTTTCTGGCGACTTCTGGCACCTGCCTCTATAGGCTTATCACTTCATTTACAAATTCACCTGTTTTCAAATGACACTTTAGCCTTTATCATCTATATACTAGGGAGCCACTGTAGTATACACTATTACACTATGTATACACAATGTTATCAGGGAGACTTTCTTTCCTCTGACAAAGAAAAGTTCTATTATTATTATTTTGCACACGGAACACAGGCCTATGATTCCCCTCTGGCAGTAAACTCTGCTAGGTAGTGCACACTAATTCTCCTTTTTTAACTCAGTATATAATGTTTTCCGCCCAAGATTGGTTCCAGGCGCTAGAGGGATGTATCGTATAGGATTGATGGCACAAATTAAAGTTCTAGCACGTAAGAGCGACCGTGAAAACACGAGAAAACCCGGAGCACAACGAGGCACGCTGACACGCTGACACGCCGAAGGCTGGCACTAATTAAAGATATATTATTATTATATTTATGCGGGTCATATTAAATGAGGACACGCCACTAGAACTTATGGTCATGTGACCAAAGCATCCCGCGTGCTTAATAGCCGCCATACTAAAAATTTATATTAGAAATAATAATATACATAAGGCAACGTTGACTCAACAAACTCGTTTTGAGTCTTCACTTTTATACGGGAAGGAAAAACGCCCTTTCATTAAAAGTTTTACCTCCATTGTCCTCTTTCATCTCCTTTTATTTATCCCTTTATTCCTGTGTTGTGCCCGTGACACACGCGTTTTCTTTTTCATTTGTCTTGTCTCTTTCTTCGTGGTACGCGACGTCTGGTAGCTGCTCCAATGAAAGGCAGCGACCACTCTTCAACCACGGCTTTATTACCCTCTCTCTCACCTACATCTCCTATTTGTCCTGATTATCTCCTTCCTCTTTCCGTCTAGGTAGCATCGTATTACCAGCGAAAAGAGATGAGAGAGAGAGAGAGAGAGAGAGAGAGAGAGAGAGAGAGAGAGAGAGAGAGAGAGAGAGAGAGAGAGAGAGAGTGAGAGAGAGAGAAACAGACAGACAGACAGAGACAGAGACAGATAAGAGAAAGAGTGAGCAGGAGAGAGAGAGAGAGAGAGAGAGAGAGAGAGAGAGAGAGAGAGAGAGAGAGATTTCCCTACTCACATCTCTGGCTCCTCCCTTGACCCAGTAGTGAGTGATCTGGCAGAAGGCATAGTCACTTGTCAACCCCTCGGCTACGTTGGATCGTCTGACCACAAGGCTGTTTTTACCACACTTTAGATCCCAACAGAACGAGGTGAGGAGTCCACACGCACAACCAGCCCTTTGCTCTGAGCTCGCCACCACCGACTGGAATGCTCTTCTACAAGGGGATGTTGACAACCAAGTGAAAGCCTTCACTGGACACATCCTTAATCTACAACAAGAACACATTCCTCACCGGCAATATGTGACGAAGCCTACAGATCAGCCTTGGTTTGGCTTTCGTTGTAGAGAGGCTGCTACTGCTAAGTACAAAGCATGGCGAAGGTATAAGAGACATCCTACCACCTATAACAGGAACTTGCACATGCAAGCCTGTAGGCATATGGGTGATGTTCAAAAGTGGGCCATTTCTAAATGGGAGGTGGACACTAAAAGAAAGTTAGCATCAGGTAGGGTAGGCTCCAAAACCTGGTGGTCCCTGGTCAAGGACAGACAAGGTTATCTGCCTGATGACCTTATTCCACCTCTAAATCGACAGGATGGGACCACCTCTACTAGTAGTCAAGAGAAGGCGGACCTCTTTGCTGAACACTTTGCTACCAAAATGCAAGTTCCTGATCCAGCAAGGGACCCTCCTTGGCTAGCTGCAAGAACTGTGTCAAAACTGTCAGTGGTGACAATAAGGCAGGAGGAGGTACATTTCCTTCTTAAATCGCTTGACCAAGAAAAGGCTGTGGGCCCAGACAAGTTGAACCCAAGATTGTTGAGAAGATGTGCAGACCAGCTAGCAGCACTTCTAACTCGCATCTTTCAGCACTGCATAGTAAAGTGTAAATGGCCCTCTCTATGGAAAGAGGCAAATGTAGTCCCTGTTCACAAAAAGAAGAGCAGAGCAGAAATCAGCAACTACAGACCAGTGTCACTCCTGTCAATCACTGGTAAGATCCTTGAGACAATAATCTCAAGACAAATGACAGAGTTTTTTGACTACCACTCACTACTTTGTGATCGTCAATATGGCTTCAGGAAAGGTTACTCTGCTGCTGATCTGTTGTTAAACCTCTCCACTAAGTGGCACCAGTCACTGGATGAATCCAAAGTCAGCTGTGTGGTAGCACTGGACATTGCTGGCGCTTTCGACCGGGTGTGGCACCAGGGCCTCTTAGCAAAACTTCAAGCACTGGGAATTGCAGGCTCTACGCTATGTCTCCTCAGTGATTACCTTCATGGTAGATCTCTAAGTGTAGTCCTCAATGGAACGGAATCAGCAAGGCATCCTATTGGGGCAAGTGTTCCACAAGGAAGCGTGCTGGGTCCATTGTTATGGAATGTCTACTTCAACGACCTTCTTCATCTCATCCCTGAATCACATGCATATGCAGACGACTGTACACTGACATTCACTTATCCAAGAGAAGAAATGCCAGCTGCTCTAAGCTACATCAATCACCAGCTGAGAGCTATATCAGCTTGGGGAAATAGATGGCAAGTAACATTTGCACCTGAGAAAACGCAAATGATGATCGTCTCTAGGCACCATGATGGTAATGCTGGTGCAGTAGTAAGGATGAATGGGAGGATGTTGGCACCTGGAGAAGAAGTTGATATCCTTGGGGTGAAATTTGACTCCAAACTAACCATGAAGAACCATGTTGTAAATCTTGCAAACAAGGCAGCCAGGAAGCTTACAGCACTTCGCCGTATCTCGCATCTGCTTGACAGTAGGGGTTGCAAGATCCTGTACGAGGCACAAGTACACTCACACCTTGAGTATGCTCAACTTTCTTGGTTTGCCTGCCCCCCCCCCCTCTCATCTGCGACTGCTTGACAGAGTAGAGAACAGAGCAAGACGTCTCATCTCTCGCCTGGACTCATTCTGGATAGATCTGTCATTTCAGCAGCACCTTCAACATAGGAGGGATGTGGGTGGCCTTACTGTTATGTACAAGGCCAATATTGTCAAAATACCACACTTGGATCCACTTCGAGGACAGCGTGAAACAAGCTTTTATGCCACAAGACGGGCAGACAGCAGCAACTTCACTCTGGCTGTGCCCTTCTCCAGAACATCACTCCATCTGAGATCATACATACCCAGGATGACTCGAGTATGGAACACATTCGTACAGCATAATCATGTCAACGAGATAAAGTCAGTTGATCAAATGAAAATGCTGGCACACAGATGGCTCCACTTTCATCCTGTTCCCTACTTGTATGTCTCATAACAATAAAAATGCTTTCAAATGAGCTGATGTAGGTAACAGCTCTTAGCTTGCCAATAAAGTTAGGAATCCTTAACCTGTAAATAGCTGTCAATAAAGCTAGGGATCCTTAACCTTGTCAAACCCTTTGTAAAAAAAAAAAAGAGAGAGAGACAGACAGACAGACAGACAGACAAAGAGCCAGACAGACAGACAGACAGACAAAGAGCCAGACAGACAGACAAAGAGCCAGACAGACAGACAGGCGCACACACACACACACACACACACACACACGACATACAAAATACTGAGAGGAATTTACAAGGTGGACAAAGACAGGATGTTCCAGAGATTGGACACAGTGACAAGGGGACACAGTTGGAAGTTGAAGACACAGATGAATCACAGGGATGTTAGGAAGTATTTCTTCAGCCACAGAGTAGTCAGTAAGTGGAATAGTTTGGGAAGCGATGTAGTGGAGACAGGATCCATACATAGCTTTAAGCAGAGGTATGATAAAGCTCACGGCTCAGGGAGAGTGACCTAGTAGCGATCAGTGAAGAGGCGGGGCCAGGACCTAGGACTCGACCCCCGCAACCTGAACTAGGTGAGTACAACTAGGTGATTACACACACACACACACACCACACAGGAAGTGGGCCTAGTGTCTAATCGACATGTGCCTTGGACAAAATGGTAACTAACCACACACACACAACACACACACACACACACACACACACACACACACACACACACACACACACACACACACAATTAGGTGAGTACAAAATTAGGTGAGTACAAAATTAGGTGAGTACAAAATTAGGTGAGCACACACACACACACACAGACACACACGCAGACACACGCACACACACACACACACACCACACACACACACACACACACACACACACACACACACACACACACACACACACACACACAGAGGCAAATCCTGTGTCACAAACCTTATGGAGTTTTATGACACAGTTACAGAAGTAAGACACCAGAGAGAGGGGTGGGTTGGTTGTATTTTCTTGGACTGCAGGAAGGCCTTCGACACAGATCCTCACAAGAGATTAGTGCAGAAACTAGAGGATCAGGCGCGTATAAGAGGAAGGGCACTGCATTGGATCAGAGAATACCTGACAGGGAGGCAACAACGAGTAATGGTACGTGATGAGTTATAACAGTGGGCACCTGTGACGAGCGGGGTCCCACAGGGGTCGGTCTTAGGACCAGTACTATTTTTGGTATATGTGAATGACATGATGGAAGGGATAGACTGAGAGGTGTCCCTGTTAGCAGATGATGTGAAGTTAATGAGGAGAATTACATCAGATGAAGATCAGGCAGGACTTCAAAGAGACCTGGACAGGCTGGACACGTGGTCCAGCAACTGGCTTCTCGAATTCAACCCTGCCAAGTGCAAAGTCATGAAAATCGGAGAAGGGCAAAGAAGAGCACAGACAGAGTATACGCTAAGTGGTCAAAGACTGCAAACCTCGCTCAGGGAGAAAGATCTTGGGGTGACCATAACACCGAGCACGTCTCCGGAGGCACACATCAACCAGATAACTGCTGAAGCATATGGGCGCCTGGCAACCTGAGAAAAGCGTTACGATACCTTAGTAAGGAATCGTTCAAGGCACTGTACACTGTGTACGTCAGGCCCATACTGATGTATGCAGCATCAGTTTGGAACCCACACCTGGTCAACACAACACCTAGCAACAAGGCTAGTTCCGAAGCTCAGGGGAATGTCCTACGAAGAAAGGTTGAGGGAAATCGGACTGACGACACTGGAGGACAGGAGGATCAGGGTAGGCATGATAACGACATACAAAATACTGCGTGGAATAGATAAGGTGGATAGAGACAGGATGTTCCAGAGAGGGGACACAGAAACAAGATGTCAAAATTGGAAACTGAAGACTCAGACGACTCACAGGGATGTTAGGAAGTATTTCTTCAGCAATAGAATAGTCATGAAGTGGAATAGCCTAGCAAGTGATGTAGTGGAGGCAGGAACCATACATAGCTTTAAGACGAGGTATGACAAAGCTCAGGAAGCAGAGAGAGAGGACCTAGTAGCGATCAGTGAAGAGGCGGGGCCTGGAGCTGAGTCTCAACCCCTGCAACCACAGTTAGGTGAGTACAATTAGGTGAGTACACATACACACACACACACACACACACACACACACCCTTGTGTTCACCCTGGGCAGTTCAGACATTGAGGACATCACATATGAGAGTCCCCTAGGACCTAGTGACCACGTGGTTCTGTGCTTTGAATACATAGTAGAGTTGCAAATGGAGAGAGTAACAGGAGTTGAATGGGATAAGCCAGACTATAAAAGAGGGGACTACAAAGGTTTGAGGAACTTCCTGCAGGAGGTTCCATGGGACAGAGAACTGGCAGGAAAGCCCTTAAATGAAATGATGGAATATGTAACAACAAAATGCAAGGAGGCAGTGGAAAGGTTTATTCCCAAGGGCAACAGAAACAATGGGAAGACCAGAACGAGCCCCTGGTTTACCCGACGGTGAAAGGAGGCAAAAACAAAGTGCAATAGAGAATGGAAAAAGTACAGAAGGCAGAGAACACATGAAAATAGGGAGATCAGTCGCAGAGCCAGGAACGAGTATGCACAGGTAAGGAGAGAGGCCCAGCGACAGTATGAAAATAACATAGAATCGAAAATCAAGACTGACCCGAAACTGTTGTATAGCCACATCAGGAGGAAGACAACAGTCAAAGATCAGGTAATCAGACTGAGAACAGAAGGTGGAGAACTCACAAGAAATGATCAGGAGGTATGTGAGGAGCTAAACAGGAGATTTAAGGAAGTTTTTACAGTAGAGACAGGAAGGGCTTTGGGAAGACAGCACAGAAGGGAACATCAAGAGGGAATATACCAACAAGTGTTGGATGACATACGAACAACCGAGGAGGAGGTGCAGAAGCTGCTAAGTGACCTTGATACCTCAAAGACGATGGGACCAGACAACATCTCCCCATGGGTCCTTAGAGAAGGAGCAGAGATTCTGTGAGTGCCCCTAACCACAATCTTCAACACATCCCTTGAAACTGGGCAACTACCTGAGAAATTGAAGACAGCAAATGTAGTCCCCATATTTAAGAAAGGAAACAGAAATGAGGCACTAAACTACAGATCTGAGTCTCTGACATGTATTGTGTGCAAAGTCATGGAGAAGATTATCAGGAGGAGAGTGGTGGAACACCTGGAACGGAACAAGATTATAAATGAAAACCAGCATGGGTTCATGGAAGGCAAATCCTGTGTCACAAACCTTCTGGAGTTTTATGACAAGGTAACAGAAGTAAGACACGAGAGAGAGGGGTGGGTTGATTGCGTTTTCCTAGACTGCAGGAAGGCCTTTGACACAGTTCCCCACAAGAGATTAGTGCAGAAGCTGGAGGATCAGGCGCATATAACAGTGAGGGCACTGCAATGGATCAGGGAATACCTGACAGGGAGGCAACAACGAGTCATGGTACGTGAAGAGGTATCACAGTGGGCGCCTGTGACGAGCGGGGTCCCACAGGGGTCAGTTCTAGGACCAGTGCTATTTTTGATATATGCGAACGACATGATGGAAGGAATAGACTCTGAAGTATCCCTGTTCGCAGATGATGTGAAGTTGATGAGAAGAATTAAATCGGATGAGGATGAGGCAGGACTGCAAAGAGACCTGGACAGGCTGGACATGTGGTCCAGAAACTGGCTTCTCGAATTCAACCCTGCCAAATGCAGTCATGAAGATTGGGGAGGGGCAAAGACGACCGCATACAGAATATAGGCTAGGTGGACAAAGACTACAGACCTCACTCAAGGAGAAAGACCTTGGGGTGACCATAACACCGAGCACGTCACCGGAGGCACACATCAACCAAATAACTGCTGCAGGAAACGAGCGCCTGGCAAACCTGAGAATAGCGTTCCGATACCTTAATAAGGAATCGTTCAAGACACTGTACACTGTGTATGTTAGGCCCATACTGGAGTATGCAGCACCAGTCTGGAACCCACACCTGGTCAAGCACGTCAAGAAGTTAGAGAAAGTACAAAGGTTTGCAACAAGGCTAGTCCCAGAGCTCAGGGGAATGTCGTACGAAGAAAGGTTGAGAGAAATCGGACTGACGACACTGGAGGACAGAAGGGTCAGGGGAGACATGATAACGACATAAAAGATACTGCGGGGAATAGACAAGGTGGACAGAGATATGATGTTCCAGAGAGGGGACACAGAAACAAGGGGTCACAACTGGAAGCTGAAAACTCAGACGAGTCACTGGGACGTTAGGAAGTATTTCTTCAGTCACAGAGTCGTCAGGAAGTGGAATAGCCTAGCAAGTGAAATAGTGGAGACAGGAACCATACATAGTTTTAAGAAGAGGTATGACAAAGCTCAGGAAGCAGAGAGGGAGAGGACCTAGTAACGATCAGTGAAGAGGCGGGGCCAGGAGCTGAGTCTCGACCCCTGCAACCTCAGTTAGGTGAGCAATTAGGTGAGTACACACACACACTCACACACACACACCAACAAAATCAACACGGTTTCAGGGATGGGAAATCCTGTGTCACAAACCTACTGGAGTTCTATGACAGGGTGACAACAGTAAGACAAGAAAGAGAGGGGCGGGTAGAGTTGCATTTTCTTGGACTGTAAGAAGGCGTTTGACACAGTTTCACACAAGTGATCAGTGAAAAGCTAGAGGACCAGGCAAGGATAATACGGAAGGCACTACAATGGATCAGGGAATTCCTGTCAGGACGACAGCAGCGAGTCATGATACGTGGCGAGGTCTCAGACTGGGCGCCTGTGACGAGTGGGTTTCCACAAGCGTCAGCACTAAGACTGGTGCTGTTTCTAATGATGTGAAGTTGATGAGAAGAATTCAATCGGACGAGGAACAGGTAGAACTACAAAGGGACCTGGACAGGCTGCAGTCCTGGTCTAGCAATTGGCTCCTGGAGTTCAATCCCACCAAGTGCAAAGTCATGAAGATTGGGGAAGGGCAAAAAAGACCGCAGATGGAGTACTGTCTAGGGGGCCAGAGACTACAAATCTCAACCAAGGAAAAAGATCATGGGATGAGTATAACACCAGGCATATCTCCTGAGGCACACATCATCCAAATAACTGCTGCAAGATATGGGCGCATAGCAAACCTAAGAACAGCATTCCGACATCTTAATAAGGAATCGTTCAGGACCCTGTACACTGTGTGCATTAGGCCCATATTGGAGTATGCGGCACCAGTTTGGAACTCACACCTACCCAAGCACGTAAAGATACTAGAGAAAGTGCAAAGGATTGCAACAAGACTAGTCCCAGAACTAAGGGGTATGTCTAACGAAGAGAGGTTGAGGGAAATCGGCCTAATGACACTGTAGTACAGGAGAGATAGGGGGGACCTGATAACAACATATAAAATACTGAGAGGAATTGACAAGTAGGACAGAGGCAGAATGTTCCAGAGATGGGACACAGCAACAAGGGGACACAGTCGGAAGTTGAAGCTTTAAGAAGAGGTATGATAAAGCTCATGGTGCAAGGAGAGTGATCCAGTAGCGGCCAGTGAAGAGGCGGGGCCAGGAGCTGTGAGTCGACCCCTTCAAACAAAACTAGGTGAGTACAAGTAGGTGAGTAACACACACACACACACACACACACACACACACACACACACACACACACACACACACACACACACACACAAATCAGGGAACCAACACTGCACCTGAACAAGAGCTGCACTGAGGGACGAACACCAGACACATATCTGATAGAACTGTCCAAGGTAGAGGACGTGGCAGAGGGCGTGCAAAAGGAAGAAGACACCTGCAACCGTCTTACCTCCAACATACAGTTCCAGGAAAACGTTCACCAGGTTCATAATAATCGGGATCACCAGCGGCAGAACCTACAGATAAATCAGCTGCTGAATCAGCAGCGAAACACAAGAGATGCAACAAATCGGAGACCAGGAGCCTAGGCAGTGCTCTCGCTGTCACTGGAGGAGGCACACGTCTGACAACTGCCTATGAGACACAGGGTACAGTTACTGTCACAAGCGGGGACATCAGGAGGAACTGTGTTGGAAGAAAAAGGAACTTAACATATAGGATCACCTGTTTAGAGATATGTTTTCGAAACAAACCAACAGGATATCAGAATAGGTGAACAAACTCACTCTTCACCCACCAAACTATTCCCATCTTGGTCCAGCAGGTGGTTCTGTGCCAATACAAGACCACAGATCTACATCCCAGCGGCTGCCCCGGTGTTCTGCCTTACACACTCATCAACTCAAGCTGAACAGTCATGAGGAGTCAGTCTATCAGTACCCTGTCGGCTAACATTAGAGAATTCATTATCAATGTTGGAGAGCTTGCGCACAGTTAAGTAAACACTAGATATCCCGACATGATCGCTGTAGTTAAAACATTTTTGGATTACAGGACTCCGAAAAATTTTACTTGAATTGTTGGCTACACCTCATGGTGTAGTAGGTTGGTAGACAGCAACCACCCAGAGAAGTACTACCGTCCTGCCAGATGACTGTGAAACAGAAACCTGTAACTGTTTTGCATGATGGTAGTTTGCTGGTTTCTTTTTCTGTCTCATAAACACGCTAGATAACAGGGATATCTTGCTACTCCTACTTACACTTTGGTCACACTTCACAGACATGCACATGCATATATATATATATATATATACATACATCTAGGTTTTTCTCCTTTTTCTACATAGCTCTTGTTCTTCTTTATTTCTTCTATTGTCCATGGGAAAGTGGAAAAGAATCTTTCCTCCGTAAGCCATGCGTGTCGTATGAGGCGACTAAAATGCCGGGAGCAATGGGCTAGTAACCCTTTCTCCTGTAGACATTTACTAAAAAAGAGAAGAAGAAAAACTTTATAAAACTGGGATGCTTGAATGTGCGTGGATGTAGTGCAGATGACAAGAAACAGATGATTGCTGATGTTATAAATGAAAAGACGTTGGATGTCCTGGCCCTAAGCGAAACAAAGCTGAAGGGGGTAGGGGAGTTTCGGTGGGGGAAAATAAATGGGAATAAATCTGGAGTATCTGAGAGAGTTAGAGCAAAGGAAGGGGTAGCAATAATGTTGAATGATCAGTTATGGAAGGAGAAAAGAGAATATGAATGTGTAAATGCAAGAATTATGTGGATTAAAGCAAAGGTTGGATGCGAGAAGTGGGTCATAATAAGCGTGTATGCACCTGGAGAAGAGAAGAATGCAGAGGAGAGAGAGAGATTTTGGGAGATGTTAAGTGAATGTATAGGAGCCTTTGAACCAAGTGAGAGACTAATTGTGGTAGGGGACCTGAATGCTAAAGTAGGAGAAATTTTAGAGAGGGTGTGGTAGGTAAGTTTGGGGTGCCAGGTGTAAATGATAATGGGAGCCCTTTGATTGAACTTTGTATAGAAAGGGGTTTAGTTATAGGTAATACATATTTTAAGAAAAAGAGGATAAATAAGTATACAAGATATGATGTAGGGCGAAATGACAGTAGTTTGTTGGATTATGTATTGGTAGATAAAAGACTGTTGAGTAGACTTCAGGATGTACATGTTTATAGAGGGGCCACAGATATATCAGATCACTTTCTAGTTGTAGCTACACTGAGAGTAAAAGGTAGATGGGATACAAGGAGAATAGAAGCATCAGGGAAGAGAGAGGTGAAGGTTTATAAACTAAAAGAGGAGGCAGTTAGGGAAAGATATATACAGCTATTGGAGGATAGATGGCCTAATGAGAGCATAGGCAATGGGGACGAAGAGGTATGGGGTAGGTTTAAAAATGTAGTGTTAGAGTGTTCAGCTGAAGTTTGTGGTTACAGGAAAGTGGGCGCAGGAGGGAAGAGGAGCGATTGGTGGAATGATGATGTAAAGAGAGTAGTAAGGGAGAAAAAGTTAGCATATGAGAAGTTTTTACATAGAAGTGATGCAAGGAGGGAAGAGTATATGGAGAAAAAGAGAGAGGTTAAGAGAGTGGTGAAGCAATGTAAAAACAGAGCAAATGAGAGAGTGGGTGAGATGTTATCAACAAATTTTGTTGAAAATAAAAAAAAGTTTTGGAGTGAGATTAACAAGTTAAGGAAGCCTAGATAACAAATGGATTTGTCAGTTAAAAATAGGAGAGGAGAGTTATTAAATGGAGAGTTAGAGGTATTGGGCAAGATGGAGGGAATATTTTGAGGAATTGTTAAATGTTGATGAAGATAGGGAAGCTGTGATTTCGTGTATAGGACAAGGAGGAATAACATCTTGTAGGAGTGAGGAAGAGCCAGTTGTGAGTGTGGGGGAAGTTCGTGAGGCAGTAGGTAAAATGAAAGGGGGTAAGGCAGCCGGGATTGATGGGATAAAGATAGAAATGTTAAAAGCAGGTGGGGATATAGTTTTGGAGTGGTTGGTGCAATTATTTAATAAATGTATGGAAGAGGGTAAGGTACCTAGGGATTGGCAGAGAGCATGCACAGTTCCTTTGTATAAAGGCAAAGGGGACAAAAGAGAGTGCAAAAATTACAGGGGGATAAGTCTGTTGAGTATACCTGGTAAAGTGTATGGTAGAGTTATTATTGAAAGAATTAAAAGTAAGAGTGAGAATAGGATAGTAGATGAACAAGGAGGCTTTAGGAAAGGTAGGGGGTGTGTGGACCAGGTGTTTACAGTGAAACATATAAGTGAACAGTATTTAGATAAGGCTAAAGAGGTCTTTGTGGCATTTATGGATTTGGAAAAGGCGTATGACAGGGTGGATAGGGGGGCAATGTGGCAGATGTTGCAGGTGTATGGTGTAGGAGGTAGGTTACTGAAAGCAGTGAAGAGTTTTTACGAGGGTAGTGAGGCTCAAGTTAGAGTACATTGGAAAGAGGGAAATTATTTCCCAGTAAAAGTAGGCCTTAGACAGGAATGTGTGATGTCACCGTGGTTGTTTAATATATTTATAGATGGGGTTGTAAGAGAAGTAAATGCGAGGGTCTTGACAAGAGGCGTGGAGTTAAAAGATAAGGAATCACACATAAAGTGTGAGTTGTCAAAGTTCCTCTTTGCTGATGACACTGTGCTCTTGGGAGATTCTGAAGAGAAGTTGCAGAGATTGGTGTGCAAAAGAAGAAAATTAAAAGTGAATACAGGAAAGAGTAAGGTTATGAGGATAACAAAAATATTAGGTGATGAAAGATTGGATATCAGATTGGAGGGAGAGAGTATGGAGGAGGTGAATGTATTCAGATATTTGGGAGTGGACGTGTCAGCGGATGGGTCTATGAAGGATGAGGTGAATCATAGAATTGATGAGGGGAAAAGGGTGAGTGGTGCACTTAGGAGTCTGTGGAGACAAAGAACTTTGTCCTTGGAGGCAAAGAGGGGAATGTATGAGAGTATAGTTTTACCAACACTTTTATATGGGTGTGAAGCATGGGTGATGAATGTTGCAGCGAGGAGAAGGCTGGAGGCAGTGGAGATGTCATGTCTGAGGGCAATGTGTGGTGTGAATATAATGCAGAGAATTCGTAGTTTGGAAGTTAGGAGGAGGTGCGGGATTACTAAAACTGTTATCCAGAGGACTGAGGAAGGGTTGTTGAGGTGGTTCGGACATGTAGAGAGAATGGAGCGAAACAGAATGACTTCAAGAGTGTATCAGTCTGTAGTGGAAGGAAGGCGGGGTAGGGGTCGGCCTAGGAAAGGTTGGAGGGAGGGGGTAAAGGAGGTTTTGTGTGCGAGGGGCTTGGACTTCCAGCAGGCGTGCGTGAGCGTGTTTGATAGGAGTGAATGGAGACGAATGGTTTTTAATACTTGACGTGCTGTTGGAGTGTGAACAAAATAACATTTATGAAGGGGTTCAGGGAAACCGGCAGGCCGGACTTGAGTCCTGGAGATGGGAAGTACAGTGCCTGCACTCTGAAGGAGGGGTGTTAATGTTGCAGTTTAAAAACTGTAGTGTAAAGCACCATTCTGGCAAGACAGTGATGGAGTGAATGATGGTGAAAATTTTTCTTTTTCGGGCCACCCTGCCTTGGTGGGAATCGGCCAGTGTGATAATAAAAATAAATAAACCTCATGGATGAGAAGAGACTGGAAAGGGCAAGGAGGAGGTGTTGCTGTGTCCTTTTCTAAAAGTGTACATGCCCAGTCCATTGATATTGCCATCCCTACTCCCCTAGAAATGTTCTTAAAGCTGTGCATAAACACTTGTATCTCTGTGCTAGTATGCGCAATGTACAGACCTCAGGGGCAACTTGCAGTCCCTATCAACTTCGTAATGGAATATGTGAACTTGAACTTCCTTCTGCTTCAACACAAATGTCAAGATATTATAATTGCTGATGACCTCAACCAACATTTTATACAGAGGGACTCTGATGACCATCATACAGTGTTTGACATGAGAAACTTTACTGATTTCCCTACTCACCTCTCTGGCTCCTCCCTCGAAACCCGTAGTGAGAGAACTGGCAGAAGGTATAATCACTTGTCAACCCCTTGGTTATGTTGGATCGTCTGACCAAAAGGCTGTTTGTACGACACAGAACATCCCAACAGACCGAGGTGAGGAATCTACACGTACAACCTGGCTGTAGGAAAGAGGAAACTGGCCAGCCCTTTGTTCTGAACTCGCCACCTCCAATTGGAATGCTTTTCTCCAAGGTGATGTCGACAATCAAGTGAATGCTTTCACTGAACATATCATTAATTAATCGACAACAAGAACACATCTCTCACCAGCAGTATGTAACGAAGCCTAGAGACCAGCCTTGGTTCGGCTCTCCTTGTAGAGAGGCAGCTACTGCTAAGTTCAACGCTTGGAGAAAGTATAAGAAACATCCCACTATCTATAACAGGAGCCTGCACATACAAGTCTGTAAGCATATGGGTGAAGTTCAAAAGACAGCCATCTTTAAGTGGGAGGCGGACACAAAAAGAAAGCTGGCGTCAGGTAGCGTGGGCTCCAAAACCTTGAGGTCCTTGGTCAAGGACAAACAAGGTTATCTGTCTGATGAATTTATTCCACCTTTAAATCGACAGGAGTGGGTTACCTCTACTAGTAGTCAGGAGAAATCCAATCTCTATGCGGAACAATTTGCTTCCAACATGCAAGTTCCGGATCTTGCAAGGCACTCTTCTTGGCTAGCTGCAGAACTGTGTCAAAGCCGTCAGTGGTGGCAATAAAGCAGGAGGAGGTGTATCTTCTTCTTAAAACTCTTGACCAGGGAAAAGCTGTTGGCCCAGACAAGCTGAGCCCAAGACTGCTGAGTATATGTGCAGATCAGCTAGAAGCACCTCTAACATCGCATCTTTCAGCACTGCCAAGCAGTGTAAATGGCCCCCTCTGTGGAAAGAGACAAATATAGTCTCTGTTCACGAAAAGAAGAGCAGAGCGGAAATCAGTAACTAGAGACCAGTGTAACTCCTGTCAATCACTGGCTAGATCCATGAGACAATAATCTCATGGTATATGGCAGAGGTTTTCGACTACTCACTATTTTGTGACAGTCATTATGACTTCAGAAAGGTTACTCTGCTGCTGAACTATACCTCTCAACTAAGTGGCACCAGTTAATGGATGAATCCAAAGTCAGCTATGTAGTAGCAATGGACATTGCAGGTGCTTTCGACCAAGTATTGCACAAGGGACTCTTGACAAAACTGCAAGCACTGGGAATTACAGTCTCTACGCTATGTCTCCTCAGTGATCACCTTCAAGGTTGATCTCGGACAGTAGTTATCAATGAGACAGAGTCAGCAAGACATCCTACTGGGGCAAGTGCTCCACAGGGAAGTGTGCTTGGGCCATTGATATAGAATGTCTGCTTCAACTACCTCCTCCATCACATCTCAGAATCCCATGCATATGCAGATGATTGCACGCTGATATTTATTTATTAAAGGGATGAAATTCTGTGTTATATGCTACAACAATCACCAGCTAAGAGTTATATCAGCCTCTAGACACTATGATGATAATGCTGGAGCAATGGTAAGTATGAATGGAAAAGTGTTGGTGCCTGTAGATGAAGAAGATATCCATGGGGTGAAATTCGACTCCAAACGGACAATGAAGAACCATGTTGGAAACCTGGCAAACAAGGCAGCCAGAAAGCTTAGTACACATCGACGAATCTCTCATCGGTTCGACAGTAGAGGTTGCAAGATCGTGTACGAGGCACACGTACGTTCACACCTTGAGCATGGCCCACTTTCACGGATTGCCTGCCCCATCCCATCTCATTTGCGACTTCTTGACAGAGTAGAGAACAGAGCGAGACACCTCTCGTCTCTCGCCTGAACCCAGCCTGAATAGATCTGTCATTTCAGCAGAGCCTTCAACACCGGAGGGATGTGGGTGGCCTTGTTATGTACAAAGCAGCCAATATTCTCAAAGTACCACACTTAGCTTCACTCTGAGGACAGCGAGAGGTGAGCTTCTACTGAACGAGATGGACAGCAAGCAGCAACTTCACTCTTCTCTAGAACGTCGCTACATGTGAGATCACTTATTCCTTGGAAGACTCGAGTCTGGAACATGTTCGTACAAAATAATAATACCAACGAAATAAAGTTAGTTGATCAAATGAACTTGTTGGTCCACTACTTGTTGGCTCCCCACTTGTATGTCTCAAAATAGTAAAAGGCTTCTAAATGAGCTATTGTAGGTAACAGCTGTTAGCTTGTAAATAATATTAAGAATCCTTACCCTAACCTTGTTAAACCCTGCATAAAAAGACAGAGCAGAGAGAGAGACAGACAGACAGACCAGTCACTGGATAAATCTAAGGATAGATGTGTAGTAGCACTGGACATTGCTGGTGCTTTCGACCGAGTATGGCACCAGGGTTTTATGGTAAAACTGCAAGCACTGATTACCTTCAAGGTAAATCTCTAAGTGTAGTTCTCAATCCGAAAGAGTCAGCAAGATATCCTACTGAGGCAAGGGTTCCACAAGGAAGTGTTCTTGGGCCATTGTTATGGAATGTCTACTTCAGTGCCCTGCTTTATCTCATCCCAGATTCCCATGCATATTCAGCTGACTGAACTCTGACTTTTATTTATCCAAGAGAGGATATGCCAGATGCTCTAAGTTACATCAGTCACCAGCTAACAGCTAAATGAGCCTTGAGAAACCGATGGCAGGTAAAATTTGTTCTTGAGAAAACACATATGATAATCTCTAAGCACCATAAAGGTAATACCGGAACAGCATTAAGTATGAATGGGAGAATGTTGATATCTAGGGACGAGGTTGATATCCTTGGGGTAAAATCTGACTTCAAATTGACCATAAAGAACCTCGCTGTAAATCGTGCAAATAAGGCGGCCAGAAAGCTTCTCAGCACTTCGCTGTATCTCGCATCTGCTTGACAGTAGAGGTTGCAAGGCCCAAGGACGCTCACACATTGAATATGCTTCACTTTCTTGGATTGCCTGCCCCCCTTTCTCATCTGGACTTCTTGACAAAGAAGAGAACAGAGCAAGACGCCTCATTTGTGGCCTGGACCCAGCCTGGAGAGATCTACTATTTTATCAGAGGGATGTGGGAGCCTTACTGCTATGTACAAGACCAATATTGTCCAAGTACCACACTTGGCTCCACTCCGAGGACTGCGAGAAGTGAGTTTCTACACAACATGACTGGCCGTAAGTAGGAACTTCATTTTGACTGTACCCTTCTCCAGAACATTGCCACATCTTAGAACACTTGTTCCTAGGATGACTAGAATATGGAACAAGTTCCTACAGCATAATGTTATCAACGAAATAAAGTCACAGATGACTCCAACTTCAGCCTGTTCCATATTTGTATGTCTAATAACATAAAAAAAGGCTTTTAATTGAGCTGATGTCGGTAACAGCCCTTAGCTTGTAAATAAAATTAGGAATCCTTATGCTAAACTTGCAAGACCCTTTGTAAAAAAAAAAGGAGCAGGGGGGAGAGCGAGAGAGAACATGAGACAGAAAATTGCATACTGACAAGATAAGATAAGATAAGATAAGATTTCGTTCGGATTTTTAACCCCGGAGGGTTAGCCACCCAGGATAACCCAAGAAAGTCAGTGCGTCATCGAGGACTGTCTAACTTATTTCCATTGGGGTCCTTAATCTTGTCCCCCAGGATGCGACCCACACCAGTCGACTAATACCCAGGTACCTATTTGCTGCTAGGTGAACAGGACAACAGGTGTAAGGAAACGTGTCGAAATGCTTCCACCCGCCGGGAATCGAACCCGGGCCCTCCGTGTGTGAAGCGGGAGCTTTAGCCACCAGGCCACCGGGCCACTATCTATAGAGTTGCACTATGTGTCAGTGCCTAAATTAAGGAGTATCTTGTATTGAATAGGTGTGGAATCAAGGATAGAAAAGCACTTTCTCAGGCCACCTCCAGCATGAAAACAGGGGAAAGGTTGAATATTCAGTTTTATGTTGGTAAAAATGGCATGGAATTTATAGGTAGTTGGCACTTGATGGAAGACGAAGATTACAACTACCTCTAAAGAGCTAGTCCCGTTACTGTATGAAAATGCTGGTGTTACTCGACTGCCATTCACAGTGCTTTGTCTATAATGACTCTACTGTTGTTGCCACCATCTCTGCTGTGATTATCACAACACTATTTCTACCACTACTATTATTATTAACTACGTAGCCTCATTCCTAACTCATTGCTAACCGGCATCAGGAATCTGTTGGCATCAGACCGCCCCATCTATTGAATTTATTTGACGGTCTGCTTGGGTTTAATGTTCGTTTATCGAGTTGTTTAGTGACATACCGAGTGTCCTAGGCAGCATCTTCTCCCCTGTCCTCCCTCACCATATACTCTGTACTGTAATGGTCGTTGTAACCTATGACATTTTCTGACCTAGCACCTTAGCCTATATTATTACTGTGAGAAAGTGACCCTGAAATCTCCGGCATCTCCTCTGCTAGAACACTGTATATCTGAGCGGCCTTGCTTGCCGACAACGTGTCCTGCTGATTACGGAATGACCTGGAAATTTTTTGATCTTTCACCTTTAGCGGGTTGGTAATTCCTTTCTGCTAAAATTCTGCTTACAAAAGATCTCTTGCAACAGATCGTGTTTCATCACCTGCTTCACTGTTACTTTCCATCATTTCCCGTCATGGCTTCACTCAAGATGCGTAATAACTCTTCATAAATGAGTACGTCGAAACTGTTCAATATGTTAAAGGTGTAAATAAGATCGTTCAGTCTCCATATGCTGAGAGGGACACAGGATGAGTGTTCAGAGTTTCTCATTATAATTGTCAGGAGATAAACAGAGCTAATTGTTTTTCCTTGTGGGAAAGATATATGGAAAAGTAAGCAGAGAACCGAGAAATGAAAAGGATAAAAAAAAAGGAGAGAAAAGAATCAGTAAAATAAATGCTTACTTTAATAAGACCTTTATTAAATAAACCTAAAACGCAAGGAAAACATAGAAATGAACGGATTAAGCAAAGCTAAAAAAACAGAAATGGCGCCTTTTAATAACATAACATTAATACCATAAGTTTAATAACATGATCAGAATAATATAAGATTAATTATTTAACATTAATAACAAAACATTAATTCCTTAACTAGATCAGGAATCACGTCAATTGAGATGTCCTCGTTACATATTATTTGAATTATTTCACGGTCTTTCAGGGAAGAAATAAGTAAGTAAGTAAGTTATGAGATCGTCTTAGAACATTGTTCAAGATGAACACAGCTCGTACATAAAATCTGGTTCCTGTCCAGATCTCCATGGAAAACCAAAGCCATAAACTGAGGATTACGAGAGAACCAGTATATGTAAAGTTTAAAGCGAAACATTAGACAAACTAGAAAGGTAAATCGTTATTTAGAGCCTTCAAACATGGAAACTTCAAATACCAAAACAAACACAAATACTTAAGTGAATTGCAGTGCGGTGCAGGTGAGTGAAGAAAGATAAAGTAACACAGAGAGAGAAGAGAGGAGAGAGAGGAGAGAGAGAAGAGAGAGAGAGAGAGAGAGAGAGAGAGAGAGAGAGAGAGAGAGAGATAAAATGTTCCTGAGAATCAAATACGTACGTGCGGCTCTGCCAGATGATAAAGACACAGACGACTTTCAGGTATGTTAGGAAATATTTCTTTATCCTCAAGAAATGGCAAAAGCAAATTTTATATGCAATTTTGAGAAGAGTATGAGAGAGTCCTCGAGGCTCGAGAGTGACCTAATATAACGGGAGGCTTAAAGGAAGGTCCAGGAATAAGATCTCGACCTTTGCAACCACATATAGGTTAAGAGAAATAAGCCAGTAATATAAATAAGCAGAGGCGCTGTGTGAACTGCCTGAAATGTGGAAGACAGCAAATGTAGTAACAGTGTTTAGGAAAGGAGACAGACAGACAGCATTCAACTACAGACCAGTGACACTGACATGTACTGTATGCAAAGTCATGGAGAAGATTATCAGGACATGCTTTTAGCTCTGGGACTAATCTTGTTGCAAAGAATTGCACGTTCTCTAGTTTCCTTGGTTAGGTGTGGGTTCCAAAGGGACACCAACACCTGTAGCTCTCATTATTTACAGTGACATATATGCCAACAATAAGAAGCGATAAAATCCATGGGCTATTAGGGTCAATGAAGTCAATGTGTGGAAGCAACGGTAGGCGTGTAAGCGAGGAGGAATCAGAATCCTGTGAAGGAAACGATTGTTGCGAGGGTCGTGAAAAATAAGAAGGGGTAAGAGGCGCGTCGGTGTCCATCGAGGGTTTCGTGTCTAAAATATAGTTAAAGATAACGTCAAGTGTCTCAGCGGAGAAGGAAGATGCCGACATCGTGATTTCAGAGACAGGTGATGTAGATCAAGTAAAGATTGGTTGGGGAGACGATGGAGGGAACCAAAGAGGGCTGAGAGGAGAGGGGACTATGAACCTGGAGAGATGCGCAGGCGGGGGCAGAAGAGTCCTGAGGTGGAACAGGAGAGGAAGGAGGTTGAAAGGTAACAGGGGAAGGAGACCCGGGGGGAACAGGAGAAGAGGGGACTACACGAAGGGGGGTGAACCTCCACCTCCATGTAAGAGTTAGAAAGGGGGTAAGAACGAGGCACTGAGGCCGAAAAGGAAAACTGTTGGGGAATTGTAAGTACTGGAGGAATGCAAAGAGACCTGGGCCTATGAGACAGGTTCGGCTTTGCAGGTGATAGGCGGGAAGAAGATGCAGGCACACGAGGCCTTACAGACTGAGAAACTAGCAGGCGAGAAGTAGAGATAGAAGTAAATAATCAGGTGGGGATTCAGAGGGTTAAACTACAAAGTATTAGAGAGGGGTGACCCTGAAAGACACAACACCGGAAGAGTTGGTAGATGGGGGGACCACTAAGATTGAGGGCCTCCTAGCTACTCCTGAATAAGATATCCGAGGAAGATTTCCCTGAAGGTGGAGTCAAGAGACAGCCATATCTTAAGTAAGGCCTTTGCTCTCACTAAGAAAACAGATTTCTCGTTCATTACGATAGACCTGACAACGGTGAGAAAAAAAGATTAGGTTCATTGCATTTGAGACAAGTGGGGGAGGGGGAAGACTGCAAGATGTATCGATAAGATCCGCAGCACCGCAGACCAGGCACTTCGCTGCAGAGTTGCAATATTTAGCGTCTTGTCCAAAGCGCCAGCAATTTCGACACTTTGTAATAAAGTTGGTAGAATTACCGACAATATGTAAAGTAAAAGGACACAAGTGCAACTAATGTGACATTTATTGTGGCAACGTAATGGCTTGATAAAGCTCCTGGAGAGCGAAACGTTGCCACAATAAATGTCACATTAGTTGCACTTGTGTCCTTTTACTTTACAATTTCGACACTGTTGTGGGGTAGGGACCACTTTACAGACCTCTAGCGACGGCCAGCGATATAAACGGAGGACGGGAGTTCACTGCAGTCAAAGGTTAATTTGTTGATGTTTCTGGGAAAGCGCTTCCGCCCACGAGCGGGAAGGACACATGTATCCACTTTTAGAATTGGAAGATCCTGAAGGGCTAATTCTTCCACAATATCATCACCACAAGACAGAAAATCAATCTGTAAAATGGTACACAGTAAAACTACCATACCACTGCATGATTTGAGAGTAGCATGCTTGTGAACCATGACTGGAACGTTATCTATGGAAGTAATATCTGAAAAATCATGAGCTTGTTCTGCATTCTGAACTGTAACGATGCGCGCACCACTTCAAAGATCGTGAAAGGATATATTTTGGCCAATATGTCGTAAAAGAGCTTTACCAACACTATGGTTGGCAAGATTATCAATTGGAAATGTCGGTTGTAGGGAAAAGAATTTAGTCCACTACTTCCTTGTAAATATGGGGAGTAATAAAAGTGGGTGTCACATAGGTAGTTTTCGGGTAAATGAGTAGACATCGCAGAACTGTTATCAGTAAATGGCCTGAAACGTTTAGGCGTAGTAATGCACGCTGTCCAACCCCTGGTAGGTGGGCGATCCAAAAATCGTCCCAATATATTCGGGGAAACTGGACTCATAGTTAAAGGCATGCACGAGGCAGAGGCAGTAACAGAAGTGGGCAGAGCTTCACCACTTGGAGCTGGTGATGAAGCATCACCAGCAGGAGATACAGGGGTATGGGAAGAGTCTACAGAATGTTCCAGTTAGAAAGGCGTGACAAAACAGGATGTGGCAACAGGAAGGAGCCTGTGAGGAGCAGGGTTATCACCGAGCTAAGACTCCATGATGATGGGACTTCTTTCTTATTATTATCTTAAGAAAAAAAAGGAAGAAGGAAAGGAAAAAAAAAGGAGAAAAAAAGGGATAGTGAAGGGACAGTCACTAGAAGGCATGAAAGGGCCGTAAGCTCCTCCTCTCATCCGAGAGGACCTCGAGACCACAGGCAGTGCAGATGCAGCGTGGAACCCATGTCATACCCTACCCGTCACGCCAGTAAACCAGCGATCTTGGCTACCAACCTCACATCTACCAAGCCACCTCAGTGGACAAAAGAGAGGGTGGTCGGAAACCCACCACAAAGCCTACCTCTTTCGGCTGCCACCTCCGAGAACCGATAGGCAGCCTCTGGAGATACACCCCTCACCTGCAGGACACCCTGCCCACTTCTCAGAAATCCGGGAGGGGAGCAGGGCGCCTCCAGATAATCCAGATTCCAACATAAACTGCACCACACCCGAGGAACCTCACAGAGTGGTATGAACTCCGGCACACTTCCCCCTACCTAGAAACTGTAATGCCAAAGGGAAGGACCCACAGAGGCTACAAATGGGATGGGAAAAGGGGAGGGTTGGGAGGGGGAGGAAGGGGGAAAAAGTGGGGGCGGAAGGACGGGATAGGGAAGGGAGGATTGGGGGTAATTAGGTTCTGTCGGAGGAAGAAGACCAAAAGGTCTAGTTCCTCAGACTGATAGCCCCTTTACCACGACAAGGAGCCTTCCTTCAAGAGGATATCTTGCATAATCTACCGTACAGTCTCCTTTCCCTTTTCACTTATTTCAGAAAAATTATCATGCCATCATAGTCTCCTCATCAGTAGCAACATTTCTGTTATTTGTTTCTTACCTTTCTTTCTCTATTCCCCATTTCAATGTAATCAAAGTTTCAGTTCCACATAATCGGCTCCTAATGATTACTCATTATTAATTTCCACTATGTCATAGTCATTTAGTTTGAAAACCAAATCAAGTCCTGTTGGTTCTTCTCCTTCCCTCAGTCACAATGTTTCTTTCAAAGGTCAACTTAGGAAGTTCTTCCATGCATTTTGCACCATTTTCTGGTCCTCCACTGGGGTCCCAGTATTCCCGTCAATCTCCTTGTGGCTCAGGTCACCTAGTACGTGAAGTTTACCTTTATTTCTAGTTTTTATTCTTTGTTTTCTAAGCCAGTGTTTCCAGTACTTGAATCTTTGCCCTTTTATTTTGATCATAGTCCTCCATTGGTCTTCTATTTAATATATTTATATTAATAACTCAATTATGACTCAAGGATGTAAGAGAGCTTCAGCTATAATATTAAAAAGGCCACTTATAAGCTTAATGCTAATCACAAAAATTTTTTGTCTTCATGGTATTAATGTAAGTGAGGACATTTTAGAAGGAAAATCCAATTGTTTTGAACTGAAAAGTGTCCAGGTATTGTCAAAGTGCTCTATAGATAGAGCACTTTGACCATTAATTTTCTATAGATAATTAAATATCTATAGATTCATTATTTATAGATAATTAATTATCTATAGATAATTATCTATAGATAATTAATGGCCATCGCATAGATTTCAGATGAAGTTTCAGTTTAAGGATAATAAGATACAGAATGGAGTGTGTCAGCGGTTGCCAACTTCTGCAAAAGTGCAGCTCCTACAGCATAACTATATGCGGGAAGAACAGCTGAATAAACTCTCATCTCATAAGAACAGGAGCCGAGGAAGGTAGGCATTTTAAAACGAGTAAATGCAACATTGACTGGAAACGCACCTTACTTCAGTAAAAGGAGCAGCTAGTTGAGAGAAATTGAGCAGTACGTGAGGTAATAACAGGACAGGTCAACAATCTTCTCGACTCCCTTTCTATCTTTAGAAACAGAAAGGTCAGAAATTACAAGAACCTTCGCATCAACGGGAGCAACCTTACCTTCGTCTGTGAAAAAAAAAATAGATGTTATCTTGCCCAAAAGCACATTTAGCCAAGAGTACTATGAAGCTGTAGTATGTCAATCTCTCTAACAATGCCCTGGGGCACGAGAGGTACTGTTACCTCTCATCTCTATAAATCACTAAGATCTCCAGGTTTCCTTCAACTCCTTGCAACTTCCAAGTCAACTAGTGCATTAATCGCTGGAACGACGAAGCTCCAGTGCATTGTATAGGGCTCTAGAAGGTTTGTGACACAGGATTTCTGGTCCCTGAATCCGTGCTGGTTGTCGTTGATAAGCTCATTCCTTTCCAGGTAGTCCATCACTATTCTCCTGATAATCTTCTCCATGACTTTGCATACAGTACATGTCAGTTTCACTGGTCTGTAGTTGAAAGCTGTTTGTCTGTCTCCATTCCTTAATACTGTTACTACATTTGCTGCCTTCCTCATTTCAGGCAGTTCACACAGCGCCTATTTATGTTACTGGCTTATTTCTCTTAACCTATTTGGGGTTGCAAAGGTCGAGATTTTATTCCTGGACCATCCCTTAAGCCTCCCGTTATATTAGGTCACTCTCGAGCCTCGAGGCCTCTCTCATACTCTTCTCAAAATTGCATATAAAATTTGTTTTTGCTATTTCTTGAGGCCAAAGAAATATTTCCTAACATACCTGAAAGTCGTCTGTCTTTATCGTCTGGCAGAGCCGCACGTACGTATTTGATTCTCAGGAACATTTTTTTTTTTACACAGGGTTTGACAAGGTTAAGGATCCCTAGCTTTATTGACAAGCTATTTACACGTTAAGGATTCCTAACTTTATTGGCAAGTTAAGAGCTGTTACCTACATCAGCTCATTTGAAAGCATTTTTATTGTTATGAGACATACAAGTAGGGAACAGGATGAAATTGGAGCCATCTGTGGGCCAGCATTTTCATTTGATCAACTGACTTTATCTCGTTGACATCATTATGCTGTACGAATGTGTTCCATACTCGAGTCATCCTGGGTATATGATCTCAGATGGAGTGATGTTCTGGAGAAGGGTACCGCCAGAGTGAAGTTGTTGCTTTCTGCCCTTCTTGTGGCATAAAAGCTTGTTTCACGCTGTCCTCTGTCCGATCTCTCTCTCTCTCTCTCTCTCTCTCTCTCTCTCTCTGTTGTTACTTTTTCTTTCTTCACTTCACCTGCACCCGCTCTGCAATTCACTTAAGTATTATTGTGTTTGTTTTGGTATTGAAGTTTTCCATTGTGTTGAAGGCTCTAAATAAACGATTTTACCTTTCATAGGTATTGTCTAATGTTTCGGCTTTAAACTTTACATAATACTGGTTTCTCCTAGTCCTCAGTTTATGGCTTGGTTCCCATGGAGATCTGGACAGGAACCAGATTTTATGTACGAGCTGTGTTCATCTTGAACAATGTTCTAAGACGATCTCATAACTTACTTACTTATTTCTTCCCTGAAAGACCGTGAAATAATTCAACTAATATGTGACGAGGACATCTCAATTGACGTGATTCCTGATCTAATTAAGGAATTAATGTTTTGTTATTAATGTTAAATAATTAATCTTACATTATTCAAGTTATGTTATTAAACTTATGGTATTAATGTTATGTTATTAAAAGGCGCCATTTTTTTTTTTTAGCTTTGCTTAATCCGTTCATTTCTTTATGTTTTCCTTGCGTTTTAGGTTTATTTAATAAAGGTCTTGTAAAAGAAAGCATTTATTTTACTGATTCTTTTCTCTCCTTTTTTTTTATCCTTTTCATTTCTCGGTTCTCTGTTTATTTCTCCATATATCTTTCCCACAAGAAAAACAATTAGCTCTGTTTATCTCCTGACACTGATAATGAGAAACTCTGAACACTCATCCTGTGTCCCTCTCAGCATATGGAGACTGAACGATCTTATTTACACCTTTAACATTTGAACAGTTTCGACGTACTCATTTATGAAGAGTTATTACGCATCTTGACTGAAGCCATGACGGGATATGATGGAAAGTAACAGTGAAGCAGGTGATGAAACACGATCTGTTGCAAGAGATCTTTTGTAAGCAGAATTTTAGCAGAAAGGAATTACCAACCCGCTAAAGGTGAAAGATCAAAAAATTTCCAGGTCATTCCGTAATCAGCAGGACACGTTGTCGGCAAGCAAGGCCGCTCAGATATACAGTGTTCTAGCAGAGGAGATGCCGGAGATTTCAGGGTCACTTGCTCACAGTAATAATATAGGCTAAGGTGCTAGGTCAGAAAATGTCATAGGTTACAATGACCATTACAGTACAGAGTATATGGTGAGGGAGGACAGGGGAGAAGATGCTGCCTAGGACACTCGCTATGTCACTAAACAACTCGATAAACGAACATTAAACCCAAGCAGACCGTCAAATAAATTCAATAGATGGGGCGGTCTGATGCCAACAGATTCCTGATGCCGGTTAGCAATGAGTTAGGAATGAGGCTACGTAGTTAATAATAATAGTAGTGGTAGAAATTGTGTTGTGATAATCACAGCAGAGATGGTGGCAACAACAGTAGAGTCATTATAGACAAAGCTCTGTGAATGGCAGTCGAGTAACACCAGCATTTTCATACAGTAACGGGACTAGCTCTTTAGAGGTAGTTGTAACCCTCGTCTTCATCAAGTGCCAACTACCTTTAAATTCCATGCCATTTTACCAATATAGTATTGAATATTCAACCTTTCCCCAGTTTTCATGATGGAAGTGGCCTAAGAGAGTGCTTTTCTATCCTTGACTCCACACCTATTCAATACAAGATACTCCTTAATTTAGGCACTGATACACAGTTCAACTCTGTAGATGGGGTCATTATGCACTTTTCTGTCTCATGCACTCTCTCCCTCTCCCCCCCCCTTCCTTTTTTATATAGGGTCTTGCAAGGTTAGTGCAAGGATTCCTAACTTTATTTACAAGCTCTCTCCAGGTAAACAAGCTATGGGCTGTTACCGACACCAGCTCAATTAAAAGGCTTTTTATTGTTATGAGACTTGTTATGAGACTTGTTCCATATTCGAGTCATCCTAGGAATAAATGCTCTAAGATGCTGCAGTGTTCTGGAGGAAGGTACAGTCAAAATGAAGTTCCTACTTACGGAGAGTCATGTTGTGTAGAAACTCACTTCTCGCAGTCCTCGGAGTGGAGCCAAGTGTGGTACTTGGACAATATTGGTCTTGTACATAGCAGTAAGGCCTCCCACATCCCTCTGATAAAATGGTAGATCTATCCAGGCTGGGTCCAGGCCACAAATGAGGCGTCTTGCTCTGTTCTCTTCTTTGTCAAGAAGTCCCAGATGAGAAAGGGGGGCAGGCAGTCCTAGAAAGTGGAACATATTCAAGGTGTGAGCGTCCTTGGGCCTTGCAACCTCTACTGTCAAGCAGAATACAGTGACGTGCTAAGAGCTTTTTGGCCGCCTTGTTTGCATGATTTACAGCGAGGTTCCTCATGGTCAGTTTGGAGTCAAATTTTACCCCAAGGATATCAACTTCGTCCCATTCATACTTAGTACTGTTCCGGTATTACCATTATGGTGCTTAGAGATTATCATATGTGTTTTCTCAAGAACAAATTTTACCTGCCATCGGTTTCTCAAGGCTCATATAGCTGTTAGCTGGTGACTAATGTAACTTAGAGCATCTGGCATATCCTCTCTTGGATAAATAAAAGTCAGAGCTCAGTCAGCTGCATATGCATGGGAAAATTTTTATTTTGAAGCTGGTAATTAAATTATCATTCGATTATGTTGTTTGCTGTAACATGTATGGGGTTATAGATGAGAAATATTCAGTTTAGCCATAATTTAACTTAGGGTTTAAGGATTGTTTACCCATGAAACAGTTTATATTAGGTTTATTAATATATACTAAAACCATTTATTTATGAACATTGGTATTGTTGGGGCAAGTTGGCACAACAAAAATGGGGCAAATTGGCACAGTGTTTCTCACCTTCAAGATGAAAATGAACCAAGACCCTCTACTTCTGGACTCTTTGGGAAGAAAGCCCCAACTCTCGAAGAACTGAGGCCATTGCATGAAGCTGGTCCCAGGAAGAGAAGTGGAATGTACAGGAGGAAACGCTCCTCTGCCATTTTGACTGATACGCCAGTGAAAAAGACACTGGAAAAGATATCAAAAGAAGCAAAGAAGAAACAATAAAAGAAATCAAAACATGTTCATGGTGACGAGGAAAGTTCAGATGAAGAGGACAGTCTCTGTTTGGTATGTATGGGTCTTTTTTCCAAAAGAAAACCACGAGAAGTATGGATACAGTGTAGAATGTGCAACTTGTGGGCCCACGAAGCCTGCACTGATAAAAATTTGTTTTATACCTGCCCCAACTGTGACTTAATTATTATCTGGAAGTGCGATTATTTTCAGTTGAATGTATAACACCAGTTTTTAATTTTATTTATTAAAAAACGTTTCTTTCTTTACTATGAAAAGATTTTTAAGTTTCTATGGAACTGAATATTCTTGAAATGAAATATTATGAATAATCAGTATCCAAATTTACTGTTACATATTCCTAATTTACTATTCTATTTGCTGTGCCAACTTACCCCATAGTATGTGCCAGCTTACCCCATAGTGTGTGCCAACTTACCCCATAGTGTGTGCCAACTTACCCCGTACATGGGGCATGTTGGCACACGTAAATTTTTTTTTCTAAAGAATGCTGTGCTTTTGTTTCTAAACAAATATTTTTTTTTTATTTTATGAAAAGTAAGAGGAAGGTTTATATTTTTCACTGGAAGTATAACATTACCAAAATCGTTTGTTGTTTTTCTTTCATCACCGAAAGTACAAAAAGTGTGCCAACTAGCCCCGGTCTCCCCTACCTCTTGATCCTTTCTTGTGAGTTCCTCACCTTCTTTCCTCAGCCTGATCACCTGGTCTTTGACTGTTGTCTTCCTCCTAATGTGACTATACAGCAGTTTCGGGTTAGACTTGACTTTCGATGCTGTCGTTTTCGTACTGGGGCTGGTCCTCCCTCCTTACCTGTGCATACTCGTTTCTGGTTCTTCGACTAATCTCCTTATTTTCCTGGGTCCTTTGCCTCCTGTACCTTTTCCGTTCTCTGTTGCACTTAGTTTTTGCTTCCCTACACCTTCGGGTAAACCAAAGACTCGCTTTGGTCTTCCCATTATTTCTATTGCCCTTGGGAACAAACTTTTCCTCTGCCTCCTTGCATTTTGTTGTTACATATTCCATCATCTTGTTTACTGACTTTCCTACCAGCTCTCTGCCCCACTAAACCTCGTGCAGGAAGTTCCTCATACCAGTGTAGTCCCCTCTTTTATAGTTTGGCTCTTCCCATTCAATTCCTTTTACCCTCTCCTCTTGCAACTCTACTATATATTCAAAACTCAGAACCTAAATCCTTGGATAGTTTCAAATTTAGGTTGGATAAAAATGCATGAGTGAGAGGGGGTGAATAAACGTGAATGAACAGAATTATTAATGCTTATTGCTTGGGTAGCGTTTATTCTGTTAGTGGGCTGGATTTGTGAAGGACCTGCCTAGTATGGGCGAACAGGCCTGCTGTAGTGTTCTTCCTTTCTTATGTTCTTATGTTCAGTCTGGAGGTCCCAAGGTTGTAATTGAACAGCAGGAGACCAATTCAAGAGCAGGATGAGAGTAATAGAGCGATAGTTGACACACTGGCTGAAGTGGCTAGAAGGGCTCATGTAAGCAGAGAAGATCTGCTGTTTATGGGTGACTTCAACCATAAGGGAATCGACTAGGAGAACCTGGAGCCACATGGGGGCCCAGAAACGTGGAGGGCCAAGATGATGGAGGTGGTACTAGAAAACCTCATGTACCAACATATAAGGGACACTAACAGAGAGAGAGGAGAGGATGAATCAACGAGACTGGACCTAGTATTCACCTTGAGCAGTGCAGACATTGAGGACAAGACATATGAAAGACAAATCGGTGCCACTGATCATGTGGCTCTGAGCTTCGAATACATAGCAGAGTTATAAGCGGAGAGGGAAGCAGGACGGGCAGGACGAATGAAGCCAAACTACAAGGAAGAGGACTACACAGGAATGAAGAATTTCCTGCACGGGATTCGGTGAGACAGAACTGACAGGGAAGTCATTAAACGAGATGATGGGATATGTGAAAACAGTATGCAAGGAAGCTGAGGAGAAGTTTGTACCCAAGGGTAACAGAAATAACGAGAAAGCCAGGATGAGCCCTCGGTTAACCCAAAGATGTAGTGAGGCCAAAACCAAGTGTGCTAGAGAATGTAAGAAGAATAGAAGGCAAAGAACCCAGGAGAATAAGGAGAGAAATCGCAGAGCCAGAAATGGATATGCACAGGTAAGAAGGGAGGCCCATCAACAACACAGAAATGTCATAGTAATGAAAGCCAAATCTGACCTGAAGCCGTTGTACAGCCACATCAGGAGGACAACAGCAATCAGGGACTAGGTAAACAGGCTGAGAAAGGAAGGAGGGGAGATCACAAGAAACGACCGCAAAGTATGTGAGGAGCTCAACATGAGATTCAAGGAAGTGTTCACATACGACAGAAGGGATTCCGGAAAGACAGAAAGGTGGGGTACAAATTACATACAACCGAGGAAGAAGTGAAGAGGCTGCTAAGTGAGCTAGATACATCAAAGGCGATGGGGCCGTGTACCATCTCTCTGTGGGTCCTGAGAGAGGGAACAGAGGCGTTATGTTATACCAATAACAACAGTCATCAACACATCTAACGAAATAGGATGACTACCTGAGGTATGGAAGACAGCAAATGTAGCCCCAATTTTAAAAAAAAGGAGGCAGACACAAAGCAGTAATCTACCGACCAGTGCCACCGACATGCATAGTATGCAAAGTCAAGGAGAAGATTATCAGGAGAATAGTGGTGGAGCACCTAGAAAGGAATGAGCATATCAACGACAGCCAGCACGGTTTCAGGGACGGGAAATCCTGTTTCACATACCTACTGGAGTTCTAAGACAGGGTGACAGCAGTAAGACAAGAGAGAGATAGAGGACAGCGAGTTATGGTATCTGGCGAGGTGTCAGAGTGGGCCCCTGTGACGTCCTAGGACCCGTGCTGTTTCTGGTATTTGCGAGCGACATTAGGGAAGGAATAGACCAGGAAGTGCCCCTGTTTGCCGGTGATGTGAAGTTGATGAGAAAGATTCAATCGGACGAGGAACAAGCAGAACTACAGAGGGATCTGAACAGGCTGCAGGCCTGGTTCAGCAACTGGCTCCTGGAGTTCAACCCCAGCAAGTGCAAAGTCATGATGATTGGGGAAGGGCAAAGAAGACCGCAGAAGGAGTACAGTCTAGTGGGCCAAAGACTACAAATCTCACTCAAGGAAAAGGATCTTGGGATGAGTATAACACCGAGCACATATCATCAGGTTCACATCAACCAAATAAGTGCTGGAGCATACGGGCACCTAGTAAACCTAAGAACAGCTTTCCGACATCTTTATAAAGAATCGCTCAGGACCCTGTGCACTGTATACGTTAGGCCCGTATCGGAGTATGCAGCACCAGTTTGGAACCCACACCTAACCAATCTTGTAAGGAAACTAGGGAAAGTGCAAAGTCGTAATGACACGATTGCAAACAAACCATACTGACCGCGGATTCAATCCCGGCCGGGGTATGGTTTGAATGTGCAAAGGTTGCATGCAACAAGACTAGTCCCGTACCTGAGGGATATGTCCTACGAGGAGAGGTTAAGGGAAATCGTTTTAACGACACTGGAGGACAGGAGAGATAGGGGGGATATGATAATGACGTATAAAATACTGATAGGAATCGACAAGGTGAATAGAGACAGGATGTTCCAGAGATGGGACACAGAACATGGGGTCGCAATTGGAAGTTGGAGCTCAGTTGAATCACAGGGATGTTAGGAAATATTTCTTCAGTCACAGTTGTCAGGAAGTGGAATAGTCTGGGAAGTGATGTAGTGGAGGCAGGATCCATACATAGCTTTAATAAGAAGTATGATAAAGCTCATGCAGCAGGAAGAGTGACCAAGTAGCGACTAGTGAAGTGGCGGGGCCAAAAGCTGTGAATCGACCCCTGCAACCACAACTAGGTGAGTACACACACACACACGCACGCACACACACACACACACACACAAAACACACACACACACCCCACACACACACACAACAACACACACACACACACACACAACGCGCAAGACGTGAAGTTGTGAGAAAATTTAAATCGGACAAAAGGGAGGCGGACCAAAGAGACCTGGAAGGCTGGACATGTGGTCCAGAAACGGTTTCTCAAATTCAATCCACCAAATGAAAAACATGAAGATTGGGGAAAGGGGCAAAGAAGCCCGCAGACAGAGTATGGGCTAGGGGGACAAGATAAGACTCCTCGGAAAAAATCTTGGGGTGACCATAAACCAGCACATCACCGGAGGCACACATAAACCAAAAACCGCTGCAGCATAGGGGGGCCCTGGCAAACCCTGAAAATACTTTCCCGTCCCTTTAAATAAGGAATCGTTCAAGACACTTCACTGTGTAGTTGGGCCCATACGGGAGTATCCCAAAAACCATCGGGAAACCCCACCCTGGTAAAGCACTCAAGAAGTTAGGAAAGTAAAAAGGGTTTGCAACAAGGTTGCCCAACCAAGGGAAAAGTGTACGGAAATTTAAGGGGAAAGGGATGACGACACTGGAGGAAAAGGGTAGGGGAGACATGAAAACGACAACAAGATATGCGGGATAGACAAGGGAAACAAGATGGAGTTCCAGAAGGGGAAGGGGGAAAGGGGTCAAACTGGAAGCTGAAGCCAGACAGTCACAGGGACGTTAGAAGTATTTTTTTCGTCATAGAGTTGTCACAAGGGAATAGCCTAGCAAGTGAAGTATGGAGGCGGAACCCCAACTAGTTTTAAGAGAGGTATGACAAAGTCAGGAAGCAGAGGAGAAGGACCCAGACTCTAAGGGGCGGGCCAGGGCGAGTCCGCCCCCTGCAACCACAATTAGGTGAGTACAATTAGGTGAGAAAACCACAACACGCACACAAACTAACACAAAACCCCAAAACCAAAACCTAACACACAAACACACACACCACACACACCACACACACACACACACACCCCAACACACACATATACTTTAACATATCCCAAACGTGGGTCACAAGGCTCCGAGATCTCTAGGGTTTTTTAATCGTGCAACAATGCTAGCAGTAATCAGGGTATGACAACGTCAGGGAACAACCTACGGTGAAACCAGAGTTATTATTAAAAAAGCCGAGAGGAACCTAAAATCTTTAATATTTCAAAGTGTCAAACCGTTATGGTTAGTGGTTTCTGTTGCTACACAGATCAAAATACAAAGACCCAAAGTGAGTGTAGAAGCGGGTTTTCAAAAAATTTCGAAATTGGATAACAAGGAAAGTGGGCCCCAACATGAGTAAAAAAAAAATTAAAAGCAAGACAAAAAGGAAAAATTAATATATAACAAGGGAAGGTGGCATTTGGGCCTCTGGAAATTGACGTCCAACTTTTGTTGTCATAACATTAAAGTGTAACACCGAATGTGAAGTGATTCCAATAAAGTGAAGTGTACTCTATCAAAGTGACACTGAGGGTCCGGGTTGCAGAGCTATACTTATAAAATTACAGGTAAAGAATTTTCAAAATAGTGAAGAAGGCTACGTCCAGCATTGGCAACTTTTCATCGCACACTCCCAACTTAAGTATACTCCCCCTTTGGGGGTTGTTTTTTTTGGGGGGTTCGAACCCTCCCTTGAACCCTGTTAGATACTGGTCCTCACTCCTGCAAGCTTTCAGAATTAGAGCAGAAATAGCATGAAAAGGGTAAAGAAGGGGGGTTTCTAGCGAGGAGCACCCCTAGCGGGGGGAAGCCTAGTGAGGTGACGTCAGACACCCCCTAAAAGCTCAGACAAAAAAAAAATTTTTACAAATAATTATTTTCTGTGTTTTATAAGTAGAAGTGATAAGTGCTAGAATACTGTTTATTTTTAGAATTACTGGTACTACCTTTATTTATTACAGTATGAATACTTAGAAGGGGGGCACACACACCAACACAAAACACACAAAACACACACACCCCACACACCACACTCGCACATACACATACACACACACACACACACACACACACCACGCACACACCATACACTACACACACACAACACACACAACACAACATACACCATACACACACACTACACACACACACACAAAATACACACACAACACACACATACACACTACCACATCCCAACCCCAACACACACATCCCCACACAACCCACACACACACATACAACATACACACACACATACACAGGAAAAAGCACTTGTAGTGTAGTACACACCCTGTAAAAACACAAACACAGGATTTCACACCGTCCTGTAACTGCCACTGAACCTTTCTCCTCGCCCCCCCCCCTTTTTCCACACGGGTAGCCTATCTCTACCTCTCTCACCTTTACCTTTTCCCTCTTCTCCTCCCCACCCCCCTCCTTTTTTTCCCTCTCCCATTTTTTCCCCCAAACATCTCTTACCCTAACCTCCCCCCCCCCCTTAACATCTCTCCCCCCCCCAAACATCTGTCCCCTCCCATTATTCCCCCTCCCCCTTTCCCCACCTCTCCCCCACCTGCCTCCCTCCCCCCCTAGCCCTCTCTCCCCCTCTCGCTTTTCCACCTCCCCCCTCTTTCCCCCTTTCTCCCCCTTTTTCCTTTCCCCTTTCCCCCCTCCCTCCCCCCCTCCCTCCCTCCCCCCCCTCCCCCCTCTTCTCTCTCTCTCCCCCTTTCCCCCTCTCTCTCTTCTCTCTCTTGCTTTTCCTCTTCCCTCTCTCTTCCTTTTGCTCTCTCTTTTGCTCTCTCTCCTCTCTCTTGCTTTCTTTTGCTCCCCTCTCTCTTTGCTCTCTCTCTTCTCCTCTCCTCTTCTCTCTCCTCTCTTGCTCTCTCCTCTTGCTCCTCTCTCTCTTGCTCTCTCTCTCCTGCTTCTCTTTTCCTTGCTCTCTCCTACTTGCCCTCCTCTCTCTTGCTCTCTCTCTCTTTGCTCCTCCTCTCTCGCTCTCTCTCTTGCTCTCTCTCTTGCTCTCTCTTTTGCCTCCCCTTCTCTTGCTTCTTCCTCTTGCTCTCTCTCTTTTTGCTCTCTCTCTCTCTTGCTCTATCTCTCTTTTGCTCTCCTCTCTCTTGCTCCTCTCTCTCTTTCCCTTCTCTCTCTCTTCTTGCCTCTCTCGCTCTCTTGCTCTCGCTCTCTCTTTTGCTCTCTCTCTTGCTTCTCTCTCTTTGCCTCTCTCTCTTTTGCTCTCTCTCTCTCTCTGCTCCTCTTTTGCTCTCTCCTCTCCCCCTCGCTCTCTCTCCCCTTTGCTCTCTCTCTCTCTTGCTCTCTCTCCCCTTTTGCTCCTCTCTCTTTTTGCTCTCTCTCTCTCTGCTCCTCTCTTGCTCTCTTGCTCTTCCCTCTCTCTTGCTCTCGCTCCCCTCCCCTCTTTTGCCTCTCCTCTCTTTGCCTCTCTTGCTCTCTCTCTATTTTTGCTCTCTCTCTCTCGCTTCTCTCTCTCCCCGCTCTCCTCCCCTCTCTCTCTTTGCTCTCCTCTTTTTTGCTCTTTTGGCCTCTCTCTCTCTCTTGCCCCCCTTTTCTTCTCTCTCTCTTGCTCTCTCTCTTGTTTCCTCTCTCTCTCTTGCTCTCTCTTTGTTTCTCCCCCTCGCCTCCCCTTTTCCCTTCTCTCCCTCTCTTGCTCCTCTCTCTCTTGCTCTCTCCTCTTTGCTCTCTCTCCCCCCCATTTTCCCTTCAAACCTCCCCCTCTCCTACATTTAAAAAAAAAAAAAAAAAAAAAAAAAAAAAAAAAAAAAAAAAAAAAAAAAAAATGGGGGGGGACTCGCAGGAACCAAGGATCAGTGAGAATGGTTGGGGTGGGGAGGAGTGTGGAGAGCAGTGGAAAAGGATGGAACAAGAGGGGGAGAGAAAATTAGGAGAGCTTTCTGAAAAAAGGAGAAAGAGTTTTGTAAAATTTGGGAAAAGGAGGTTGGAGCAGGAAAAAAAGAATTGGGGGCACAATCGAAACTGCAGTACCAAGATAAGGGCCTAGAATTGGATAAAAGGCTGGGGGCGAGTTCAGGGGCAGTGACCAAGAAGCACAGCATTAAGCTGGAGGGTGAACAGGGAAAAAGGAAATTTTGAATTTTGCTAAGGCACATCATCTCCAAAGGGGGCCCAAAGGATGAAAGGGAAAAATAGTGGTTGCGTGGAGAGGGGGATAGGCGAATGGAGCACAAAAAGGCTATCAAAAGCCATGGGGAAAAACAAGGGAGAAACTGCCACATACGGGAAAGGGCCAAGTCACAAGGGGGAGGCAAAGGGAGGAAGAAAGGGCAAAATCAGTGTTTTATCCAGGGGTTCAGGAGAAGAGGGAAAGGGAACCACTGAAGGAAGCAGGAAGAAGGAAAGGGATGAGAAAACATCACGGAAAGGGAGAAACCGCCAATCAAGCTGATTCCAGGACGGAAACGTGCGGAACAGGTCCCCAAGAGAAACCCGATTGAAATACTCGAAGAGTACAAGAGGGGGTCCAGCAAACAAACAAAAAACAGAACGACACACTGAGGGGGAGGACAAAAAAAACGAAAGGAGCTAGGAAAAGAGCAAGGAGGGGGAACAGAGAGGTCACAGAGCAGGACAGAACAGCAAGGGGAAAACCACACAAAAAACTACTCTCAGAAAACCCTACAACCTAACACAAAAATCCCAACCACACTACAACCCATACCCACACCCCACCCAAATCGGGTATAGAATCCCACAGTTGCCACCAGGTCTCCCACCCCCACAGGCCCCCCAAACCACTGTTGGAAAGGAAAATGAAGGGGATGGACCAAACGTGTGGAAAAAACAAAAAAGTGGGAGGAGGGGGACGAAAGGGTCAAAAAACATCACCGGACTAAAGCTCTTACAGAAACCAAGCTTACAGTATAAACGATGCCTCTTTCCAACGGATACCAAACCTGAGGAAGACAGAGGGAAAGGGGGTGGAGGAGTGGCGTTTTAGATCAAAAATCGCTGGAATTTTGATGGCTGGAGAAGGAGGGTAGGGAGAAGAAAGTGATTACATAGTGGGAAACTTTACTCTGGAGGTCCCAAGGGGGAAAAGCAGTGATGTAAACCCCCCACAGAAAACAGGAGGCCCAAAGGGAAGAGTACACGAGAGCAAAAGAGCATGGTTGACACCACTGGTAGAGTGGCCAAAAGCTCATCATGCGGGGAAAAACCCTGATCATGGGTGACTTTAACCCCAAGGAGATCGAGTGGGGAACTTGGACCCCATGGGGGCCAAGATCATGGGGGCAAAATTATGGAGGGGGCTGGGAAAATTTATGTACCCAAAACGAAAGGGCACTACAAAAAGGGGGGAGAGATGAACCAGCAAGCTGGGGTTTGATTCCCTTCAGTAGTGCAAAACAGGACCCATATGAAAAGACCCCTTGGGGAGTGACCTGTGGTTTTAAGCTTCGAAAACACATAAGCTACAAATGGGGGAGAAGCAGGAAGGCCAGGACAAGAAGCCAAACTACAAGAAAGGGGACTACACAGGAATGAGGAAATACCTGAACGGGGGGCATGGAACAAGAACGGGAGGGGGGGCCGTTAATGGGGTGAGGAATAAAGTAGCAAAAAATGCAAGGAGGCTGAGGGGAGGTTTGTACCCCCAAGGGTAAAAGGATAATGAAAAAGCAGGATGAGCCCATGGTTTACCCAAAGTGCAGGGAGGCAAAAACCAAGTGTCAGGAATGGAAGAAAATAGAAAGGGGAAAGGGCCCAGGAAAAAAGGAGAACGTCGTAACCAGAAACGAAAATGCACAAAAAGAGGGGGGCCCAAAGACAATTGAAAATGACATACCGAAAGCCAAAAACTACCCGAAACGTTGTACAGCCAATCAGGGGGAAAACAACGTCAAGGACCAGGTAAACAGGGTAAAGGGAAAGGGAAAGGGGGAAACAACAGGAAATGACCTGAAGAGGAAGAAAATCAACAAAGATTCAAAGAATGTTCCAGGGAAACAGAAGGGGCTCCAAAAGACGGAGAGGTGGGGGCCCCCCCAATGCTGGGCCAGTGCACACAACCGGGAAAAGTAAAAGGTTCTGAGTGACTAGATACCAAAGGGAATGGGGCCAAAACATCTCCCCCTGGGTATTTTAGAGAGGGGGGCAGGGCCCCTATTGGTACCCCCAACAACAATATTTTAATCATCTATCGAAACAGGGGGATTTCCTGAGGCATGGGAAAACAGCAAATGTAGTCCCAATTTTTAAAAAAAGGGGACAACATAAAGCCTAGCCCTCCCGACCAGTGCCACTGACATGTATAGTATGCAAAATAAAGGAGAAATTATCAAGAAGAGGGGTGGAACCCCTTTAAAAAGGAACATTTTCATCAAACAGCCAAAATGGTTTTAAGGGACGGGAAATCCGGGTGAAACAAACCTACTGGGTTCTATGACATGGGAAAGCATAAGACAAGAAAGAGGGGGGTGTTTGGTTTGCTTTTTTCTTGGACTGCAAGAAGGCTTTTGGACACATTTCCCACACAAGAAAATTGGTGCAAAAACTGGGGGAAACCAAGCAGGGATAACGGGAAGGCACAAACAAGGGAACAGGGAATACTTTCGGGAAGACAGCACAAGTAAATTGTACTGGGAGGGGGTCAGGGGTGGGCCCCCTGGGGACCAGGGGGGCCCCGCAGGGCCCTTTCCGGGACCAGTGCTGCCCCTGTATTTGTGAACGACTAGGGAAAGGGAATAGACCCCTGGGGTGTCCCTGTTTGCAGATAATGAATTTTGATGAAAGAATACACACGATCGAAGACCGGGGCAAAACCAAAAAAAGGGTTTCTGGACGGGCGCAGACCTGGTCCACCCAATTGGCCCCCTTTGGGTTCAACCCCCCAAAATTCCCAAAGCCCATGAAGTTTGGGGGAAAGGGGAAAAGAAGCCGCAAAAGGAGTACAGCCTGGGGGTCAAGATTTAAAAACAAACCTCCTAAAAGGAAAAAGATCTTGGGTGAGTATAACACCATCACATCTCCTGAAGCGCACATAAACCAAATAACTGCGGGCAGCATAAGGGCGCCTAGAAAACCCCTCAGAACAGCTTTCCGACATTTTTAAAAAAGGAACTTTTCAGGGCCCCCTTTAAAAACCGAAAATAGTTGGCCCATAGGATATGCGGCACCATTTTGGGAACCCACACCTACCCCAAGCACGTAAAGAAACTAGAAAAGTGCAAAGGGTTTGAAACAAAAACTAGCCCCCAAGCTAAGGGGGTTATGCCCCTACGAAAAGGGGTTTAAAGGGGAAACCCAACCTGACCCCCTTTGGAGGACGGGAAAGAGAAAGGGGGGCCCATATAACGACAAAACAAAATACTGGGGGGAATTTGGACAAGGGGGGACAAAACAGGATTTTCCCAAAAGTTTTTGACACGGGTAAAAAGGGGGAAAACATTTTGGAAGCTAAAGAAAACAGATGAATCACAGGGTTTTAGGAAGTATTTTTTCAGCCACGGAGTTCATAAGTGGAATAGTTTGGGAAGCGATGAAAGTGGAGGCGGGAAATCCTTACATAGTTTTTTAAAAGCAGAGGTATAAAAAAGTTTCACGGCTGGGGGAGAGTGACCTAGTACGACAGGGGAAAAAGGGAGGGGGCCCAGGGCTCGGCCCCCGCCCCCCCCGCAACCTAAAACTAGGTAAAGAAACACACACACCACTACCACACACCAGAAGAGCTCATGAAAGCAGGGCAAAGGCCCTGATCATGGGGATTTTTAACCCACAAGGAGATCGTTTGGGGAGAATTTGGGAAACCCACAGGGGGGCCCAAAAATACAGGAGGGCAAAAAGATGATGGGTTTGGAAACGGAAAACTTAAACCAACACTTTTAAGGGAAAACTACAAAGGAAAAAGGAAGGATAAACCAAAAGGCTGGACTTATATTCACCTTGAGTATGATGATATCGGGGACATCACATTTTGAAAGCCCCCTTGGGGCCAGTGACCATGGGGTTTTTAAATTTCAATACCCCAGTAGAGCTAAAAGGGAGGGAAAGCGGGAAGGGCCGGGAAAAAAAAAATGAAGCCAAACTAAAAAAAAAGGGGACTCCCCAGAATGAGGAATTTACCGAACGGGGTTCATGGGACAAAAGAACGGGCGGGGAAACCTTTTAATGAGATGATGGAATAGGGACCCAAAAAAAATGCAAGGAGGTGGGGAAAAGGGTTTTTGTCCCAAAGGGCCCAGGAATAATGAAAAACCCCAGTTTCCCCCAGGGGTTTCCCCAAAAGGGTGCAGGGAGGCAAAAAACCAATTTGGGCTAGGAAGGGAAAAAAATAGAGGCAAAGGACCCGGGAAAAAAGGGAAACCCCTAAAAAGAGCCAAAACGAAATCACAGAAAAAGAAGGGGGGGGCCCAAAAGCCCAAAAATGAAAATGAATAGCACAAAAACCCAAAACCCTGACCCGAAACTTTGTACGGGCCCATCGGGGAGGAAAAACACCCCAAGGGACCAGGTAACAGCAAAGGGAAAGGGAAAAAGGAAAAGAAAACCCAAAAATGACCTAAAATATGTGAAAACTCAACAAGAATTCAAAGAAGTGTTCACAGGAGAAAAAGGGGACTCCAAAGGGACGAGGGGTGGGGAAAACCCCAAACCAAGTGTTTGGACACAGTGCCCCACCCCAGGAAAAAGGGAAAGGGGAGGCTTCTGATTGGAAGCTAGATACCTAAAAAGGCCCAAGGGGGCCAAAAATCTCCCCAGGGGTTATTGAGAGAGGGAGCAGAGGCCTATGTTTACCCCTAAAAACAAATTTCAATACATCATACCCGAAACAGGGAGATTGCCTGGGGCCCAGGAAGCCCAGCAAATGTAGCCCCCAAAACTTTTAAAAAAGGGGAACAGCCATGAAGCATTAACTACAGCCCAAAGTGTCACTGAAAAGTAAAAAAAAAGAAAAAATAAAGGAGAAGAAAATCGGGAAAAAGAAGGGGAACACCTAAAAAGGAAACGACCCTCATAAACAGCAGCCAACAGGGTTTTCAGGGACGGGAAATCCTGTGCAAAAAACCCTACTGGAGTTCAAATGACTTTGGTGACAGCATAAGACAAGAAAAGGGGGGGTGGGGGGTTTGCATTTCGGGACTGCAAAAGGCTTTTTAAACACAGTTCCACACAAGAATTGGTCAAAAACGGAGGCCCCAACAGGGAAACGGGAAGGAAACTAAAAAGGTCGGGGAATACTTGTCAGGAAGACCCCAACCGAGTCTTTGGTACGGGGCCGAGGTGTCAAGTGGGCACCTGGACCAGGGGGCCCCCCGCGGGGGTCAGCCCTGGGACCAGTGCTTTTTCGGAAATTGGAACGACATAGGGAAAGGGAAATAACCTGAGGGCCCTTTTTTTGGGCAGATGACGTAAAAATTTAAATGAGAAAAAATTTCACTCGATCGAAGACCAGGCGGGAACTAAAAAAGGGACCCTTGGACAGGCTGCAGACCTGGCCCAAAGAAAATTGGCTCCTGGATTCAATCCCACCAAGTGAAAAGGGGCCTGAAAAATTGGGGAAGGGCAAAAAAGGGCCGCAGACGGAGTACAGTAAAGGGGGTCAGAGACAAAAAAACCCTCACCAAGGAAAAAAAAAGGGGGGGGTGTTTATAACCCAGGCACATCCCTGAAGAAAACACATAAAACCAAATAACTGTTTCGCAAAGGGGCTCCTAAAAAACCCAGAACAGCATTTCCCACATCTTAATAAGGGAAACATTCAGGACCCTGTACACCGTTTAAAGTTAGGCCCATATTGGAGTTTTGCGGCACCAGTTTTTTGGGAAACCCCCACCTAGCCAACACGTGAAGAAACTAGAGAAAGGCAAAGGTTGCAACAAGACATCCCCCGAGCAAGAGGTATTCCTACGAGGAAAAGGGTTGGGGAAAACCCAAACCCGACGACACTGGGGGACAGGAGAGGGTAGGGGGACATGATAACGACATCCCAAAATACTGAGAGGAATTGAAAAGGTTGGGAAAAAAACAGGGTGTTCCAGAGAAATTGGGCAAGTAACAAGGGGACAAAAGTTGGGAAACTGAAGACACAGATAATCACGGGATGTTTTGGAAGTAATTTTTATCAGCCACAATAAATTTAAGTGGAAAAGTTTGGGAAGCGATGATTTGGGGGCAGGATCCAAAAACATAGCTTTAAGCAGAGGGAGATAAAGCTCACGGGTCAGGAGAGTGACCCATAAAACGATCAGTGAAAAGGCGGGGCCAGGAGCCCCGGGCCGACCCCCCGCAAAACCCCAACTAGTGAGTCCAAATAGGTAGTACACCACACAAACCGGCCAACGCGGGGCTCTAAAGTCCCAGGTCTCTCGACCTGAGGCAGACAAATACTTTTAAAACATGGGGTATTATGTCGTGGATTCCCGGGTCTGGGTCCCTGGCCACCTATGTAAAGCGAGAAAAGTAAGTCAAGGGGGGTGTGTTTCAGCGAGGTACAATCCTCCCCTTCACCCCCCCCGTCCCCCTCACCCCGCAGGAAAACTTTAGCTGTTGACACGCACGCTTTGGGAAAATGCTGAAAGGTGAGGCGCGCACAAGGGCTTTTCCCGCTACTCATACTCACTCATTGCTGAGTTTCCCCGCTGCATCCGTTCTGCACTGCAAATGCCAAGCTCTCTGTCCTCTGGTTTTCACTGTGAGTAGACGTTTATTTTGAATTTCTGCTTTTTCACTCTCCGTTTCATCTTTTTTTGTACGTTTATTGTTTTTTTAAGATGTGTGGTGGGGAAAGAAAAGTACCCCCTCATAGTCTACTTAAAATAATTTCAATGGGGATGAGGAAATTTTGGGGTTAGCATTTTGGGTAATGTACTTGGCATTACCCGGGAAAGGAATTACCCTACACAGAAATGAACGAAGTGTAAAGGGAAGATTTGAATTTTATATCTGATAAAAAACCCCACTTTTCCCTTAAAAGATTGAGGAGCCGTTTTATATTACGTATAAAAACGTGAATGGAAGAAATTAGCAGAGGCGAAAGTAGAATTTATTTAAAGCTTCAACTATCACTGCTGCGTATTCTTAAAACAGTCGGGTCTTTTTGGGGACCGTATTCAATTTTACCCATATCTCCCCGTGTGCACTTTATTAAAAGTGATTTAAAATTTTTTACGGGCCCTTTTCCATTAGGAAACAGTTTTTAACCTTTGTGACCCGCCCTTTGGGATACAAAAAAGTTTCCCCATGTGCGAGTAAAGTCACAGTGGTAAATAATTTTACCCTTAAACCCAAATAATCTTATATGGAAGTTTCTTAAGAAAAGCATCTTTTAATCGGGCTCAACTACCTAAAACACACAATGGAAATTTTTAAAGAAAAAATTTGAAAATAGTTTAACATTTCATTTCAACACTTAAGCCGAATATAACAAAATTAATTTTTTATAAACAAAAAGCCTATCGCCACCCCAAGTGTCTTTTAAAAAACTTTAACATCACCTTAAAAAGGAATCAAGCTAAAAATTTCATTGTTCGTACCCTCAAGGCTTTTCAAAAGAGTTAACCGCTGTACTGTTATTACACATTTATTCTAACATACCAAAAATTAACAGTGATAAATTAAATATTCAAGAAGGTAAACAAACAACAAATTAAGTATTCTGAATGACTTAGAAAAATTCTGGCTAGGGATTAAAATACTTCTCCACTTGCAATGATGCGACTGATCTACTTTGATGCATACAAAAAATAAATAAAATTCTTGTGTCTTAGACCCATTCATCATTTTAATTGGTCTATCCTTCTGGCCCATCATGGTGTCATTCCTCTAGGAAACAGTGTTGATAACGGAACCCTCCCGTTGCCAAGAGGAGCCGGCCGGCCCCTTACCAACAGCCAGACTCAAATCCTGTCATATTTCTTACTCTACTTGCATCCCGTGGAATTTTCCCGGCATCATGCTCACCCTCAAGACACTATTCGAGAATACGACCTCGGCTTTCCTCCAACATCCTCAGCACTCCCTTCCCTCCCTACCAGGAGATATCTATCTTCCATGCTAATTTTTTGGCGTGGGAGGAATATATAAATAAAATTATAATATATATATAAATATAATATATAATTTTATATATAAATATAATATATATATATATATATATATATATATATGTCGTGCCGAATGGCAAACTTGCGATCTTGGCTTAAATAGCACGCTCATCTTGCCATATAGGACAAGCGAAGATTTGTGAAAGCAATAATTTCGCCAAAATCATTCTGAACCTAGCGAAAAAAATATATTTCACTGTGTTTTTTTTAGTATTAAATTATTGTAAACAAATCTAAAATATATTTAGTTGGTTAGCTAAAATAAATTGTTCTTGTTATAATAAGGTTAGGTAAGTTTTCTAAGTTACTCTTGGTGCAAAATTAAAAATTTTTACATTAACATTAATCAAAAAAATATATCTTTAAACTTATAAGAGAAAATTTTAGGAAAAGGGCTTAATTTTAAATAATTCTTGTAATTGACCAGTTTTTACATATTCGGCAAAAGACTTTTTTTTATAATATATATATATATATATATATATATATATATTATATAAAATAAATATATAATTATATATAAAATAAAATAGGTTGGTAGACAGCAACCGCCCAGGGAGGTACTACCGTCCTGCCAAGCGAGTGTAAAACGAAAGCCTGTAATTGTTTTACATGATTGTAGGATTGCTGGTGTCTTTTTTCTGTCTCATAAACATTTCAGGTACATCAAGATTTCAGGTACGTGTTGCTACTTCTACTTACACTTAGGTCACACTACACATACATGTACATGTTTATTTATACACACTCATCTGAGTTTTCTTTGATTTTATCTTAATAGTTTTTGGTCTTATTACTTTTCCTTTTATATCCATGGGGAAGTGGAATAAGAATCTTTCCTCCGTAAGCCATGCGTGTTGTAAAAGTCAACTAAAATGCCGGGAACAATGGGCTAGTAACCCCTTTTCCTGTAATAATTACTAAAAAGAATAAGAAGAAGAAAATTGTCAAAGTGAGATGTCTGAATGTGCGTGGATGTTGTGCAAATGATAAGAGATGATTGTGGGTTTTTATGAATGAGAAAAAGCTGGATGTCCGGCTTTATGTGAAACAAAGCTGAAGGGGGTGGGAGAGTTTCAGTATGAGGAATAAATGGGATTAGTCAGGGTTTCAAATGGGTTAGAGCTAAAGAAGGAGTAGCAATAATGTTGAAAGGGTAAGTTATGGCAGGAAAAGAGGGACATAAATGTATTAATTCAAGGATTATGTGGAGTAAAATAAAGGTTGATGTGAAAAGTGTGTTATAGTAAGCTTATATGCACCTGGAGAAGAGAGAAGTGAAGAGGAGAGAGATTTTGGGAAATGTTGAGTGAATGCGTGGGGAGTTTTGAACCAAGTGTGAGAGTAATGGTGGTTGGGGATTTCAATACTAAAGTGGGTAAAAATGTTATGGAGGGAGTAGTAGGTAAATTTGGGATGCCAGGGGTAAATGTAAATGGGGAGCGCCTTTAATTGAGCTATGTGTAGAAAGAGGTTTATTAATAAGTAATACATATTTTATGAAGAAGAGGATAAATAAATATACAAAGTATGATATAGCACGTAATGAAAGTAGTTTGTTAGATTATGTATTGGTGGATAAAAGGTTGATGGGTAGGCTCCAGGATGTACACGTTTATAGAGGGGCAACTGACATATCGGATCATTGTTTAGTTGTAGCTACAGTTAGAGTAAGAGATAGATGGGAAAAGAGGAAAATGGCAACAACAAGTAAGAGGGAGGTGAGAGTGTATAAACTAAGGGAGGAGGAAGTTGGGGGGAGACATAAGCAACTATTGGCAGAAAGGTGGAGTGGTGCAAGTATGAGTAGTGGGGGGATTGAAGAGGGTTGGAATAGTTTTAAAAATGCAGTATTAGAATGTGGGGCAGAAGTTTGTGGTTATAAAAGGGTGGGTGCAGGAGGAAAGAGGAGTGATTGGTGGAATGATGAAGTAAAGGATGTGATAAAAGAGAAAAAGGTAGCTTATGAGAGGTTTTTACAAAGTAGAAGTGTTATAAGAAGAGTAGAGTATATGAAGAATAAAAGAAAGGTGAAGAGAGTGGTGAGAGAGTGCAAAAGGAGAGCAGATGAAAGAGTGGGAGAGGCACTGTCAAGAAATTTTAATGAAAATAAGAAAAAACTTTTGAGTTAAACAAGTTAAGAAAGCCTAGGGAACAAATGAATTTGTCAGTTAAAAACAGAGTAGGGGAGTAGTAGATGGGGAGATGCAGATTATGGGTAGATGGCGAGAATATTTTGAGAAACTTTTAAATGTCAAAGAAGAAAGGGAGGCGGTAATTTCATGCACTGGACAGGGAGGTATACCATCTTTTAGGAGTGAAGAAGAACAGGATGTGAGTGTGGGGGAGGTTGTGAGGGAAAAGTTCAACAGATAGGAGTAACGAACAAGTATATGGTTACAATAGTTTGATTGCCAGCTACTTGTTAAGGTAGGGTGAGTCTAGCTCCCGCTATCATCCCCCTTCCTTCCCCCCCCTCCCCGAAAGGTGACGTGTGGGGCTCTGGTCAAACAGTAATCACTCGACTCACAGCTCCCAGCACTACTGTAAGTACACACCTGCTCATATTCTAGTGGACTTATTGGTTGAAAGCTTCACTTTTGACCAATAATAAACTTAGTCCTCTCAGTCTTGATATCTCTTAAAGGTTTAAATAATGACCACGTCTTTTAGGTATTGTTCTTATCATGGAGAGTGATTTCTTAAGCAGTGGGTAACCTGTCTCTCTTTCCAGCTTGGAATGACAGATTGGGTCACCTGCCAACCAACGAGAAGAATTGAAGGAGACGGACTGATGTCCTGAGACGTCCCATGTTGGATCTACCTACCTGTTATGTACGCCAATGCAGGACATAACCTCTCATCATAGCAGTGGTAACGAACCTGCTTTCCTGTCATCTGGATTAATTATTCACGGCTGCAGACTCTGTAAAGAACGAGCCGTTGGGTTGTCACCAACACTTGCGACCCCCCCCCCCCCCCACGTCATCAGCAACGGCTATGATTTCAACAACACGCAGTGTCACCAAGACCAGACACCCCAGTATCACTGTATCTATATATATTAGCGTTGAGTTCAAATGTCATTTTTTCATTTCATTTTTCATTTTTCTTTCAAATAGGATATACCTTTCATGTTTCACTGTTTTATCTTTGCTTTAATAAATAATAAAGTGTTTATCTTTGTGAATTATTTCTTTTTCTATTCATTAATTTTCCTGAGGAGGAGCCAGCTTTGGTTATACTGTCTGAAGTTGTTACAGGGCTGAGTAAGCCTTCACAAGTGGCCACCTTGCCAGGATCAACTCGACTGAATCAAGATTCAACTCCATCTCGAATCTACCAATGGAACTTCAATGCCTCATACAACAGACGGTTACCACCTGCCATGAGTAATCATTCTCTATGGAAGGACTACGGTACAGGTATTTAAAAGATTTGGTGATTGTTATAGTCTCAATTTATTGCAAGTCAAGTCAGGCAGGATATAATAGTTAATTCTGCCACGTTTTTTCGAGCTTGAAACACTTTGGAGGACTAGACTCTAGGGACCCGAGATTTTCCAGTGACCATTTGTTTCATTGAGCTCTTTATTATATCAAGGGAACTGTCGTAGGACACTCTTGATTTGTTGGTGAGAAGATTGGATGGTCAAGGGACCCCATTCTACTTACTGTTTGCTCAGAGCCGGCATAGAACTCTTCGTTTTCATTAATACATTTGTTTAATTGAAGCAGGGATCGAGCCCTCTGGTTTATTTACAGTTTGAGCGGAGCAAGAATTGAACCCTCCGTTTTCTTTGATACCCGTTTCATTTTCCCCTGATAGTTTAAGTTATTCTTGCAAGTATGGAGGAATACCAGTTTTGGATGAATGCTGGAAGTAAGTTAGGAATAACAGGGAAAAATTTAGAATCTTTCATTAGTGCTAAGATCCAGGAAAGACTTGAAAGAGAAAGAATTGAGAGAGAAGAGAGACAGTTAGAAAGGGAAAGACAGGAGGAAAAGGAGAGAGAGCTAATCGAAAGAGTAGAGAAAAAGGAGAAAGAGAACCTTGAAAGACAGGAGAAAAAGGAGAGAGAGAGAATTGAAAGAGAAAGCCAAGAAAGACAGAGAGTGAGAAGACAAAAAAGAGCGTGATAGTCTTGATCGTGAGGAAAGAGCTAGAGAACATGAGCTGAGAGAGAGAAAAAAAGATCGCGAGCTCGATAAAGCTCGCCTTGAATTAGAGAATAAAAAGTTATCTTTTACACAACAACAATTAAAGGAAGGAGTAATTGAACATCATGCAGCTAGTGCACATATTCCAACACCTAATTTACCTCCCTTCACAGAGAGTGAAGACATTACTTCATACATTATCAGGTTTGAAATTACCGCTACCCTCTGTGAATGGCCTGCTGACACCTGGGCTACCAGGTTAGGAATGTTATTTTCTGGTACAGCTTTGAATATCTAAGCTACTTTGTAGCAGGATATCATATGTAATTATAACCTACTGAAGAAGGCAATCCTTAAAGCATATAAAAAAAAACACAAATTCTTACAGGAAAGATTTCAGGTATGCCACCTTACAGCTTGGCCAGAACTTTCAGCAGTTACAGGTAACACTCTTTCGTTTGTTCGACTTTTGGATAGAGAGTTCAGGAATTGATCACAGTTATGAATCTCTTAGAGACTTCATGGTTGCTGACCAGTTCCTGACAGCTCTTCCTCACCAGATACGAACATTCATTAGAGAACGTAACCTGATTAAAGCTGATGAAGTTGCTGAGGCCGCTGACTTGTATGCTGAGGCTCACAATTCCTATAAAGACCTAAAGGGATCGAACCAGATCTTAAGAAATCAAAGCCTCTAGTGGAAAGTCAAAGGACTTCTTTTATTCCTGTTTGTCATTTGTGTGGTGTTAAGGGACATAAACGTCCCGATTGTCCTTCTAAGAAGGTCCAAAAAGTTGGAAGATGTTTTAAAGACTGTAATGACCAAGCACCCTTATGTTCTGGAACAGTTAATGGACTTAATGTATCTACCATTTTACGAGACACTGGATGCACATGTATAGTCATTTCTGATAAGCTGTTCCCTAATCTTAAAGAAACTCATTCCTCTGCTATACTTTCAGACTACTTGGGCCGTACGGCCCTTTTTTTCCACCATCGGGTTGTTCCATTAGGCCCAAAAGGGTTCCCCGGGTTTTTGGCCCCTGAAGCCGTACAGCTCCCATCATTTCTTGCTCCTTTACTAAAGGAATGTAAAAGGTGCCATTTTTCCCTTCTGAGGTTGACCTTTCATCCCCAAAGATGGAATAAGTTTTCCAAATCCTTTTCCTGTAGAGTCAGGGGCCCCTCAAAAATTTAAAAATGAGACAATGTTCTTGAGATTCATGGGGATTAAAAACCGGGTGATGCTACTCTCGAACGAGGTATTAGGATCCCCGGGTTTTCCCCTTGTTGATGAAATTTGAAGATATCACCTCCGATACTTAAATTTTTTTGATTAGGGCTCAGCCCCAAAGGGCCCAGGCTTCTCCTACTGCCCCTTTCCTTTGTTTTCCCTGATTTGTAACCCTTTAGATATATCAAAGGGGACCCCTTTTGTCTTTTTACAAAGTAATTTTTCCTTCTCTTCAGAATTGCCATAATGCAGCTAGAAAAAAATTTAAATTTAAACCCAAAGGAAAAACCTTTTTCATAAAAATTTTAAATAAAAAAAAAGGTTCTTATATAAGTCGGTTTTAAAAATTTTAAAATTCAGATGAATAACAAACCCCACCCTTTAGTTTTTTCCAAGTCAATGCAGGGGGGACTGTTCTTAAAATGGCTATGCCCTGCCAGTCGCCGGACATTACTCGCATCGAAAAACCCCTTAAAAAAAAATTGGGGGAAACCCTTTTTTTTTTCCGCCTAAAATGTCCTCAGTTTCCACTACCAATTGTAGATTTGTAAAGTTTGCCAACTGTCCCCCTCCCGAGGTACCGGGGGTTTTCCCTTTAGGGGTAAAAATTCCCTTTATTTTTTGGGGAACCCGTTTGAAAGATTAGCTATTAAACTTTCGTTGGCCTTAATCCCACTTTCATCGGGGGGAACATAGATATATATTAACATTAGTTGATTATGCTTGGGTTTTCCCTGAACCCGTACCCTTAAAGCCATCTCTGTTTACAGAGGGGGTGAACCCCCTTTTTGTCCATCTTCCAGGTTGGCATCCCTTGAAAATTTTGTCTGCCCGTGGGACAAAATTTCCACACTGACTTAATGGAAAACCTTTTACCATCTTCTGGGAGTGGAAGCCTCACTTCCCCCACCCCCCCTTCACCCCAGCTGAAAAGGGAGGATTGAGCGCCAGCTTTCGTTTTAAAAAAATTAAATTTTTAAAAAAACTTTGCTCCCTTAAACCAAAGGGAGGGGCCCAATCGAAAACCTTTCCCTGTGCTTTGTTTGCCCTGAGGGAAGTTCCCAGTGACTCCTTGGGGGTTTTCCCCCTTTTGAACTTCTCTATGGGAGACAGGGCCCGAGGGGGCCCAAATTTTCCCTCCTTCATGACTTATGGACTAATGAGGACGTAAAGGTGATGTTCAATCTTCTTACCAGTTTTTTCCTTGGCCCTTAAAACCAAATTGAGGGGGACCCCCTGACAGAGTTTCGAAGAACTTAAAATTGTCAATGGAAACCCGTGCAAAAAACCCTTTTTTTATTCCAAAAAGCCCGAGGAGAAATTTTTTAAAAAAGGGGATGAAGTTTCCGGCACCCTTTTTCCCCATCAAAAACAAATAAATTTTAGTAGCCCGGGAAAAGGGCCATATTAAAATATTAAAAATTTGTGGGGAAAGGGTTTATTACCTTATAGAATCGAAAAGGGGAAAAACCCAAGTTTTATCATATCAACATCCTTAAGAAATATTTCCGAAGAAATTCGGTTAACAGCCTTAAAAAACTTTGACCTAGTTTTTTTCCCCACAAATTGAAAGACAAAATGAAAAGAAAGTAAAAGGGAGTGTAATTGACACCCCTAACTTAGACCCGTGATGAAGAACTAACATTTACTTTGGGGACCTTGACCACCCCGGGGGCAAAAAAAACATTAATATTAATTTAATCTTTGGGGTGACCATAAGAGAAAATGAAAATATTCAGTGTTTGAGTAAATTCTCAGACGTTTTACTGATATTCAGGTGTCACCTTTAAAGGTAGTCCATAAGATTGAAATTATTGATGGGCAATTTCCCTTTTAAAGGCCTTAACTATAACTCAGTGGGATTCTGAGCCTATGCCCTTTTAAAACATAGCGGGTCTAAAACAAAAATTTTTGTTTCTTTCCCCTTTTTTTAAGAGAATTTTAATTGCCAAAGGGATATCATAAGTAAAAGTTAGAAACCTTTTTAAGCAGTACAACCGGGTTTTCCTTTCCCACCAAGAACTGAATTTCAGTATAGAACATGCCCTTTTGGGTTTTGGGGACTGCCTGTGTAACCCTTTCGTGAGACTGTGAAAAGTCTTTGGGGAATATGCCAATGTTTCGGGTTAATTTTTATAAAAATTTACGTAATGACATCCCCCGTGGGGCGAACATATCCAAAAAATTAACATCAGTTTTGGGGTAGGTTACGTTTTCCCTGGCCTCACTTTCCAAACCGGGAAAAATGCTTCCTTGGGTATAACAAGATTTGTTTTTCTTGGATGAAAACTTTTTTAAAAACTCTCTTTCAGCCCCTCCCCGTAAGATCAAGGGTTTATTAGAATTTAAAATTTCCCCCAAAAACCAAGGGAAACTCATCGTAGTTTTTTTGGTTCTTAAATTTTTTTTGCACGGTTTTTTTCCCGGGAAACCCTTCGATCTTACAGGCATCTTAAACCGACTTCCTTAAAAAGTCTGTGGGGGGAAACCCCTTGAACTTTCCGGGGTAGCTCGGGAAAAAGTTTAATGAGAAAAAAGATTTTTTTCTCGAAAAAACCCCCATACCTTTTAAAATTCCAGATAAAAAATTAAAAAAAAATTTTTTTTTAAGAACTGATGCCTCCAATACTGGTTAGGTGCGGTGGTTTTTACAAAACTATGAAGGTACTCCCTTTTCCCCGTATTTTTTTCTAACCGGAAACTCCCTTCCCCCCAGAAAAAAGATTCTACACCTTTGAAAAAAGGGAAAGTTTGGCCCTTGTGTGGGGGGAAACTCCAAAACTTAAAAATTTTTTTTACTGGGTAAAGAATTCATTTTTGAACGGGTAGAAACCTTTGATAAACCCCAGAAACTTTTAAGGGAACCAACAGTCGCGTCTTAAGATGGACATTGACTCCCAAACTTTTAAATTTTCCCTTTTGTGTATATCAATGGTCATTAAATTATTTCCTGGACTGGTTAAGTCGTGACAGTCAGTAGAAGATCTGTTGCCTTATGTGACTTCCACATGTTAGAACTTTTTCCTCTCTATTCTTCTTATGCTCCTTGATTTAAAAAGTCTTGGAAAGGGGAGTGTGGGGGAAATTTTTCAAACAGATAGGAGTAACGAACAAGTATATGGTTACAATAGATTGATTGCCAGCTACTTGTTAAGGTAGGGTGAGTCTAGCTCCCGCTTTCATCCCCCTTCCCCCCCCCCCCCGAAAGGTGACGTGGGGGCTCTGGTAAAAACAGTAATCACTCGACTCACAGCTCCAGCACTACTTTTAAGTACACACCTGCTCATATTCTAGTGGCTTATTGGTTGAAAGCTTCACTTTGACCAATAATAAACTTAGTCCTCTCAGCCTTGATATCTCTTAAAGGTTTAAATAATCACCACGTCTTTTAGGTATTGTTCTTATCATGGAGAGTGATTTCTTAAGCAGTGGGTAACCTGTCTCTCTTTCCAGCTTGGGAAAGACAGATTGGGTCACCTGCCAACCAACGAGAAGAATTGAAGGAGACGGACTGATGTCCTGAGATTCCCATGTTGGATCTACCTACCTGTTATGTACGCCAATGCAGGACATAACCTCTCATCATAGCAGTGGTAACGTACCTCCTTTCCTGTAATCTTGTTTAATTATTCACTCTGTAAAGAACGAGCCAGTGGGTTGTCACCAACACCTGCGATCCCCCCCCCACCACGTCATCAGCAACGGCTACGATTTCAACAACACACAGTGTCACCAACACCAGACACCCCAGTATCACTATATCTATATATATTAGCGTTGAGTTAAAAAAATGTCATTTTTTTTTTCTTTTTTTCATTTTTTTTCAAATAGGTTTTAAAACCTTTCATGTTTCATTTTTGTAAATTTTTCTTTTTCTATTCTTTAAATTTTCTTGGGGATGACCCAGCCTTGGTTTTTTTTTTTTACTTTTCTGAAGTTGTTACAGGGCTGAGTAAGCCTTAAAAGAGGTGTGTGAGGATTACGTAGAATAAAAGGGGGGTTTTTAAAGCGCCGGGAACTGATGGGTTTCATGAAAAAAAATTTTTTAAAAGCGGGGGGGGGGGGGGGTAATATAGTTTTGGGATTTGGTTTGTTTTTTTGGGTTTAAATTTAAATGAAATGAAAGATGGGGAAGGGTTTATTTAGAAAAAGGGGGGGAGAGCATTTTATAGTCCCTTTATATAAAGGGAAAGGGGGAAAAAAGAGTTTGTAAAAATTATAGAGGAATAATTTTTACTGAGTATCCGGGAAAAAGTGTGGGGGGTTAAAAAATTGAAAAAATTTAAAAAGGTAAGACAAAATGTAGGATTGCAAATGAGCAAGGGGGTTTTTAGAGTAGGTAGGGGATGTGTGGATCAAGTGTTTACATGGGAAGATATATGTGAACAGTATTTATTTAAAGGTGGGGAAGTTTTTATTGCTTTTTAGGAAATTTAAAAAAAAAAAAGGGCTTTTGATAGAGTGGATGGGGGGAGCAATGTGGCGTGTTGCAAGTTATGGAAAAAGGGTGGTAAGTTACAAATGCATGAAAAAGATTTTTTTATGGGGGATAGTGAGGTTTGGGGTTGGGTGTGTGCCAGAAGGGAGCCCTTTTTTCCCGGGAAAAAGTGGGCTTAGAAAAGTGATGTGTTGTTACCAGGGTTTTTTAAAATATATTTATAGAGGGGGTTGTAAAAGAAGTAAATGCTGGGGGTTTTTGGGGGAGGGGGTTTTTTAAAATTATGGGGAATCAAACAAAAAAAGGGGAAAATTGACCAAATTGCTTTTTGTAAAGATACTGTGCTTAGGGGGAGTTTCAAAAGAAAATTCCCAAAGGTTAGTGGCGGTTTGGGAGTGTGGGTAAGGGTTTAAAAAGGTTGAAAGGAACATAAAAAAGGGAGTAAGGTAATGGGGGTGTAAAATGATTTAGATAAAAAAAAATTGGATGTAAAATTGGGGAGGAGGAGTATAAAAAAAGGGGTGAATTTTTTCCCAGATTTTTTGGGGAGTTGACGGTGGGGCGAATGGATTTTTTGAAGGATGAGGTTAATCATAAAATTTGATGGGGGAAAAAAAGGTTTTGAGTTGTGCGTTGGGGGTTATATGTGGAGAAAAAAAACCCTTATCTAGGGAGGAAAAAAAGGGGAAAAGTATGAAAAAAAAGGAGTAGTACCAAAACTCTTATATGGGTGTAAAGTTGGGTTTGGAAGAGCACGGGGCCCCCCCCCCCCCCGGTTGGAGGAAATTTGGAGATGTCCAAAGGGGGGTAATGTGTGGCGAAAAATATTTGCAAAAAATTCTGAGTGTGGAAATTAGGAAAAGGGTGTGGATTTTAATAAAAGTATTGGGTCGAGGGCTTTTTGGAGGGGTTGGGGGGTTTGATTTGGTTATTTAGAGAGAAGGATAAAAAGTAAAGACATGGAAGAAATATAAATCTGTGGGGGAAGGAAGGCGGGGTTTGGGGGGGTTTCGCCCTCAAAAAGGGTTTTGGAAAGGGAAGGGGGGTTAAGGGAAGGTTTTGTGGGCGAGGGGCTTGGATTCTGCATGCGTGCGTGAGGGGTGTTGGGGTTAGGGTGAATGGAGACGAATGGTTTTTGGGCCCCGGGACGATCTGTTGGGTGTGAGAGGGAAATTTTAATTTATGAAGGGATTGGGGAAAACCGGTTTTTTTAAACCCGGGGACTTGGGGTCCGGGAAATGGGAAGTACAATCCCTGCACTTTAAAGGGGGGGTTTGGGATATTGGCAGTTTGGAGGGATATGTTGTGTATCTTTATACGTATATGCTTCTAAACTGTTTGTGTTCTGAGCGCCTCTGCAAAAACGGTGATTATGTGTGTGAGTGAGGTGAAAGTATTGAATGATGATGAAAGTATTTTCTTTTTTGGGATTTTCTTTCTTTTGGGTCACCCGCCTCGGTGGGAGACGGCCCCCGACTTGTTAAATATATATATATATATATATATTATATATATATATATATATATAATATATATATATATATATATTATATCGTGCCGAATAGGTAAAATTGGTCAATTAGAAAGCACCCGTTTAAAATTAAGTCCTTAAAATTTTCATGTATACTGTTAAAGATACATTTTTCATTAGTATTAATGCAAAAATTATTTTTTTTTTTTTCAAAATAACCTTAGAAAACTTACCTAACTTTATTATAACAAGCGCAATGTAATTTACCCTGATCCAACTAAATATAATTTAGATAAGTTTACAATAATAATATACAAACACAATGAAATATATATATTTTTTTTTATCTTTTAAAGTAATAATAGGTGCCCTGGCAGGCGAACTTTCCTGTCTCGCAACTCTGGCTGGCGAAGCTGGCCTGACTGGACCCTCTGTAATTTTCTTTACAGAAGACTAGCCTTCCCCGGATTCGAACCCGGGACCCAAATGGTGAGAGTTGCAGCTCTCTCCACTTGGCCACCTCTGGTGGCAGCTCATAAGACTGCCATCCCCACGAGCCCCTTTGGGGCGGGGCAGATGGCAGACCAGAGGCCTAGCTTCTCCCTACGAGCCCCGTGAGGGCGGGGACTGTGGCTAGGCCTGGGGACAGTAGGTCCCAAAGATGAAGGGGTACTTGTACCTCCTCCCATGGGAGACTTAGGTCTCGAGACACTCCCCAGATAGGGAGCCAAGGCCGGGTCACCACTACTTGGAAAAGACCCGGGCCGGGAGAGTACCGGCGAATAAAAAAAAAAAAAAATTTCGTTAGGTTCAGAATGATTTTTGCAAAAATTATATCATGCACAAATTTTCGATTGCCGTATTCGGCAAGAAGAGCGTTTGCCACTTAACCAATGCTTAATATATATCTCAGGGAAGAAAATAATTGTACTTTAGAGAAAAATCAGGTTTCTTCCATGTGCTGTTTGAGTATTTTCTTCTCCTACCACCCCTATATTTTATGCTTCTTAACTTTATTGGAAACCAAAATGCATTATAATATATTCAATGAAAGAAGAACAACTTGTATCACATCTTAGAACCTACAGCTCAAATACTTCATCCACTCCCCGGCGGTGGGCCGATGTAGTCCCATGCAGTCGTTTACCTTGATACAACTTTCTCGGTCTTGTGAAAATAAATTGGGAGGGTAAAATCTCTCACATGAATAAACAGAGTATTAAACTCTTCTCCAGAACTTATGTTATATTTATGTTGTTGTAATCTTAGTTGAAGGCTTTATCCAGTTTGACTGTAATAAGCTTCATTACATTAAATATTCCATGGAGAGGGAGCAGAGACACAGAGATCATCCCACAGTCACTAAAACAGATATAGCCCAACTCCCACATCATAAAAATCTATGAAAGGGTCCCAAGAAACAAGATCGCTAACCAATTGGATACCCAACAATTGCACAACCCAGGGCACCATGGGTTTAGTGCAGGTCGCTCCTGCCTCTCACAACCACTGGACTACTACGACATGGTCTTGGATGCACTGGAGGACAAGCAAAATGCAGATGTAGTATACACAGATTTTGCGAAAACTTTCAACAGGTACAATCATGGTGTAATAGCACACAAAATGAGTGATAAAGGAATAACAGGAAAAGTGGGTAGATGGATCCGTAACTTCCTAACAAACAGAACATAAGAACATAAGAATGGAGGAACACTACAGAAGGCCTGCTGGCCCGTACAAGGCAGTACTGGCAGAGGCGGCTACAGTGAAAATCTCTGTTCCACAAGGTACAGTACTCGCTCCCATCCTTTTCCTCCTCCTCATATTTGACACAGATAGATATAAGCCACAGCATCGTGTCCTCCTTTGCTGATGATACCAGAATTTTCATAATAGTGTGTCATCCATTGAAGATACTGTAAATCTTCAAAGTCTGTAAATAAGCTTCGGATTTCAAAACCATTCATCATATCTGTCAAACACTGCAACATTATGGGATCTTGGTACAAAGACTTAAACGCTTGTCCAACCTTTGGATAACGACCTACTTACACTAGTGGCAGGTCCCACTGTGATCCTGCCTCCTCCTGCTTCGACTCATCTGACTGCAGTATATGAGCCACCTCTCTGGCTCTATGCTGTACTTCCTACAAGATTGATGGACTGAACACATCTACTCAAGGTTGAGGGACTGATTACCTCATTCTCCTCCTGTTCTTCAAGTTTCTCCTACGTATGGACTGATGAAGCCACTGTGTGGCGAAACGTTTCCTCAATAAAGATACCCAAGAGTTGCACATGTGTTTAATTTATCAACATGTCGGTTCTCTGAACCATTCATCTACAAACGACGGTAGTACAGTGTGGGAGTCAAGAACGACGGTAATGCAGTGTGGGAGTTAAGAACAGCCAGTTGCAATCTTTGCTTATCAAACGGAATTTGCTAGAATCCTAAAAGCGGATCAATGGTTGAAAACAAAGATGTTTGAACAAGATCTTTCTATATTCTGCAATAAATCACAGAGCAAGCATTAATAGTGAATTGATTATTTGTTTGTATATAAAGTTTACTAGTTGTGAAGACAGTGGATGTTTGTACTGGTGAAGCTGCACAAAAGTTCCAGCAATGATGAAAAACTTAATGAAGAGACTAATTAAAGAAGACCTTAAATATTTCGTGAGGATGACCCGACTCGTGACCAATCTGGATTACGAAGAGAAGAGGAAGAAGAAAGATGAAGTCAGAGAGATGAAGCAGGGAGATGGAATAAGAGGAATAACGACAGCTAGACGGAGGCTGGGAGACCGATCAGTGAGGGAAATGGAAGGAAATTTATGGAGGTAAAGACGAATAGTGATGAGACAGATCAGCGAAATATAGGGAGGAATTGGAAGACAAAAAATTAAGAAAAATGATGGATGGAGAGAGAGAGAGAGAGAGAGAGAGAGAGAGAGAGAGAGAGAGAGAGACAGACAGACAGACAGACAGAGCGTGAAACAAGCGTCTCTACCACAAGACGGGCAGAAAGCAGCAACTTCAATCTGGCTGTATCCTTCTCCAGAACATCACTTCATCTGAGATCATTTATCCCCAGGATGACTCGAGTATAGAACACATTCGTACAGCATTATGATGTCAACGAGATAAAGTCAGTTGATCAGATGAAAATGCTGACCCCCAGATGGCTCCAATTTCATCCTGTTTTCTACTTGTATGTCTCATAACAATAATAATGCTTTCAAATGAGCTGATGTAGGTAACAGCTCTTAGCTTGTCAATAAAGATAGGAATCCTTAACCTGTAAATAGCTTGTCAATAAAGCTAGGGATCCTTAACCTAACCTTGTTAAAAAAAACAGAGAGAAAGAGATGAAGACAGGAAGAGAGAGAGAGAGAACAGTAGTGACAGAAGCACAAGTAGTGACAGCAGCAGCAGTACTGGCAGCAGAAACTGTAGCCTCATTAGTAGCAGAAGTGACAGAAGAGAGAGAGATGAAGAGCGAGAGCGAGAGCGAGAGAGAGAGAGAGAGAGAGAGAGAGAGAGAGAGAGAGAGAGAGAGAGAGAGAGAGAGAGAGAGAGAGAGAGAGAGAGAGTTTAAGAATATATCTTAGACATTTCTGTTCAATAAGAAGCAAGCTTAGACCTTCATTATGGAATATCTACCTCAGTGACCTTCATCTCATCCCACAATCAGATGCCTAAACAGGTGACTGCACTCTGACATTTACTTATTCAAAGGATTAATGCCAGCTGCTCTCAGGAACATTAATCAGTACCTTGCAACTATATCAACCTTAAGAAACCTATTACGGGTTGCATTTGCGTCTGCGAAAACACAAATAATGATGGCCTGTAGGAAGTATAATATTAATGCTGTAACAGTGGTTAAAATGAATGAGTGTTAGAACCTGCGAGTGAAATAGATATCATAGAGGTCAAACTTCCCTCCAGAAAGTCTATGAAAAAACATGTGGTAAATCTTGCATAGAAGACAGCCATAAAAGCTAACACCAATAAGATAGTAGAGGCTGCAAAGCTTTGTAAAAAGCACATGCTCGCTCACAAGTGAACAACATTTTTGGATTACCTGACTCCCCCATCCTCATCGATTTCTGGAGACAATAGAAAACCGAGCAAGACGACTTATCACTCGCTTGGGACCGGTCTGCATGGATCTGTCATTTCAGCCAATGTTGTCATGAACCACACTTGGCTACACTTCTCGGACAGCGAGAAAATAGCCTCTCTACATCAACAACAACTACACTTCTGCTGTGCCCCACTGCGTACCTGGTTCCAAGGTGCGTAGGTTCGAATCTCCTACGGCGTGAGATTAGTGTTTGTGAATATTTCGCCTGTTCTGCGAATTCTAAACTTTGTCAATATCTCTCGTCGCCCAATGCATTCAGGGGATGAGATAAAAACTCTGAGAGCCACCTGCCTGAAGGATGGCTGCCATGGGCCAAAAACGTGTAGTGTTAGCTGGGCACTAAGGCATTGGAACTGTGTGGTACGGTGGTAGAGCACTGGGTACCTTGTTTCAAGGTGCGTAGATTCGAATCTATTTCGACCTGATATATTATATATATATATATATATATATATATATATATATATATACATTATATATATACATATATATATAATATATATATATATATAATATATATATATATATATATATATATATATATATAATATTATTATTATTATTATCACAATGGCCGATTCCCACCATCATTCACTCCATCACTGTCTTGCCAGAAGGGTGCTTTACACTACAGTTTTTAAACTGCAACATTAACACCCCTCCTTCAGAGTGCAGGCACTGTACTTCCCATCTCCTGGACTCAAGTCCGGCCTGCCGGTTTCCCTGAACCCCTTCATAAATGTTACTTTGCTCACACTCCAACAACACGTCAAGTATTAAAAACCATTTGTCTCCATTCACTCCTATCAAACACGCTCACGCATGCCTGCTGGAAGTCCAAGCCCCTCGCACACAAAACCTCCTTTACCTCCTCCCTCCAACCTTTCCTAGGCCGACCCCTACCCCGCCTTCCTTCCACTACAGACTGATACACTCTTGAAGTCATTCTGTTTCGCTCCATTCTCTCTACATGTCCGAACCACCTCAACAACCCTTCCTCAGCCCTCTGGACAACAGTTTTGGTAATCCCGCACCTCCTCCTAACTTCCAAACTACGAATTCTCTGCATTATATTCACACTACACATTGCCCTCAGACAAGGCATCTAAACTGCCTCCAGCCTTCTCCTCGCTGCAACATTCATCATCCATGCTTCACACCCATAAAAGAGCGTTGGAAAAACTATACTCTCATACATTCCCCTCTTTGCCTCCAAGGACAAAGTTCTTTGTCTCCACAGACTCCTAAGTGCACCACTCACCCTTTTCCCCTCATCAATTCTATGATTCACCTCATCTTTCATAGACCCATCCGCTGACACGTCCACTCCCAAATATCTGAATACATTCACCTCCTCCATACTCTCTCGCTCCAATCTGATATCCAATCTTTCATCACCTAATCTTTTTGTAATCCTCATAACCTTACTCTTTCCTGTATTCACTTTTAATTTTCTTCTTTTGCACACCCTACCAAATTCATCCACCAATCTCTGCGACTTCTCTTCAGAATCTCCCAAGAGCACAGTGTCATCAGCAAAAAGCAACTGTGACAACTCCCACTTTATGTGTGATTCTTTATCTTTTAACTCCACGCCTTTTGCCAAGACCCTCGCATTTACTTCTCTTACAACCCCATCTATAAATATACTGAACAACCACAGTGACATCACACATCCTTGTCTAAGGCCTACTTTTACTGGGAAATAATTTCCCTCTTTCCTACATACTCTAACTTGAGCCTCACTATCCTCGTAAAAACTCTTCACTGCTTTCAGTAACCTACCTCCTACACCATACACCTGCAACATCTGCCACATTGTCCCCCTATCCACCCTGTCATACGCCTTTTCCAAATCTATAAATGCCACCAAGACCTCTTTAGCCTTATCTAAATACTGTTCACTTATATGTTTCACTGTAAACACCTGGTCCACACACACCCTACCTTTCCTAAAGTCTCCTTGTTCATCTGCTATCCTATTCTCCGTCTTACTCTTAATTCTTTCAATAATAACTCTACCATACACTTTACCAGGTATGCTCAACAGACTTATCCCCCTATAATTTTTGCACTCTCTTTTGTCCTTTTGCCTTTATACAAAGGAACTATGCATGCTCTCTGCCAATCCCTAGGTACCTTACCCTCCTCCATACATTTCTTAAATAATTGCACCAACCACTCCAAAACTATATCCCCACCTGCTTTTAACATTTCTATCTTTATCCCATCAATCCCGGCTGCTTTACCCCCTTTCATTTTGTCTTCTGCCTCACGAACTTCCCCCACACTCACAACTGGCTCTTCCTCACTCCTACAAAATGTTATTCCTCCTTGCCCTATACACGAAATCACAGCTTCCCTATCTTCATCAACATTTAACAATTACTCAAAATATTCCCTCTATCTTCCCAATACCTCTAACTCTCCATTTAATAACTCTCCTCTTCAATTTTTTAACTGACAAATCCATTTGTTCTCTAGGCTTCCTTAACTTGTTAATCTCACTCCAAAACTTTTTCTTATTTTCAACAAAATTTGTTGATAACCTCTCACCCACTCTCTCATTTGCTCTCTTTTTGCATTGCTTCACCACTCTCTTAACCTCTCTCTTTTTCTCCATATACTCTTCCCTCCTTGATTCACTTCTACTTTGTAAAAACTTCTCATATGCTATCTTTTTCTCCCTTACTGCTCTCTTTACATTATCATTCTACCAATCGCTCCTCTTCCCTCCCGCACCCACTTTCCTGTAACCACAAATTTCTGCTGAACACTCTAACACTACATTTTTAAACCTACCCCATGCCTCTTCGACCCCATTGCCTATGCTCTCATTAGCCCATCTATCCTTCAATAGCTGTTTGTATCTTACCCTAACTGCCTCCTCTTTTAGTTTATAAACCTTCACCTCTCTCTTCCCTGATGCTTCTATTCTCCTTGTACCCCATCTACCTTTTACTCTCAGTGTAGCTACAACTAGAAAGAGATCTGATATATCTGTGGCCCCTCTATAAACATGTACATCCTGAAGTCTACTCAACAGTCTTTTATCTACCAATACATAACCCAACAAACTACTGTAATTTCGCCCTACATCATATCTTGTATACTTATTTATCCTCTTTTTCTTAAAATATGTATTACCTATAACTAAACCCCTTTCTATACAAAGTTCAATCAAAGGGCTCCCATTATCATTTACATCTGGCACCCCAAACTTACCTACCACACCCTCTCTAAAAGTTTCTCCTACTTTAGCATTCGGATCCCCTACCACAATTACTCTCTCACTTGGTTCAAAGGCTCCTATACATTCACTTAACATCTCCCAAAATCTCTCTCTCTCCTCTACATTCCTCTCTTCTCCAAGAGCATACACGCTTATTATGACCCACTTTTCACATCCAACCTTTACTTTAATCCACATAATTCTTGAATTTACACATTCATATTCTCTTTTCTCCTTCCATAACTGATCATTCAACATTACTGCTACCCCTTCCTTTGCTCTAACTCTCTCAGATACTCCAGATTTAATCCCATTTATTTGCCCCCACCGAAACTCCCCTACCCCCTTCAGCTTTTTTTTGCTTAGGGCCAGGACATCCAACTTCTTTTCATTCATAACATCAGCAATCATCTGTTTCTTGTCATCCGCACTACATCCACGCACATTCAAGCATCCCAGTTTTATCAAGTTCTTCTTCTTCTCTTTTTTAGTAAATGTCTACAGGAGAAGGGGTTACTAGCCCATTGCTCCCGGCATTTTAGTCGCCTCATACGACACGCATGGCTTACGGAGGAAAGATTCTTTTCCACTTCCCCATGGACAATAATAATTGAATAAATAATAATAGAAGAAATAAAGAAGAACAAGAGCTATTTAGAAAAAGAGGAAAAACCTAGATTTATGTATATATAATATATATGCATGTGCGTGTCTGTGAAGTGTGACCAAAGTGTAAGCAGGAGTAGCAAGATATCCCTGTTATCTGTTATATATATATATATATATATATATATATATATATATATATATATATATATATATATATATATATATATAAATATATATATATATATATATATATATATATATATATATATATATATAATATATATATATATATATATATATAATAAAACAACCACTGTGAAAGAATAGTGAAATTCCAAGCGCTTTCGTGACTTCTCACATTATCAAGGAACTATAAATACAATACATCAAACGAAGACCACACTTCACCATCACATCCCACAACAAAGCAACACCTGATGTTCGACAATGCCCGACTCATAAGAAAGGAACACTAGAGCAGGCCTGCTGGCCCCAACTAGTCAGGTCCTTCACGACATACCACTAACAAAATAGTTGCCCAACGCAAATACTCTACCCAAGAATTAAGATTTATTATTTGTCCAATGTATTAATAAATTCTTCCTAATTTTTATTAATTATAAATGTGTTTAATTTATATAAACCAAAGGAAATATTCATATTATTTTCAAAACTGCTTTTTATGAAACATGATTCAATTATATTCCTGTCGACCATACACTTGCTTGATACAACTTTCTCAACTTTTTGAAAATCAATTGGATGGTCAAAATCTCTCTCATGAATAAATAGAGCATTAAAATCTTGTCCAATTCTAATGCTATATTTATGTTGTTTTAAACTTAGTTCGAGAATTTTACCAGTTTGAACGTAATAAACTTTTTCGCAAATTTTACAAGGAATCTTACAGACACATCCGTCAGTTTTTTTTTTTACTGTATCAAGATTTTTAAATATAACTGTGATATTAAAAGTCTTAAGAAGAGAAATCATATCAGCCAAGTATTCATGGTAAGGGAGAACCAACATATTTTTAGTTGAAAAAGGTTGGCTGTCCCTTTTTAGATTGTATAAAGTATTTCTGGCAATTTTAAAATATTTATCACTTACGTTTCTCGGGTATTTTGGGATCAGTGGCTATTTCATAAATTTTGGATATTTCTTCATCTATGAACTCTGGACTACAAATACGTAAAGCTCTCAAAAGCATTGATGAGAAAACCAACAGTTTAACTTTATCTTGATGTGAAGAATAATAGTGGACATAGGAACAGTTATTTGTAGCTTTTCTGTAAATTTTGAATTTGAATTCATTATTATCCTTAATAATTTAAACATCTAGAAAAGGCAATGAGTTGTTTTCCTCAAACTCACCAGTAAAGTTTATAGAATGATCTAAGCTATTTAATTTAACAAGGAAATGGTGTATATATACATTCTTTGGCATAAGACACGAAATATCATCAACTTCGAACCATTTGCTTTTTAAGGGGGGATTTTTTAAAGCAATTTTTATTTCAAAAAATTCCATTTTTGGGTTACAAGAACAGGTAAAAAGAGGATTTATATGCCAAACCAAACTCTGAAATGAAACTTATCATTATTAAAATTTTTGCATCAAAAATGAAAAAGTTTAAAAAAGTTTAATAATAGTAGGAACTGGCAAGGTAAATCGAATTAACAAGTTCTTCAGATAAAAAACTTAAAAATCATCAACTGGGGAAATTTTGTAAAAAGGAATAAAAATCAAAACTAAAAATGTTTAAAAACTTTAACACCAATGACTTTAATTTTTTAAATAAATTTTGTTGTTTTTAACATTAAGGTTAAAATTTTACCAACAAAGGGGTCAAAATGTCAACAAGCCATTTAGAAAAATTTATATGAAACTGAACCTAAGCTAATAATTTCTCTGACTGGGTTTCCTATTTGTGGGGGTGTTTATTAGTCACACATGTAAGGTAAAGATGGGATCATTGAAGTAAATTGTTTGATTAAATTTTTATCTTTTGCCTTTCATTAGAAGTTTTTTGTTTATCGAAATTGTTTTTAACGGTTTATAAGGATTCTTCTTTAAATTTAGAAAAGGTTTCAGTATCTCTAAAGAGATTTTCCTTTTCTTGTAATCATATTTTTTATATTTACTAAAGCATTTTTTTATTGTTTGTAAGCCACAATTTTTTATTATTAATAAGTGTATCATAAAAATCTTTGGGCAATTGGGATATTTTGTTTTAACATAGACATTACCATTCCTTCTAATATTAATTTTAACAGTAAATAAATCAAAGATTTATCCACTTCTTTCCAAATAAGGCAAGCGAAAAAAAAAAAAAAAATCTGAACCTAACGAAAAAAATATATCTCATTGCGTTTGTTTATTATTAAATTATTGTAAACTTATCTAAAAGATACTTAGCTCGATTAGGCTAAATTAAATTGCACTTGTCATAAAAAGGTTAGGTAAGTTTTCTAAGGTTCTTTTAGTAAAAAATTATTAATTTTTACATTGACATAATTGAAAAAATGTATCTTTAAACGTATAAGAGAAAATTTTAGAAAGTACTTATTTTTAAATGAGTTCTTCCTAATTGATCAATTTTACCTTTTTGGTATATATATATATATATATATATATATATATATATATATATATATATATATATATATATATATATATATATCTGGTACCTGGGTGACGGCACTCTGGCAGGCACTGAAGAGTCCCTGGTGGGGGACCTACAACTGGTGAAAACACAGGGAGAAGACTTGGAACTCATCCTCAATCCCTCCAAGTGTGAAATCATCACAGCAATCCAGGAAATAATCAATGCTGTGCTAAGAATCCTCCCGGAAGCCTCAATTACCACTCCGTCCAACATTACCTTCTTGGGGGCACCGCTGGGTCACCAGGCCATCGACACTGTCCTCAGGGACAAATTGAATGACCTGATGAGAATGGAGGAGAGAATAAGCGATCTTGATGCCCATGATGCTCTGTATCTCCTCACAAGGTGTCTTACTATGCCAAGACTCACTTACTTCTTGAGGTGTGCACCCATTTTTGACAACCCAACACTCGATGAATATGACGCACACCTGAGATCAACTTTTAAGAAGGCACTGAACCTGTCACTAGAGGATCAGCAATGGGATCAGGCAACCCTCCCAGTGCGACTGGGAGGTACAGGGGTGCGTAAAGCAACGCATGTTGCTTTACCTGCTTTTCTGTCTTCGTGTTTGGCTTCCAGTGCATTAGTCAAGAAGATAGTATACGAACGCTTGAGAGACGTGGTAGGAGTTCAAGACCCCCAGGTTTACTGAAGCAGCGATTCCTTGGGACACCCTTACAGACTCCTCCAGTAGACCAGCTCCTCCCAAACAGCACAAACAGTCCCACTGGGACAAACCGATCATGGAAAAAATCGCCAACACAATGCTCTCCAATGCTTCAGGAAAGGACAAAGCTCGTCTTCTGGCAGTGAAGGCACCACACTCAGGAGATTTCCTGTTAGCTGTTCCCAATTCCTCCCTGGGCACCCGTCTCGACCCACAGGCCATTCGGATTGGTGTTGCTCTTCGCCTAGCCGCCCCATCCTCACCGAACATAGGTGTATTTGCGGCAGGGCGACAGCTTATCAATTCGCACTTCATGGTCTTGTGTGTCACACAGCAGAAAGGAAGTATGCCAGACATGAGGAGGTCAATGACATCATAAAGAGAAGCATCGCCACAGCCCGTTGCCCAGCTCAACAGGAACCCCAAGTACAGAGGTCTGATGGAAGTCAAAAGCGTCCTGATGGAGCCATTATGCTACCCTGGAAGGATGGAAAGCAGATTCCCTGGGACTACACCTGTGCTGCCACATTGGCAGACACCTACTTGCCATACTCTGTAGTGGAAGGGGGTGGAGCTGCCAGCCACAGGGAGACCCAGAAGATCCGAAAATATGAACACCTTACCCCTTGCTATAACTTCATTTCGATAGGGTCGGAGACCCTTGGAGCATGGGGCAAGTGTGTTCTAAAGTTCCTCAAAGAGCTGGGTGAAAAGCTCATCATAGAAACCAAGGACCACAGGGCGACCTGCGTTCTCTTTCAGAGACTCAGTGTTACGATCCAGAGAGGAAATGTCTGCAGCATTCTGTGCACGCGGCCCACCGCAGGGGAGCTGGACGAAGTATTCGAGATGTAACTCTGAGTTACCTATGTTGTTTTACTTTCTGTTGTATTTTTGTGAATGTTTGGCCAATGTATTTTTGTCTTTAAATAAAACATACTTGAAATATAGGGGGTGGTAAGAGAAAATTCTCAAACAGCTTCAGGGAGAACCTTGAGTTTTCCCTGAAGCAAGTTTATTTTTTTCTATGAGGATGAGGGTCCCCTTGACAGTTCTAGAGGTGGTACCTTCCTATATATAATTATATATTATATATATATAATATATATATATATATATATATATATATATATATTATATAATATATATATATATTATATATATAATAAAACAACACGCATGCTCTCGCGAATTCCTTGCATATATATAAATTATATATATATATATATATATATTATATATATATATATAATATATATATATATATATATAATATATATATATATATACAGTTGCTCCCAGGGACGCTGACACGGCTGAAACACTTAGAGGAAAGCACTCTGCCAGGGGCACCAACAGTTCCAACACCTCTGCCCCCACTGTGGAACCACTGATCGTGGAAGACTGGGACATTTACAAAGCAATAATGTCATTCCCATCTGGCTCTGCCGGGGGTTACACTGGAATAAGGCCACAGCATTTAAAGGAAATGGTTAATCCAGTTGTCGGGGAGATTGCAGAGACACTGCTTACAGAGATCACAAGATTCGTCAACAGTTCCTTTGCTTGTCTGATTCCTGACGATATTAAACCTTTCTTTTTTGGTGCAACACTTTGTGCACTTAAAAAGAAGGATAGAGGAATTAGGCCTATTGCATTGGGCAACACTTTTCGCCTCCTCGTTTCCAAAGCTGCTGTCCGAAGTATTCGTGCACAGGCAGCCATGATGCTTCAACCAAACCAGCTTGGCTTTGGGGTCTCTCAAGGAAGTGAAGCAGCGGTTCATGCAACAAGGGCGTATATCAACAACCTGCCTGAGGACAATGCAGTGGTAAAATTATACTTCAAGAATGCATTTAATCTCCTGAAAAGAGATGTGGCATTAGCAGCGGAACAAGAACATTTCCCTGATCTCTTCCCCTTTGTTTCAGCTGAATATAGCAAGGAATCAATGCTCCTGTTTGGATAACATGAAATCACATCATCAGACGGTGTCCAGCAAGGGAATCCCCTTATACCATTTCTCTTCTGTATAGTAGTTAGGGAAATCACAGTCAGACTGACCAGTGAGCTAAACATCTGATTCCTGGATGATGGCACAATAGCAGGTACAAAGGAGTCCCTTTTAGGTGATCTTGCACAAGTGATGACAAGGTGACAGGCAATGAGTCTCATCCTGAATCCATCTAAATGTGAAATCTTCTCAGTCAGTCAACAAGTGATAAATGCAGTGAGATCCAAACTACCAGGAGCATCAGTCATTGCCCACACAAATAGTGTCTTGCTTGGAGCACCTCTGGGAAGCGATGCCATTGACACAATTCTCAGGAAGAAATTGGAAGAATTGGAGAGAATGGAACAACGTATAGGCAATCTTGACACCCACGATGCCTTGCACCTTTTCACTAAGTGCTTGAGTCTGCCCAGGTTGACATATTTCCTAAGATGTGCACCTTCATATGATAACCCTATACTGCACGAATATGACAGTATCCTGAGGCAGATTTTCACGAAAGTACTTAACCTTACTCTAGAAGACGGGCAGTGGAACCAAGCTACACTTCCAGTCAGACTAGGAGGCACTGGTGTCCGCAAGTCATCACAGATTGCGCTACCTGCTTTCTGTCCTCATGCGTTGCATCCTGAGGGCTGGCAGCAGCAACTCTCCCTGAACATCTTAGGGACAAGATTGGAGTCCAGGACCAAAAGTTCATTGACGGAGCCACGATCTGGGATAATCTAACTGGCTCGAAACCTGACCTGCTGCCCCCAACAATTACAAACAGTCGCACTGGATGCCCGATAGTGGAGAAAATAGTCTCACAATGCTTCAGTGTGTCAGGGAAGATTAGAGCCCGCCTTCTGGCAGTGAGAGCTCGTCATGCAGGGGACTTTCTGTTGGTTGTTCCCAACTCCAGCCTTGGCACACGGCTCGACCCACGACCATCCGCATCGGTGTTGCCCTTCGACTTGCAGCTCCTATTCTCGCCGAACACAGGTGTATTTGTGGCAGTGAAGCAGCAGACCGATTCGGGTACCATGGTCTTGTGTGTCGTAAATCCGAGGGAAAGATTGCAAGACAAAAGGAGATTAATAACATCAAGAGAAGCCTCACAACAGCCGGATGCCCAGTAGTGAGGCCACCCCAACTTTGCAGATCTGATGACAGCCAGAAACATCCAGATGGTATCACACTGTAAGCTTGGACAGACGTAAGCAGGTGGTGTGGGACTACACATGTCCATCTACTTGACTGATACCTATCTCCCAATACACCTGGGAGGAAGGAGGGAAGCCGCCAGCTTCAGGGGTCCCAAAAGTCTAGAAAATATGGAGAACTTGCCCATCATTTATATGTTTGTTCCCATAGGCTCAGAGATCCTTGGCTCATGGGGAAAGAGTGCATCTAAGTTTCTTAAGGAGTTAGGCAAAAGACTCATCAGGGTAACTAGGGATCCCAGGGTAGCTAGTTTTCTGTTCCAGCGACTCAGCGCTGCTGTTCAGAGGGGTAATGCCTGTTGTATTTGGGCACCGCCCCAGCTCTGAAGACCTGGATGAGATTTTCGCATTATAATCAGTGACAAACACGCAACAATATGTACTAGACATGTATCTTTCACATCTCATGTACTGTATATGCCATCTTTATATCAGCAATGTATCTCTTAAACCTTTTGTACGACATTATGTAATAATATATATATATATATATATATATATATATATAATATATAATATATATATATATAAAAAAATATATATATATATATATATATAATTCTTTCAACACACTGGCCGTATACCACCAAGGCAGGGTGGCCCAAAAAGAAAAACGAAAGTTTCTCTAAAATTTAGCAATTTATACGGGAGAAGGGGTTACTAGCCTCTTGCTCCCGGCATTTTAGTCGCCTCTTACAACACGCATGGCTTACAGAGGAAGAATTCTGTTCCACTTGCCCATGGAGATAAGAGGAAATAAACAAGAACAAGAACTAGAAAGAAAATAGAAGAATACCTAGAGGGGTGTGTATATATATGCTTGTACATGTACGTATGTGTAGTGTGACCTAAGTGTAAGTAGAAGTAACAAGACATACCTGAAATCTTGCATGTTTATGAGACAGGCAAAAGACACCAGCAATCCTACCATCATCTAAAACAATTACAGATTTTCGTTGTACACTCACTTGGCAGGACGGTAGTACCTCCCTGGGCGGTTGCTGTTTACCAACCTACTACCTATATATATATATGTGTGTGTGTGTGTGTGTGTGTGTGTGTGTGTATTGTGTGTGTGTGTTTGCGTGTGTGCGTGTGTGTATGTGTGTGTGTGTGTACTAACCTATTTGTGGTTGCAGGGGTAGAGTCATAGCTCCTGGCCCTGCCTCTTCACTGATTGCTACTGGGTCCTCTCTCTCCCTGCTCGTCTTAAATCTGTGTTTGGCTCCCGCCTCCACTACGTCACTTTCTAGGCTATTCCACTGCCTGATAACTCTTTGACTGAAGAAATTGTTCCTAACATCCCTTTGACTCATCTGAGTCTTCAACTTCCAATTGTGACCCCTTGTTTCCATGTCCCATCTCTGGAACATCCTGTCTTTGTCCACCTTGTCTATTCCGCGCAGTATTTTATATGTCGCTATCATGTCTCCCCTGCCCCTCCTGTCCTCCAGTGTCATCAGACCAAAAACTGAACGAAATGTTCCAGAGTCGAGTCATTCTAAGAATAAATGATCGTAGATGAAGTGATGTTCTTGAGTTTGGTACAACGAGTGTGTAGTTCCTGTTTGGTGTAAGCTTAGGAGGTTATGTCTAGGGAGGTATAGTGCAGAGCCGGCGTCTCATAACGGTTGCTGTTTTGCCAAGAGTCCCTGGTGCCATACTCGCTGGAAAGTGCCAGCGTTGTCCAGTGCTACTGCACAGCTGACGTTGGATTCATCCATTGACTCGTGCCACATAGTATAGAGGATTGAAAGCAGATCAGCAGCATAGTGACCTTTTCTGAAGCCATATTGGCGGTTACGAAGAAGCGAGTAGCAATTGACAAACATTGTCATCTGTCCAGACATTATTATCTCAGGAATCTTGCCAGTAACTGACAAGAGTGACACTCGTCTGGAGTTCATGATTTGCACTCTTCTCTTCCTTTTGTGAACAGGGACTACATTTCCTCTTTCCACAGGGAAGACCATTTACACTGATAAGCATTGCTGATAAATGGGAGTTAGAGGTGATTCTAGCTGATTTGCACTTCTGCTCAGTAATCTTGGGCTCGCCTTATCTGGGCCCACAGACTTTTCTTGGTCCAGCAATTTAAGAAGAATCACTTCATAATGCCTGATTGTCACCACTGACAGTTTTAATACTCTTCTTGCGATTATAAATGTGGGTTCCCTTGCTGGATCAGGAACGTGTATCTTGTAATAATGTTGGTAGAATTACCGACAATATATAAAGTAAATAGATACAAGTGCAGCTAATGTGACATTTTTATTGTGACAACGTTTCGCGGCTTGACAAAGCTCCTGGAGAGCGAAACGTTGCCACAATAAAAATGTCACATTTGTTGCACTTGTGTCCTTTTACTTTACAACGTGTATCTTGGCAGTAAAGAGGTCAATTTTCTCCTGACTACAAGTATAGGTGGTCCCATCCTGCCGATTTAGAGAGGTGGAACAATTTCATCATTTGAATTACCTTGTCGTTCCTTGACCAACGACCACAAGGTTATGGAACCCACTTCACCTGATGTCAGTATTCTTTTAGTGTCAACCTCCCATCTAGAGATGGCCCATTTTTGGACTTCCTACATTTGCCATCAGGCTAGCCTGTGCAAGTTATGTTATGGGAAGTTGGATGGCTCTTATACCTTTTGTTAGGAATATGCTTAACAGTAACAACCTCTCGACAATAACAGGCGTACCAAGACAGATATGAAGGCTTCATCTCATGCTGCAGTTGAGGAATCTACTTTGGCTGGAGCATTCCAATCGGAGGGGGGGGGGGCTCAGAGCAAACAGGCAGTCTGTTTCCTGTTTCCAACTGTCGTTAAGACAAACTTGTGGTCAGATGATGAAACATAACAAGAGCTTGGCAAGCGACATGTCTTCAGGTAGATCTCTCACTACTTGGTCAAGGGAGGAACCAGAGATGCAAGTAGGAAAATCAGCAAAATTTCTCTTATCATACTCTACAAGAAATTCAAAATCTTTCTGTTCAGGATGTTGGTTGAGGTCACCAACATGTATAATATGTCGAGATTTATGTTGAAGAAGAAGGGAGTCCACATTTTTCATCACGCAGTTAATGGGATCCGGAGTCCTGTCATCCAACAATATTTCAACAACTGCGATCATGTCGGGAGATTGAGTGTTGACGATACTATGCCTGAACTCCTCAGTATTGGTAATGAGGCAGACAGGATGCTCATAGACCGGCTTCTCATGATTATGTTTAGCTTGGGTTGATGAGTGTGTAAGGTGCTTGCCCCTGAGTTAGGTATGACACCGGATCTACCGCTAGAACGTAGCTCTGTGATCTTGTATAAGCCACAAAACCACCTACAAAGCCTAGATTAGAGTAGCTGGGTGGGTGACGTGTGTATTCACCAGATTCTGCTTATTTGTTCCTAAGCTCCTTTTTGTTTCGTCTGTGGTATTCTTGATGTTTTCCTTTGTGGCCGTATTTGCACCTGGTATCTCACAGGCAATTGTTAGTGGGTTTCCCCACTCTTGTGAAAGCAGGAACACTGCCTAGGTGCCTCTTTTGTTTATCTGTTGGTTTCTCTGCATATTTTGCTGATCGTGAGGTAGATAATTATTTACCTGGTTGGCTTTTTCCTGGGACTGTATAGGTGGGAGGTGATATGGCTTTGGGTGGTTACCTCTCTTCCATGCTCTCGTTCAGCTCTACCAGATATATCCCTGCTGCTCGTTTTTTGGCCCAGCACTGTTCAGGTGCAGTGTCGGTCACACGATTGTTAGCGACACTAATCTCTTTTGGAGTAAAACCCGACTCGGGATCGACAGATGGAACACTGCTGCCAGGTGTACCAGCAGGTGTTGGAGCAGCGATGTAAGGTGTACTGACAGGTAGAGGAGACTGACAGATCAAAGGCTTATTTCATTGCTGAGTAATGAATCTGTTCCTTCAACGGTGGCCAAAATAATGCTGAAAGATTTCTACCAGTATGTTGTTAAGTTAACCTCAATGTGAGTATTCGACGCACTGCTGCGAGGAATGGAACCAAGAAAGGTGTTGAATTCTGGAGGTTTCTTCCTTTAGGAAAATATAGGAACAGAAAAATAATATAAGCAATAAATGATGAAAAAAAGATATAGAAAGAGAAAAAAATAGGTTTAGTGTAATAAATAAGAAAATATAAAATCTATTTAACCTAACAAAGAAAACTGAAAAAGAAAGAGAGAAAAACTGAAGTGACCAAATCTAACAACGGATAAACTGGTGACATTTTGAATGCTTGGTTGTTGATATGAGGAATACGAACGAAGACTTAGAGGTTCTAGACAATTTCCTTTCTACATCTAGGTGATGTTAAGGCTAGCAGATTCGTCCAACAAAGCAATACCATAGGTTAGGTAAGGTTTGTAGGAAACAGGACAAGTGATTCCTGAAGTAGGTCTTGGTCAGATGATGATCAACAGCTGGAGTTTTTGGTCAATATGACCGAGGCCTTCCACTGACTTACCGGTCTCAGTTCAATTCACACTTTTAAATTATGGTCAACTTGTATATCATAGATCAGCCATATTGATCGGAATGGAAGCTCTAGGTCAAGTCAGTGTCAGATGTTAAGACATCATACTAGTTTTCCAACTTGGATGAGACCGAGGCTAGTAGAAATCGCCAGGAAATTCGAATATCAGATGTGGAGTGAACTCATGTCCAGTAAACACAGCCTTTCTAAAGAATGAGTAGCTCCTTGTATCCGTAAATTGGATCGACCCGTATAGCGATCCACGGCTGAAAAAATAGAGGTTACCAGGGACATATAGGTGTGTGGCATAGAGACACTGAGAGTTAGCCCAGTTATAAACTTAAGCCAGTGCAGGTACACTTAATAAATGATGTTAATCCTAAGAAGTGACTTTACATCCTGTAGAGTCTGTGAGTATGAGTGACGCTACTGGCTGTACCATTGCTACACGTAACTCAATAGTTTTCACCCGGGATAGTAGAGGGTGCTGACTGGCAAAACCAGCATCAGCCGAGCAACGTTGACCCTTGATATTGGCCTATTCTGGTTATCTACGATAGTTTGAAGCAAATATAATGATTTTAGGAGCATAAGAAGTGATTTTCTCTCTGTCTCTCTGTCTACGTGTCTGTGTGTATGTATCTGACTGTCTGTCTGTCTCTCTCTCTCTCTCCATCAGTTTTCCTTCATCTCTGCCTTCCAGTTTCTTCCCTTATTTTGCTGGCCTATCTCTTCGCCATTTATCTGCCTTCATATCTCTCCTCCAGTCTCTTTACATCCATGACTTTCCCTCCGTCTCCCTCACTGACTATTTCACAGACTCTTTCTCTTTATTTTTGTCATTCCATCTACCTGCTTCATCTTTCTTCCTCCGCCTATCTTCGTAATCCAGATGGGTCACGAGTTGGGTCATCATCAGAAGATATTTAAGGTCTTCCTTAATTAGTCTCTTCATTAAGTTTTTCATCATTGCTGGATCTTTTGTGTAGCTTCACCAGGGCAAACATCCACTACTTCCACAACTAATAAACTTTAAGCACAAACAAAGAATGAACTCACTATTAATGCTTACTCTAATGATTTGTTGCGGAATATCAGAAATAAGTTCCTAAAAGAACATGATCTTTTCAACTCCTGATCTTCTTTAAGAATTAAATTTGGTAAAAGGATACAGATGCAAATAATGTGACATTTCATTGCTGCAACTTTTCAAGCCGCTTGATAAGAAAAGACAGGAATTAACTGTTTCTTGACTTCCACACCAACACTACCGTCGAACACTCTTTTGGTTATGGTATATTCCAGCAACATGTGTACCTGCTGCTGTGCGAGACGAGGAAGGTATCCCAGTATTGTATATCCCCCGATCCCTGTAATTCAATGAACGCAACTGGAATAGTGTAGTGTTCAAGTTTGCTTTGCGAGTAAATATTAGTATTGTACATCTGGAGTAAATCTGGAGAGGCATTCACAAATCAAAATGTGGAAACTATTATCAACGGAAAATGATATACAGGGACATGCACAGCCCAAATCTCATTCAAGCCTTCCAATAAGAAACACTAACTTTGAAGTTGTACCGAAGACACATTCTTTCATAACCTACGGGACTAATATCCAAAATGCACTAACATATTTAGATTGAAGCCTCTTACATGTTGCATTATCACTTTTTCAGTGTTGAATCTAATTGGATGCCACTCATAAATTATCGCATAAAACGCAGTGCTTCAATATCCCCTATTTCTACCAAAAGAATAATAAACTGGGAGGTACATAGGGGAAAATCAATAAAGTATTATCGCTGTAATTGACCAGTTTTTAGGAAAGTATGTTTATAGGTGAGTACTCTCCATTTAGCAGCACAGTGAAAATGGTGCCTTCTTGTAGTGTTTTAGAATGAGATTCTACTTCTTCAGGGAGGAAAATAGGAGGCTGAAGATTTGTCTAAATGGGTTTGGGAGTGAGTGTGAGATGGTTGTAGCCGGTGAGGAGGAAAAAGTTACCAGCAGTGATTTGAAGTGTGGCAGCCACCTTAAGTGCCAAGTGGTTCACAATTCAGGAAGAAGGTAGGAAATCGATTCTCTGTTCTCCAGGACGAGTGTGCTTCAGTGGTTAGAGAGATTAAAGGTACCACTGACTCCCTTGCTTATAAAGGTAAGTATATTCTAATTGTGGGAGATTCCCAGGTAAGATATATGGACTGTGCTTTTTGTAACAGAGATAGAAAGATCAGACAGAGGGTGTGCCTCCCAGGAGCTGGTGTTGGTGACATAGTCAGCAGGTTGGAAAATATTATGTCAGACAATAGGAACAAGCCCATTATCTGTCTTAGTGCTGGTAGAAATGATATCGGGAATGGCAGGAGACAGGAGCTACTGGATAAGTATAGGTCAGTCATAGATGTAGTCAGGTCTAAGGAAGGGATCCCAATCATAATGAGCATCTTGGCTAGAAGTGGAGTGTACAATGAATGGATGTCTAGGGCAATTGGTATAAACTGCTGGCTAGACAGGTACTGCAAGGAACTTGCAATCCCATTCATTGATAACTGGAACATATTCTATGGCAATCGTGATATGTATGCAAGGGATGGGGTTCATCTCTCTGGGGTTGGAGTGGTTGAATTAGCCAGTTCGATTGAGGGGGTTATTGATGACATGTCTAGGACTTTAAACTGAAAGATTATAGTGGCATGGGTGTCTGTGGGAAACAATCAGGCTGCAGTACTAGGGTTGAAAACAACAGATATAACCAGGATGCCTCAGGGATATATTCAAAAGACAACATACAAAATAAAGTTGCTAGTAAAGGCAAAGCAATTGATCAACAAACAACGAGTGACTAGCTCCCTTAAAGTTTACTGTACAAATAGTAGGAGTCTAAGAAATAAGATAGATGAGCTAAGATTACTTGCAAGTGCAGGTAATGTAGATATTGCTATAACAGAGACCTGGTTCAACTTGAAAGATAGAGAAATGCCTTCTGAATGCAACACACAGGGTTATAAACTATTCCATACTGGTAGGGTCAACAGGAAGGGTGGTGGAGTGGTGATGTATGTCAGAGAAAATTTAAATTGTTGCCATAGACATGATATAAGATTGGAAATATCGAACACAGAATCTATTTGGCTTGAGTTTCTCGGGGTTCGTGAAAAGCTAATTTTGAGTATGATTTATAGGGCCCCAAACCTTGATAGAGATTGCAGTAAGCTGCTGTGGGACGAAATTCATAAGGCATCTAGATATGAAAATGTTGTGTTAATGGGAGATTATAAATTTAGACAAATTGATTGGAACAATTTAACAGGAAATCTTGAGTCTAGTGACTTTTTTGATGCGGTTCAGGATTGCTTTTTAAAACAGTTTGTGACAGAACCAACTAGAGGAAACAACCTGCTTGACTTGGTTCTTGTCAACAAAGAATCACTAATTAATAATCACTAATTAATAATTGTTTTCCCCAAGCTCATTATTAATGAGCTTGGGGAAAAACGATCACAAGTCACTTAGTTTCAATATATCATGGAATTACCCAGATAACTGCAATCAAATTTCTCTCCCAGACTTCTGCTTGACCAATTTCATGGCAACTGAGAAATTACCTGGGTGGGCTAAATTGGATGACCTGATCATGGGACAGGTTGGTGGTGTTGGTTGCCAATATGACGCTTTTCAGAGCATAGTTCTAGCTGCCCAGCCAACTTTTGTTCCGAGTAGGGAAATTAGATCTAACAAAAATGATCCCAAATGGATGAACAATAGATTAAAACATCCCATTGGTCAAAAGAGAGGCAGATATAGGCGTATCAAAAGAGGGGATGGGCAGTTAAGAAATCAATATATTCAGTTAAAGAGAGACATAAAAGAAACGGAATAAGAAAAGTTAAAAGGGATTATGAGGCTAAGGTCGCAAGGGACTCGAAGACTAACCCAAAAGGGTTCTTTCAGGTATACAGAAGTAAGATTAGGGACAAGATAGGCCCACTTAAGAGTAACTCTGGTCAGATCACTGACAGTAATAAGGATATGTGTGAAATTTTCAATACTTCCTCTCAGCTTTTACCCAGGAAGATACTAGAGAAATTTCAGAAATAATTATTATGTAGAACAGGACGATAATGAACTATGCACGACTGGAGTAACTAGTGACTTGGTCCCCAGACAAATAGAAATATTAAAACCTAGCAAATCCCCAGGCCCTGATGAACTGTTTGCAAGAGTTTTAAAGGAATGTGAAGAGGAACTTAGCAAACCTTTAACTAATCTTTCAACATATCACTACAAACTGGCATTGTGCCAGTTAAGTGGAAAATGGCAAATAACCTAATAACAATGCAGGTGACAGGTCCTTAGCTTCGAACTATAGACCAATAAGCCTTACCTCCATAGTGGGAAAATTTATGGAATCAATAATTGCCGAGGTAATTCGTAGCCATCTTGAAAGGCATAAATTGATTAATGAATCACAACACGGTTTTACAAAGGGGCGTTCCTATCTTACGAATTTACTAATTTTTTTCACTAAGGTATTTGAGGAGGTAGATCATGGTATTGAACATGATATTGTGTATATGAACTTCAGTAAGGCTTTCGATAGAGTTCCACATCAGAGGCTATTAAGGAAACTTAAGGCACATGGAAGAGGAGTACAAATTTTTTCCTGGGTAGAGGCATGGTTGACAAGTAGGCAGCAGAGAGTTTGCATAAATGGGGAGAAATCGGACTGGAGGCACGTCACAAGCGGTGTTCCTCAGGGGTCAGTGTTGGGCCCGTTGTTGTTCACAATTTACATAAACGACATAAATGAGGGAATAAATAGCGACATAAACAAATTTGCTGATGACACCAAAATAGGCCGTCCAATTCATTTTAATTAGGGCACTGGAGCACTCCAGGATGATTTGAATAGACTGATACAATGGTAGGAGAAGTGGCAAATGCAGTTTAATATTGACAAATACAAAGTTCTAAATGTTGGAAAGGATAATAACAATGCCACATATAAACTAAATAATGTAGATCTTAATAGGTTAGATAAATACATGGGTGGGTGTGGGTGGGTGTGGGTGGGTGTGGGTGGGTGTGGGTGGGTGTGAGTTAGACCTGACTATCTGGTGCTACTGGGTCAGAAGCCGTGCTCCTTCCTTAAGTGGAGGTGGCCATTGGTCTAAGCCGGGGGTTGATATGGACCTGTCCCACATGGGCCAGTAGGCCTGCTGCAGTGTTCCTTCTTTCTTATATTCTTATATACAGCGTCCTGTTGTAAGGTGACGGAACTCAACAACACATGCGAATATTTATTTACATCCGCCATTTTGAAAGTGAACTTTGTACTGATGGCAAGCTACAGTATATACTGCGATTTTACCTTCGCTGTATTTGTAATTAATTATCTTTATTTTACTACAGGTACATGTTCATGGTATAGAGGACTAGCTGACATCAATAACATTCTACTATATAGAAAGCCCCTCGTTATGCTGAACATTTACGGCAAATTAGGTCAGATTTTGTCCCAGGATGCGACTCACAACAGTCGACTACCACTCAGGTACCCATTTTAAACTGATGAGTGAACAGAGGACAGGGACAGCAGGTGTCTTATGGAAACACGTCCTTAATGTTTTGCAGCCGTACCGGCAGAGAAATGTCTCCTAAACATGCATGTGAAGAAAAAATGAACAACATTAATAAAACAGTGACGAACCTGATATAATCACGAAACTAGAAAGGAGCATAAATAAAAGTGTGTTAACGAAAGAAAAATATACCATTTGATCACTAACATTGTATATTAAATAGTCAGAACACAAACTTTGTAAACAACGGAAAACTTGAAATAACAGCACCTTTATTCCCCAAGCTTTCTATTATTCAAAAAGTTTTCTTTGCATTGCTTATGCTTAATAAAAATCAGTTCACAAGTTTTTCGTCATCACGGGCCATTTATCTCTCATAGATTCCATCCATCATGGCTGAACAACCACCCACAAGCATCAAGACAAAATAATGCAGTTATGTAAAAATAACACTATTGTGCAGCATTTCTATATTACACTTAATTAAATGTTTCAGCCTAATTCTAAGTAGGAGGCATGAGCGTTGAAATTTTGTAGGCGATCAGAGGAGACTTTCTGCAGTTATAACAAGAAAATAAAACTTTGAAATGGCCTATGTAACATTTTCCATAGGCCGCCCACACGTACCAATATGTCCAGGAATCTTTCCCGTGATGCCGTACACCAGCAATGTAAATTTGAAGTAAATCGAATAAGGCGTTCTTGAGTTTTAAAAATTTTTTTTGTGAAAGAAAAACAAAATATGTTCAGAATTATCAAAAACATTTAAACTCCGTCTTTGTTAAATTTAAACACGTCCTGAAAATGCACTTTTTTCAAATGTGTTTTCTCATTTAAATTATTTCTCAAATTGTCTTCATAACGTAAGAAAAATATTATACTTTTAGAAAGCCCAAATTTATAAAATTGGTTTGAAATTGGGAAATTGGTACCCATAACGCCCATAATCAATCCAAAAATATTTTCAATAAAGACAGAACAGCGTTAAGGTTTGAAGCAGATCAGGAAAGGCATCGTCTATTTATTACATTTAAAAAAAATATTTAATGTAATGGGTAAATTGAAATTTATGCAGCTCAGAATGAACGTGAAGTTTTCTTTTAATAAAACTCACTAACGATCTCATGTTTTTTAACAATTTTAGTGAAATTTCAAGTTTGCACTCACTCAGACTCAACTTATGGGGTGTTAATAATGTATATCACTATTTATTCAATAAAATTTGCAAATGGGTACTTATGTCACCAAAGTAGAGCATGAACCTCGCCTTCAGAAGGCACTATAGTGGTAAAAATTTTAAGCCAATCACATTCTAATAACTTCAGCTTTTCAACCATTTTAATAAAGTTATACCTCTCTTATCCGAACTATATGGGCCGAGACCTGCTCGGAAGCACAGAGTTTCCGGATACGTGAGGGGAAAAAAATCGCATCCGTACCGTTACATCGCCATTGGCGACGGCGTTGTATGCTTCAGAAACGAGTCCAACGTCATCTAGCTGTGGGACCAGACACTCTGGGCTCGAATAACAGCCTCCTGGATTTCTGCAGCCATTTTAAGTTGGGCTCCACGAACCATCATACCTCTACCACGTTGTTGTAGGTACCACATCATCACGCACTTATCCAGTTCCAAGCTCGGTGGCTTCGCCATCACTTTTCTTTCGGCACTTTTTCCAATTTTTGTGGCGGCAGAAAATATCCGAACGGCTGTTTGGATGTTTCGGTAATAATTTTAGAAATCTGCTCATTCCCGGGCCTGTTCGGATATTGGCGAGGTTCAGATAATGGCAGCCCGGATGTGCGAGGTATCACTGTATATTGAAAAATTTGCCCGTATACAAGCTAAATCATTTTTATTTTCCACATAAAATGTCAAGCTGCACCTACACACTGGAATTATATTGTCGGTCATCATTTTCCGAACTTTGAAAGTTACTGGAGTCATTCCAGTATGATGGGAATAGATTCAACAACTTTGCTGATTTGGCGCTTGTATCTACCAGTCGTTCGTAGAATTTTGAGCTAAACACAATACATCCGAGTTGAAATGTACATCACAATAGGCTGAGATCTTGTTGAGTGAAGAGTAAAATGAAGGCGAAAAGTTGAAAGGAAATAAATACATGTATTTCTACAGGTGCTGGATCAAAGAAAGGTGTCTCTATATTGCATAACTCCTGGACCTTGTACGTCAATGCACATAAAACTAATGGTGCGGAGTACTGTAAGTTCAGATGCGGTTCAAGATTTGAAGCTAATCAGATCTGGAATTCTCAGGCATCAGCATGAACAGTTATATCAAGATTTAGTCAATAAAATCTTAATTTAGGACATACACAGCCATATACTAATTTATACCTCCCATTAAGACTCCAGCTTTGAAGCTAAGCTGGGAAGAAATTCTCTTTGTATTAGAGAGGAAGGAATACCCTAAAATACTGCACGAACACCAGTCGAACCGCTCGGAATTTGTATTATCAAGTTCAACAGCGAAGGAAGTTGAATGAGGAATTTCGAAATTTTTACATGAAAATCAGCTTTTAAATCTCCCCAGTATCTTCCATACAAAATAAATTCTAACTTTATTGAAAGTAATATTTACTAGCGTTTAAGGTTGAACTAAGCTATTATGTACGGAAGTAATTAAGTAAGATTTATTAAAACTTTGGGTACGTGACATATTATACATTTTTTTTTTTGCAATGGTCTTGTGAACACACCAATTAACGGTTATGTGGTTATAAATGAACATTATGTACAGCTAACCTAGGATAACCCAATAAAGTCAAACACTGATTTATTTGTGATTAGAAGACACATTCTTGAGTCAGTGTTTCACGGAAACCAATTTAGTTAACAATATTGGCATTTTAAAACTTAACTTAAAATCAAGGTGATGTTTCCTTTGAGAAAATCACATCAGCAGTAAATATCGAGTCGATCAGAGAAGTCATTCTCCAATCGTCTCACACATTCTAAGGATTCCGACTATTTTGCAACATAAACAAATTTGGCTGCACGCAAACAAAATTTCGTTGGTACTATCGTACAAGTAAGATGAATCATCCAAAAAAGGTAAATCGAAATTTATTTAACATTTATGAGACTGTCCCCCTTCATGATATTAATTACATTCTTCATACTTATTAACACTATGTTCTTTAGATTGTTACCTAATACACTCATGGTATATCTGGAGAGCTGGATAGTAATGCCTTTGTAAAAAAAACGTCACATCTGGTAAAACTCGAGAAGGTATTGAGTAAATTATCCGAAGTTAAACTCAGTGTCAGGTTAGCAAAGTGTTTACGATAAAGTTAATCTTTATTCTGAGACAAGAACCTATCCAGAATGTAATTGCTACAAATGAGTCAAAATTCAACGTAGTTCATTAGTTCCCTAGATCTTCGTCTGGAGATACAGTGTGTTCCTTTGTTGGTCTAGCTAAATTCTAGAGACCATTTATTGTAAATTTTTCTTCTAATCTTCTCCACTTATTTTCTTTCTTAAGAATAACATCTAATTTAGTTGGTTTAACAGTTAAAAAAGGGGTTACAATGCTCAAAAGGAAATTAACGTCAACAGGTGTTCTTATATTCCCTAACTTTACCACGGAGTTCATATTGATTACTGTTCACAGCCAACTTAGTAAGACACCAGTGCAAAGCAGCGGCATATTGCCTATGTTACCAAAGTTTGCACTAAAGCTGAAAGGAATTATTGTGTTACTTAGATATAGTTTGGGCTCACAATCATTTTTCAGAAAATTACCGGAACCCCTCTCAGGATTCATATCGATCATTTGACTTTAATATTCGGAGAGGCACGGTTAATGGGCATTAGAATTCAAAACGCAGTCGCTGACTGCGTTTTCCTTACCCATAATATGTTAGGGAGAGCTTAACTTGGACACCTGATTTGGTAACCTGTGATTAAGTTTATGACCAAAGGGGATTCCAACACGCACCTCATATTATCTGTGCCGTTGAAGTACTTGGTGATTTATCAAGGTGGATTGTGTCTAGTAACGGAATTAAAAGATTCTGATGGAACTTTAACATCTAGTGACCCTCTATTTTTTTTCTATAGCTGAAACACTGAAATTAATCTTTGATGTATTTATTGTATTAGGTGTCGCTCCCCTAGGAAAGATCACTGAATCAGACAGGCCACGATGAAATTCTTTAGGCATGAAAACACCGGATTTTTTTCAGTCTCGTAAACTGTCGAGAAGTAGTTGGCCATAGGCAACTCCTAGGCCTAGGCATTTCTTCTGGCTGGTGTACTCTGGTCTGAAACTAAAATTTCAGCTGTAGAAGTATAAGTAATAGTAGGAGCGGTAGTTGTCGTTGGAGTAGTAGTAGCAGTAATAGCAGTAGCAAAGTAAGTAAGTAAGAGGGTAAATGGAAAAGGGGGGGAAGATGAGAAAAGGAGGAGGAAGATATAAAAAGATGATAATGATGCTGATATGAAACAGATAACGATACTGAAACATTTTCTTAAATCGACCAAATAAAACTATATGACAGTTTATTTAAAACACAGCGACAACTTGATGAACTTCAGCCTGACACTCACTTGATGCATGGCAACTTGATGAACTTCACCCTGACACTCACTTGATGCATGGCAACTTGATGAACTTCACCCTGACACTCACTTGATGCATGGCAACTTATGAAATTCAAACCCCGAACTCACTTGATGCATGGCAACTTGATGAACTTCACCCTGACACTCACTTGATGCATGGCAACTTGATGAACTTCACCCTGACACTCACTTGATGCATGGCAACTTGATGAACTTCACCCTGACACTCACTTGATGCATGGCAACTTCATGAACTTCACCCTGACACTCACTTGATGCATGGCAACTTGATGAACTTCACCCTGACACTCACTTGATCCATGACAACTTGATGAACTTCACCCTGACACTCACTTGATGCATGGCAACTTGATGAACTTCACCCTGACACTCACTTGATGCATGGCAACTTGATGAACTTCACCCTGACACTCATGATGATGCAACTGATGAACTTACCCTGACACTCATTGATCCCTGACAACTTGATGAACTTCACCCTGACACTCACTTGATGCATGGCAACTTGATGAACTTCACCCTGACACTCACTTGATGCATGGCAACTTGATGAACTTCACCCTGACACTCACTTGATGCATGGCAACTTGATGAACTTCACCCTGACACTCACTTGATGCATGGCAACTTGATGAACTTCACCCTGACACTCACTTGATGCATGGCAACTTGATGAACTTCTCCCTGACACTCACTTGATGCATGGCAACCTGATGAACTTCACCCTAACACTCACTTGATGCATGGCAACTTGATGACTTCACCGACACTACTTGATGCATGGCAATTTATGAAATTCACCCTGACACTCACTTGATGCATGGCAACTTGATGAACTTCAGCCTGACACTCACTTGATGCATGGCAACTTGAACTTCACCCTGACACTCACTTGATGCATGACAACTTGATGAACTTCATCCTGACACTACTTGATGATGCAACTTAGGAACTTCACCCTGACACTCACTTGATGCATGGCAAATTGATGAACTTACCCCGGGCACTCACTTATCCATGAAACTTGTGAATTCACCCTGAAAATCATTTTAAGCATGGCAAATTGATGAACTTCACATGAACATTGATGCTGGCAACTTGATGAACTTCAACTGAACACTTGATGCAAAGGCAACTTATGAAATTCACCCTGAACTCACTGATGATGGCACTTATGAACTTCCCCTGACACTTACTTTATCATAGCAACTTGAACATTCACCCTGACACTCACTTGATGCATGGCAACTTGATACTTCACCCCGACACTCAATGCATGGCAATTCATGAACTTCACCTGACACTCACTTTATGCATGGCAAAATTGATGAAAATTTTACCCAACACTTGAGCATGCAAATTGATGAACTTACCCAGACACTCATTTGATGCATGGCAACTTGATGAACTTCACCCTGACACTCACTTGATGCATGGCAACTTGATAAACTTCACCAAGACACTTGATGCATGGCAACTTGATGAACTTCACCCTGACACTCAATTGATGCATGGCAACTTCATGAACTTCACCGTGACACTCACTTGACGCAAGGCAACTTGATGAACTTCATCCTGACACTGACTTGATGCATGGCAACTTCATGGACTTCACCATCACACTCACTTGATGCATGGCAACTTCATGAACTTCACCCTGACACTCACTTGATTCATGGCAACTTGATGAACTTCACCCAGACACTTGATGCAAGGCAACTTGATGAACTTCTCCCAGAGACACTCACTTAATGCATGGCAACTTCATGAACTTCACCCTGACACTCACTTGATTCATGGGAACTTGATGAACTTCACCCTGACACTCACTTGATGCATGGCAACTTGATGAACTTCACCCTGGCACTCACTTGATGCATGGCAACTTGATGAACTTCTCCCTGACACTCACTTGATGTATGTCAACTTGATGAACTTCTCCCTGACACTCACTTGATGCATGGCAACCTGATGAACTTCACCCTAACACTCACTTGATGCATGGCAACTTGATGAAATTCACCCTGACACTTGATGCTTGGCAACTTGATTGAACTTCTCCTACGAACACTCACTTGATGCATGGGAACAACTTGATGAACTTCATCCTGACACTCACTTGATGCATGGCAACTGATGAACTTCATGCACCCTGACACTCTCTTGAATGCATGGCAACTTTGATGAACTTCTCCTACACTCACTTGATGCATGGCAACTGATGAACTTCACCCTGACACTCACTGTAATGATGGCAAACGTTGAGACCTCTCCCTGACACTCACTTGATAGCATGGCAACTTCATGAACTTCACCCTGACACTCAATGATGCATAGCAACTTGGATGAACTTCTCCCTGCCACTCACTTGATGCAACTTATGGCAAACCTGATGAACCTTCCCCTAACACTCCCTTGATGCATGGGCCAAAACTTGATAATTCACCCTGACACTCTCTTGATGCATGGGCAACTTGATGAACTTCACACTGAAACACCTCACTTGATGCATGACAACTTGATGAACTTCACCCTGACACTCACTTGATGCATGGCAACTTGATGAACTTCACTGAGACACTCACTTTGTCCATGGCAACTTGATGAACTTCACCCTGACACTCACTTGATGCATGGCAACTTGATGAACTTCACCCTGACACTTGATGCATGGCAACTTCATGAACTTCAGCCAGACACTCACTTGATGCATGGCAACTTGAAGAACTTTTCCCTGACACTCACTTGATGCATGGCAACTTGATGAACTTCACCCAGACACTTGATGCATGGCAACTTGATGAACTTCACCCTGACACTACATTGATTACATGGCAACCTGAAGACCTTCACCTGATCACTCACTTGAGGCATGGCAACTTGATGAACTTCAAGACACTTGAATGAGCATGGCAACTACTTGATGAACTTCACCAGACACTCACTTAATGCATGGCAACTTGAAGAACTTCACCCTGATACTCACTTGATGCATGGCAACTTGATGAACTTCACCCTGACACTTGATGCATTGGCAAATTCATGAACTTCACCCCTGACACTCCAACTTGATGCATGGCAACTTTATGAACTTCACCCAACACTTAATGCATTGCAACGTGATGAAAAAAAAAAAAAAAAACCTTCACCCAGAACACTCACTTTGATGCATGCAAACTTGATGCACCTTCATCCTGACACTCACTTGAATGCAAAGACACTTGAATGACACTTCACCCCTGACACTCACTTGATGCATGGCAACTTGACGAACTTCACCCTGACCACTCACTTGATGCATGGCAACTTGATGAACTTTTACCCTGACACTCACTTGAATGCATGGCAACTTGAGAACTGCACCCAGACACTCACTAGATGCATGGCACCTTGATGAACTCACCCTGACCACTCACTACTCATGGCAACTTCATGAACTTCACCCTGACACACACTTGATGCATGGCAACCTTAATGAACTTCCCCAGACACTCCACTCGATGCCATGCAACTTGAGCACTTCACCCTGACACTCACAATAGATGCTATGGCAACTTGATGAACTTCAACAAACTGACACTCACTTGATGCATTGCCACTTTGGTGAACTTCACCCAGACACTCACTAGATGCCATGGCAACTGATGAACTTCACTCTGACCACCACCTAGATGCATGCAACTTCATGAACTCACCCTGGCACTCACTTGATGCATGGCAACTTATAACTTCACCCAGACACTCGCTAGATGCGGCAGACTTGGATGAACTTCACTCTGACACTCACTAGAGCATTGGCCACTTGGATAACTTCACCGTGACACTCACTTGAATGGCTGGCAACTTAATGAACTTCAACTCACCAGACACTCACTTGATGCATGGCAACTAGATGAACTTCACCCTACACCTTACTTGATGCATGGCAACTTCATAAACTTCACCCTGACATTCACTGTGATGTATGGCAACTTGAATGAACTTCACCCGAGACAACTCACTTGATGCATGGCGAACTTTCATGAACTTCACAACCTGACAACTTGATGCATGACAACTTGATAAATAACAACCCTGACTCTCACATGATGCATGGCAACTTGATGAACTCACACCAGACACTTACTTGATGGCATGGCACTCATGAAACTTCACCAGAGACACTCACTTGAATGGAATGGCAACTTGATGAAACTCCACTGAGACACTCACTTTATCCATGGCAACTTGATGAACTTCACCCTGACACTCACTTGATGCATGGCAACTTGATAAACTTCACCGAGACACTCACTTGATCCATGACAACTTGATGAACTTCACTCTGACACTCACTTGATGCATGGCAACTTGATGAACTTCACCCTGACACTCACTTGATGCATGACAACTTGATGAACTTCACTCTGACACTCACTTGATCCATGACAACTTGATGAACTTCACTCTGACACTCACTTGATGCATGGCAACTTGATGAACTTCACCCTGACACACACTTGATGCATGGCAACTTGATGAACTCATCCTGACACTTCACTTGATCCATGACAACGTTATGAACTTTCACTCTGGACACTCACTTGAAGCCATGACAACTTGATGAACTTCACTCTGACACCTCACTTGATGCATGGCAACTTGATGAACTGCACACCCAGACACTCACTTGAACATGCAACTTGATGACTTCACACCCTGACACTCACTTGATATGCCATGACAAATTGATGAACTTCACTCCTGACACTCACGTGATCCAAACAACTTTGATGAACTGTCACCCTGACACCACTTGATGCATGGGCAACTTGATGAACTTCACCCTGACACTCACTTGATGCATGGCAACTTGATGAACTTCATCCTGACACTCACTTGATGTATGGCAACTTCATGAACTTCACCCTGAACACTCCCTAATGCAGGCAACTTGATGAACTGTCCACCCTGACACTCACTTGATGCATGGACTTGATGAACTTCACTTCATCCTGCCCTCACCTTGGATGTATGGCAACTTCATGAACTTCACTCTGAATGCTTGAAAACAATCCATAACCAAATAGTATGTTACAATTTTTATCCGGCCAGCCGGGATTTAGATCCTGCCACACAATCCCGTTTTTGAACCACTATACACCACGATCCTTCAAAAATCATGCACCCAGCAGAGCTAGGCGTTGTTAATGATCCGAGGACACTCATGGTAGTGGCACGTTCAAGGCCAATTTCATCTATCTTCTCAATTGGAGAATTGCTTGGGCCATTATTCAGGAATATCTACTCTAATGACTTCCTTCATCTCATCCCACAGTACTGGGTGGAACCTCGAACTGTGACCTTGTGCATTCCAGACAAAAAACTGTAACAACGATCAAGACTTATCAATAGGAGGATTTTTACAAGCACACATGTGACTTGGCTGTATCAGTGCAGCAACTTACCCAGTATCTCAACCCAGAGCCACTAAATCGTTTCTTGACATATCTACTCTTACTTCCTTCAAAGGCAGATAGATCACAAATTTAAGTAACAACGAATGATTGTCAGTGAATAAGCTGAATGCTGGTAATAATCAGAGAACCATTACCTGCCCTTGCACTTTTGTCTCTTTAGAGGAAATAATACGGGAGACATAATTTAAAGTATTAATGCTAAATTTGCAAACGGGGAAAAAGCGTCGAAAAAAATCATCAAAATGTTAATTTCATTTCTCTTAAAAATAGAAGCAATAGAATACTCCAAAAGAGATCTTTGTTACTGCTTTATTCAATAAAATTGAAAAAAATGTAATATTTTATGTGCCTGATAATTTTCCTGGTTCCTAGGAACTGTGCCTACAGTGTCCATTGGGTAATACGACCTCTGCCTTGGGTTGGCGATTGATGAGTGTATTGAGCTACAGCTCTAGGACGTCTTCAGGGTGCTGATCTAAAGCACATGAGATGCTTTCCTTTGAATTATTCTCCCAGGAAAGATCACATCCTTCCGTATTATTCCACAGACTGAGCTAGGACAAATGTATCCTGAGACGGGTCTTAGTCATATGAAGACCCGCCACTAAACTGTTTGGTCATCTAACAGAGGTCTTTCGCTGGTTTAGCGGTTCACCCTTTAATACTTAATATTACTCATTATTAAGACAATGATTTATTATTATTATTATTATTATTATTATTATTATTATTATTATTATCATTATTATTATTATTATTATTATTATTATTATTATTATTATCATCAACATGTGGGAGCGTTAAACCCGTAGGATTTTTTTTAATATTTTTATTTTAAAAACATTTATAAATTCCAAGGTGGTATAAAATTATAATAACACGCACAATACAGGATCTGGACAAGACTACTAAGAATCATATCACAAGTGCATGAGAAAAATATATGAAAACCCAATACAAAATAGGAAAGTGTAACAAACACGCAAAATACATACACACCGTTCACTGACACACATTATACAAAATGATAAAATATCTGACTCATACACACAAAACTGTTGGAGGGGGCGGCCCCCCCATGAAAACCCATCTATAAATACACCCACATCATTCGCACACGTATTGATCACAGCAGTGATCATACATTAATTTATGTAACTTTATATATACATGCAACCGGTTATGAGATTTTACTTAAGAAAAACTCTGGTAATTATTCTAAAACATTACTCCATAACAAAACTAAGCATTATACAAATTACATAATCATATAAATCCTCAATAACGGCAAATTTTATACAGCATATGTATAATCTTGGAACCTTTAGATCACAGACGTATTAATCCCAGCAGATTCCACCCCATACAAAATAGGAATGTGTAACAAACACTCAAAATATATACACACCATTCACTGACACACATTATACAAAACATTAAAATATCTGACTCATACACACAAAACTGCTGGGGGGGGGGCGATCCCCTCCTTAAACCTATCTATAAATACACCCACATCATTCGCACACCTATTGATCACAGCAGTGATCAAGCATAAATTTATGTAACTCTATATATACATGTAACTGTTTATGCGATTTTACGTAAGAACAAATTCTGGTAATTATCCGAAAACATTACTCTATAACAAAAATAAGTATTACACAAAATTTGCATAAGTGTATAAAGCATCAACAACTGCAAGATTTTTACAGTTGATGTGTGCTGTCAGCGTGCCTCGTTGAGCTCCGGATTTTCTGGTGTTTTCATGGTCGCTCTTACGTGCTAGAACTTTAATTTGTGTCATCAATCCTATACGATACATCCCTCTAGCGCCTGGAACCAATCTTGGGCGGAAAACATTATATACTGAGTCAAAAAAGGAGAATTAGTGTGCACTACCTAGCAGAGTTTACTGCCAGAGGGGAATCATAGGCCTGTGTCCCGTGTGAAAAAAATAATAATAATTGAACTTTGTGTCAGAGGAAAGAAAGTCTCCCTGAAAACATTGAGTATACATAGTGTATAGTGTATACTACAGTGGCTCCCTAGTATATTGATGATAAAGGCTAAAGTGTCATTTGAAAACAGGTGAATTTGTAAATGAAGTGATAAGCCTATAGAGGCAGGTGCCAGAAGTCGCCAGAAACTTACCACAGGTCAGCTGTTTTTAATAATCTTCCTGGCCTGCTAGTGTACTCGCAATATAATCTAGTGATACCAGTGAATAGCAGAATACAGTGTTGTAGTAGCAACTAACCAGTATTATAATGGTACTTAGTGGAGTGGAGTGACTTTCATTAGTTTCTTTTTTCCTGTAATACCAGACGTTACTGTGAATTTCATATAACCTGTAGTTACCAGCGGTCGCAATATACACAACGAGAAGCAATTATTACTACAGAAAAAGCGTCCTTCCTCCAAAATTTGCACCAGTCAACTATAGTGATAATATAGCATTTATTGTGGTGGAGACGGAAAAAAAAAATAGAGAAGCTAGATACAGCGAGTGATAAACAAGGGTGGAGGTCGACCGTTCGTCATTGTAGGAGCTGCCAGAAATCACCGGTTTCTTCAACACGCAAGTTATACTTTTGTATCAATCAAATCACATATTACTCGGGTAGATAATTTCCAGTAGATCCTTCATGTGTTAGCTCAAATCACCGACCAGTATGGTTTAAATAAGTGACCCACTGATCAGATCAGATAGACTGGTCCGAACCCTTGACTGGTCCGAACCCTTGACTGGTCCGAACCCTGGACTGGTTTCAAACGGTTTCGTTGTGCACTACCTAGCAGGTTATTAATAGAATATTCAAGAGGTTGCTAGTAGAATTGCAGTAAATCAACCATTCAAATCATTATGAAGCTGTGTGTAGTCTGTGGTCAGTCAAACAAACGGGCTTCCACATGCATAAATTGTCATTTTTGTGGAAATTGGTGTCACGCCCCTTGTGCAGATATCCAAGAACTATCTACAAGCAGTATTAAAACAGGGAACTGTTTTTGGGTATGCCCAAATGAGATAAATCTGTGGACTAAAATCACAAGGGTATTAAAAGAGGTCAACATCAAAGCTGCTTTCATAGAAAACCTGGAGGCTTTCTACAACAGATGGGAACATAAAAAGTCTGGGCTGAATGGTACTGACCTTGATACTGGCCATGTAGTCAGAAACTGTAAGGCTGGAGATGATGTCCTGGTAGTCAGTAAATGGGGGGCTGATAGTGCTGTCCTGGAGACAGTAATGGTGAAGCTGGAGGGCTGTCCTGGGGAGAAGTAAGGTAAAGGGGAGGGCGTCCTGGAGACAAGTAAAGCTGGAGAGCTGTCCGGGAGACAGTAAGGGGGAAAAGCTGGATGCTGTCCTGGGAACAAATGGTGAAGCGGGGAATTTTGTCCGGTAGTGGGGAATTATACGCAGGAAGAATAAATAAAAAGGACCTCATGGGGGGCAGGAGCCATAGTAGGGAAACAAGTGTAGAAAAGATAAGAAAAAACCATTTGCAAACAAAATACCCCCAGGAAATAGCAAACAAGAGACTCCCTAGCAATTGAGGATACTTACCAAAAACAACTGGGGGAGCTCCTTGTTGGTGCGGGGGAGGATAAAGTAAGACAGGGAAAATGCACAACAGGGGAAACAGTCAAAAACCAAGGCAAACGGAAACCAAACCTGTGCACATACTTGCACCGGGATCTGCTGGCATGGGAAATCTGGAAAAACAGATGGGAGTGCAACAAGACCACCCCAAAAATGCCATGCCCATATGACAAAAGGAAAAGCAAACTCCCTTCCCCGTAAGCGTTTTTTTTACCCTGAACTGTTACCTCCCAGTCAGGAAAGACTGTGCTATAACTTAAATTCCAGGCATACCATCTAAAGGGGACAAAAAGATACAAAACACCCCGGGCCCTGGGGAAAAAATGGGTAGCCACGACTCAAGAGGGAAGGTTTTTTTTGTGGGCCCGGAAGGAAAAAAAAAATGGCAGGGAAAAGGCAGAAATCGTACACCAAATCCCCGTCATTCCTGGAGTGGAACCACATCGATGGGCCTTCCCCACCCAAACCCCAGATAAAAGTTTCTAATCCCGGGAAAAAAAAAACCTCCCCCCCGTACCAACAATACCACCATTCCGGGAAAAATTCCCTTTGCAAATATACAGGGGCAAAGGGAGCAACAAAACCCAAAAAAAATACCTTTTCCGTGGAAATGCTTGCAGAGGCCCAAAAGGGAATGTTCGGGGGCTTTCCCCTTTAGGGCCCCCATAAAGGATCACTTGGAAAAACCAAATAGGAAACCCAAGGGTTTAAAACCCATACAGATGGGACAGAGGTGAAAAAGGGAAAAAGGGGGGGGGGGTTTTGGGCCCGTTTCATTGCAGAGTCACTTTTTTTTTCACAGAACCCGCTTTAAAAGGGCCTTTAAATGAATGTAGTTTAACCAAATTTTTTTGCTAAAGGTCGGGAACCAAAAAAAACCCAGCATTGTGGTAGTTTACAAGCCCCCGGGTGCAACATCCCGCAATTTTCCCGGGGGAAAAGCTTTAAAAATTGACCCCCTGTCTGGAAAACCTTCCCGTCCTGCACCCAACCCTTGCTCCTGGGGGGTTTCAACTTAAGGCACCAAAATGGAGGAATATAGCAAATAATATTGTTGCAGAAATAACACCAGGAGGGAGCTTGATGAAAACTCACACTACGTGAGTTTTAAATCTCTGGGAAAAAAATTTTAATTTTTAAAACCCGAAAAAATTTGAAAACCTACTAGACTGGAGGGAAAACATAAAACCTCTCTTCCCCTTAAAAATGGATTGATAAGAAAGTCACCATACAAAAAAATATACTCAGAAACACAACCCTATTGGGTTCTCATGTATGCGCAGAGCCCCCGACCGACATAATTTAGGAAATTTGTCCCGAGGGGCATTCAACCCCAAATTTAACCTTTAATAACAAAAAACATAAATTGGGGACCGAACCAAGTCCCAACCGATATAAGCGGGAAGATATTTTTTTAAGGGAACACAGACCCCAAATTTTTGCCTAGAACAGGGTTTTTAAATCGGTGGCACCCGTTTTATGCACAAGGCCCTTTTTCCTTTTAAAAAAAAGGAGGGGTAGATTTAAAACAAAAGAGCAGGCGCTCCCTTTAAAAGGGGGACGGAAAAGAATAACGGCGGGGGGCTAAAAGGGGGTTTAATTTTCTGAAATGCGTAGGGAGACCCCCTGGTCAGAGAAATAGCAAACATCGAATTAGCTAAAAAAATCCTTTTGGGGCAAGAATCGCGGGAAGAACAAAACCCTAAAAGAAATGAAAGAAACCCAAAGTATTTTTCCCCCCTATTTCCCAAATTTAAAATCGAGAAAAAACGGGCCGTAAATTGGGGGGCCCACTTAAACAAGAGGGGCCACCAGATGACAGAAAGGGAAAAGAGTTGGGGCTACTTCCCAAATCCCCAAAATGATCAGTTTTTTTGGGAAGCCGCTAAAACCCGGGCTGAGAGTCGAAGATCAAAATTAAATTTTTTTTTGGGGAGAGCCCCCAAAAAAAGATTAAAAATGGGCCCATCCATGTTATCCTGACGCCCAAAAGACTTCGAACAGGGGTAAAATGACATGCCCCCTGCCCCTCTGGGGGCCCCCCCCCAGGGGCTCATGGAAAATCTGTGTTCATCAAGGGAAATGCAAGAACCCCCATCACGGGCCCTTTTCCCTCCTATGGAGAGGGGCATGGGGGCACGGGGGGCGTCCCCAGTTCCCAAAAACAAAAACATCCCTCCACTCCACAAAAAGGGGGATAAGGCAACAGCAAAGAACAAAAGACCAATAGCAAATAAAAATCCCATATCATAAAAATCTTTTTAAAAAGGGGCCTAAGAAGCCCAAGGGTCACCACCCCTTTTAGAAAAACCCCTCCAGAAAAACAACCCAGGGCAACATGGGTTTTGAACAGGTCGCTCCTGTCTGTCTCAACTATTGGATCACTACGAAAAGGTCCTAAATGCACTAGAAGACAAAAAAGAATGCAGATGTAATATATACAGACTTTTGCAAAAGCCTTCGACAAGTGTGACCATGGCGTAATAGCGCACAAATGCTTTGCAAAAAAGGAATAACAGAAAAGTTCGGTCGATGGATCTATAATTTCCTCACTAACAGAACACAGAGAGTAGTCGTCAACAGAGTAAAGTCCGAGGCAGCTACGGTGGAAAAGCTCTGTTTCCCAAGGCACAAGAAGGCCCCTGTCCTCTCCTCAAACCGACATAGACAGGATGTCACCACGCACCGTGTCTTCCTTTGCAGAGACACCCGAATCTGCATGCAGTGTCTTCCATTGCGACACTGCAAAGCTCCAGGCGGGCATCAACCAAATCTTTCAGTGGGCTGCAGAAAACAATATGAAGTTAAAAGATGAGAAATTTCAATTACTCAGATATGGTAAACTGAGGAAAAAAATTTTCCCATCAGAGTACAAACAAATTCATGGCCACAAATAGAGCGAAACACCAACGTCAAAGACCTGGGAGTGATTATGTCGGAGGATCTCACCTTCAAGGCCATAACATTGTATCAATCGCATCTGCTAGAAAAATGACAGGATGGAAAATGATAACCTTCAAAACTAGGGAGGCCAAGCCCATGATGACACTCTTCAGGTCACTTGTTCTATCTAGGCTGGAATATGCTGCACCTAACAACACCTTTAAAGGGCAGGTGAAATTGCCGAACTAGAAAATGTACAGAGAACTTTCACGGCGCGCATAACGGAGATAAAACCCCTCAATTATTGGAGCGCTTTGAGGTTCCTAAAACTGTTTTCCCCTGGAACGCAGGAGGGAGAATACATGATTATATCCCTGGAAATCCTAGAAGGACTAGTACCGAACTAGCACACGAAAATCACTTACTACGAAAGCAAAAGATTTGGGGCAGACGATGCTCCATCCCCTCAATGAAAAGCAGGAGTGTCACTAGCACGTTAAGGGACCATACAATAAGTGTCAGGGGCCCGAGACTGTTCAACTGCCTCCCAGCACACATAAGGGGGATTACCAACAGACCCCTGGCAGTCTTCAAGCTGGCACTGGACAAGCACCTAAAGTCAGTTCCGGATCAGCCGGGCTGTGGCTCATACGTTGGTTTGCGTGCAGCCAGCAGCAACAGCCTGGTTGATCAGGCTCTGATTCACCAGGAGGCCTGGTCACAGACTGGGCCGCGGGGGCGTTGACCCCCGGAACTCTCTCCAGGTAAACTCCAGGTAATACGTTGCATTAGCAACGAAACTTAATACCATTACAAAAGTGATGGAAAACAAATCATGTAAAAACAAATATAAAAGCCATCTAAGAGGAAATAAATTCCCTACAAAATTGCAATAAATACTACGAAAATACATACCAGAAAAATTTTCTTTGCCAAAACTGGTAGACCAACATGGACAGTGACTTCTATAACTCCTTTTTTATCACAAGGACCTAATTTAAACAAATCTTGGGCTTATCAAAACCTTTCACACAAAATTTACATGTCAACACAGCACAACGCAGTACATACCTTCCCGACCCTCACATTCTTTCGCAAAAACTTTACCTCATACACTCCCCCTCCGAAAACTAATGTCAACCCGCTTATAAAGGAAACCAGTCCTTTACGTATAATTAGCTCGCGAAATAAATGAGGCCATTGACCGTAATTTTGCAGTAGGTCTCCGGAAAACGTACCCTCCACTGTCCCCCGTAAATAAGTTTATTCCTGCAAACCGTTCTATATATGCCTGCCGCAATTGCCCTAATTCTAATTCCCCCCGCCATGTCCCTCATCCCCCAGGAAATATACAGGAAATCCGCCAGGGTCTCTACATTACCCCCACCCATCAACCTAAAAACCTTCGCTAACCACACCCTTACCTCCCTCAACTCTTCACAGAAATAAACAGCATGAAAAGCTGTTTCCTGTTCTCCACAGTGATCGCAGGTCTGTTCCCTCACTAATCCCATTGAACACAAAACAGCTTTCGATGCTAATATCCCCATCACAAATTTATATACAAACTCTCGTACTCTCGGCATTAACTTAAGCTTTCGAAAGTCATTCCAGATCATCCCCCAATCATACAAGCGATAAACCGATACCCCCTGTATGATTTCCGGTCTCCTGCTCATCGTCACCTAACGCCCCACCCTAAGTTTTTCCGCCTCCCTAATCAATAACAATAACCTCAGCATATCCTCGCATTCAATTAATTCTTTTCCGCTCCACCATCTCCGCACATCCTTCATCACTTTCCCCACTCGAACCCCTCTTTCCCCCCCTCCCTAACGAACCTCTGTTTCACATATAAAGCCTTCACTCTCGGCCCCATCGCTAAAAGACCTACTCCTCCACTGCGTATATTCGACATCACCACCTCCTTGCTTAGCCATGCCCTCCCGAAACTCCAAACATAACGTAATGCCCTCCTCTGAATTTCCTGTACATCCTGAGTCCGCAATGGATACACTACAGCCATACTCCACACTTTACTATAAACCAATGAATTTACGATTATCGCCCGCTGTTGTAAGGTGACGTCCCCCGCCCGTAAACTCTTTAACCTTTTTACTGCCTTCTCTACCACCACCTCCGAATTCACCTGCCTAGCCTCCCGCGCATCTGTCATGTATATAACTCCACAAATTTTTAGCCTAACCACCACTTCCCACCCAAACTCCAACCCCAAGCCCCATCCCCACCCAGGAACCCACCTCCAGCAACCTTGATTTTGCTCTGTTCACCCGCATTCCAGATGCCCTCCCGAAAAGCTCCAACACACTTTCCACTGTATGCAATCCCTCCACTCCGGCTATCAGAACAGTGGTATCGTCCACATACCCCACCACATCTATACACCCATCCTTCTCCCCATTTAAAATCCCCCTCCCCTCAACGAGCCCATAAAATGGATGCTGCATACACGCAAGCAATATTTGAGACAGGGGTGTCCCCTGTCTCAAACCCCTCTCCATCCTTACAGGCCTTCCCAACCTGCCATTAATTTGTACCTGCACCATTGCAGATGAATACATTGTATCAACCCACCTCACCACTCCCATGCCAAAACCGAGATACAACAAACTAGCCCTCAGAAAGTCCCTATCCACACAGTCGCATGCATTTTCCCAATCAATACCCAAAAGCCCTCCCCCGTTGCAACCCTCCAAAAAATCCCTAATGCGGCCATGCCCATCTCTCATGCTTCTGCCTGGAATACCCATCTGCCCCTTATGAATAACCCCACCTAACACCTTCTTCATCCTATTGCCCAGTATCTTTGCGAAAATCTTGTAGTCGGCACACATTAGCGAAATAGCTCTGTACACACTCAATATTCTTCCCTCTTGGTTTTTGCGTACTAACACGACTACACCCGTTCGCTGAGTCTGTCCTAACTGTCCCTCCCGTCGCATACAATTCATGACCCTCAACAGGCAGTACTTAATGTGCTCCCATTGAATTCTATAAAAACCATTTGAAATCCCATTTATACCCGGCGCCTTTCCAGTACTCATGTTAAACACAGCCTCCTCAACTTCCCCCATGCTAATCTCACCTCCCATCCCCATGCCCTCCTCTCCAAATGACCCTAACCCCCTCCCCTCCACACCTCCTCAATAGCATTGCCTTCCTCCTCCTTCCCCCACTTCCTTTGGAACCAGAAATCAGCATAATTACTCATGCCTTCTGTAGTATTTAGTACCTGCCCCTTACGATATCCACCCATATCCTCACTTACCTCCAAGTTTAAAATAGTCGAATCCTTCTGTCTTACCCTAAAACCTCGCAAAACACTTCCCGAAGGTTTGTCCCCCCACAGCACAGCTTCCATTCCCGCCCTTACACGTACCACATCAAATCTACCATTATGTAACTCTGCCAACCTGTCCTTGAGTTGCACCATGTTTCCGTACTGCCCCCCCCCCTTCTTCATAACACCCATTTAGCTGATATTCCAAATAATTTTGCAACCCATACCTCCACCCTGCCTCTTCCCTTCCCTTCATTTTATAAAAATCTGCAATACCCGGCTTAGCGTGCCTTTCCCACCATTCTAAGACACACGACTACCTCTCTAGAATCCCAAAAAAGTTTGCCACCATTCCCCAAACGCCATACTCACCTCCTCACTCCTCACGAGTCTTGCATTTAATTTCCAAAAACCCGATTGTATCCTAACCATACCCTCCCAATCAAGATCTGCTATAACTGCCCAATGATCAGAAAACCCCACATCAAATGTCCTAACACCCAACACACGTACAGCTTCCGCTGCATAGATCCTGTCTAATCTTGCAGCATACCCCCGTCTGACAAATGTATACTCAACCTGCCAACTACCCCTCCCCACAACATCCAAAACCCCCACGTCTCCCAACACATTGCGTAACATGCCCAACATACACCCCGCCCCCTCGGTTCCACAATCCCCACCCCGAAAACACAATTCCAATCGCCCCTATGAAAGTGACTAAAGGTAATCCCCTTAAATAGTACATCAAAAAGTCCCTCACAAAGTTCTCCTTGACTCGTGTGTTGCCATCCGCCGGCATGTATACTCCTATAAAACAAACCCTCGTTGCACCCCACTCCCCCTCCACCCTCACGACCCTCCCCCCCTCCTCCCACCCCAAAATACGCAATGGACTGGTTTCCTTTACAGCCACAGCAACCCCACCTTTTAACCTCAACGAGCCACTCACATACAACTTATATCCTTTCAAAGACAACTCACAACCAAACTTATAATTGTGCTCCTGAATGAAACATATATCTACATTAAATCTCCTTAAAAACCATTCCACCCAACTCTTTTAACCTCGGCTCTCAGGCCATTAACATTAATCGTTACAACCTTGAATTATGACAGTAAAGGCGGCTTGCCCCGCCGCCTTGGAATGGCACCCGCGTGACCTGACTGCTGACTAGAGCCCCGTTTGGCACCCTGTCTGTCCAATCCCCCCCCTTGTCCTTTAAACCTTTCAGTACTTCAGCACCGCTACACCCACTCTCCGGGAGGTCCAACCTGGGCCTCCAAGACTTCTTCCCAGGTCTCTGCCCTGGCGTTAAGACGTCATCCATATCAGACGTCCCAGCTGTTCTCTTGCGTGAACCTCCGTCTCCACATGTAACCTCCTCTTCCGTGCACGCTCTGTGCACCTCAGCCACTACCCTGTGCTCCTTACCCTCTTTACACACGGTCTTCCCACGTCCTGATGCTTCTGTAGTCTCCTTCAATGAGCGTCCACGCTGCTCATCATCCAGACTCCCCTCCACCTCACTCAGGAAGGTATTCAAAACCTCATCCAGCATTCCATCCTGTTGCATTACAGGCTCACCGTCATTGTTCGTCGTCGTCGTCGTCTGTTCAGGCCCCGTCCCCACAGGTAACGCAGCACATGAGTCCGTCTCCGCCTCTGCATTATCCACTTCCTCACTCCAACTGCACGATGCCTGCCTTTCGGCCGCATCTGTCTCCTGCACCACAGGACCCAACTGCTGATCCACCGGTGTTGGCATCTGTTCCCTCCGTCCTGGTTTCCTACGGCATTGGGCTGCCATATGGTCAAATGATCCGCACAGCCTACAAGTCCGTCTCTGTCCTGCATAGTATACGTAGACCTGCGTTCGGAACTCTTCCAAAAAAACATACGAAGGAATTGATTGCCGTAACGTCATCTTCAGATTGAAGGATCCCTCGGGCAGTCCCACATAAGGCCCATCCTTCCACACTCCCAATTCCGCCGCATGAATCTTGCCATAACGACGGAAGACCGCAACCACATCATACTCTGTAGCTTCAAAGGGCACATTCCTTTCTTTTACGTATGTCACATAGCTGGATACATCATGTAGACATACCTCCACTGCTGTATTCACGGCCATCCTCTTCTCGTGGTACTTGTCAACTATGCTTGAATAAAATCCAGCATTATAAATTTGATGAAAATCCTCGTAATTCCGTTAACAGCCACACCATAAAGCTCCTCATTGGGTATCCCATACACATTACGAATAATTGTAGGGAGTAGCACCTGCATTGTAGAACTGCTTAGGGTACCACGTACCAGTTCCACACAGACAGTATTCACACATCTGCCATGTCTATCCGCCATTTTGATTGCTCAAAACAGGCAAACTGCGCAGAAAATCAACTGAATCGTGAGCGTCTGCGCAGCACGTCCACACGGCCCGGAAGCGATGAGGACAATCCCCCTATGATTTTACAGCGCGTGGGGATGGAGTGGAAGGTATTCAGGCTCAATTCAGGGAACCGGAGCACAGATCCAATTCCCTAGATCAAGACCCCCTCACCAGCGTCAAGGAACCTCCCTTGAGGGTAAGACAATGATTTAAGGAAAACTGCATGATAGTTGTCTCTCATTTAATTTATTCATTTATGAACCCTTTTGCAAATTATGGGTTATCTCCTATGTATTGTGTATGTAAATACTCTTGGGCTACTGTCCACAATAAACTAGATAGTCGTGTCCAAAATGTAAATTATAAAAATCTTGATAATCGGATAAGGACATTGTTGGAAATAATCTTGTAACGAAATTGAAAGTCACATTGCTGTACTCGGTGAAGATATGACTGTTAAGCTGCTGCACACCAGTATTCCGCCACAACAGATTTTTGAATGGCTACTGGTCAAGTAGGTTTTAACTAAATAAATATATTGGACAGCTTCTCTTTTCTTGTCTCTTGCTCCGTGTCTATTTTCCATTTCGCCTTGTACATCTATAAGTAGTAATATCTGTATTCGTCTCTCCATCCAACTCTCTTCCTCCATCTCTCTCTCTCTCTCTCTCTCTCTCTCTCTGTTTTGTTTTTTTCACGCGGGTTTTGACAAGGCTAGGCTAAGGATCCCTAGCTTTATTGACAAGCTAAGAGATGTTACCTATCTCAGCTCATTTGAAAGAATTTTATGCTTTCTCTCTCTCTCTCTCGCTCTCTCTATTTATTTACACAATGGTTTTTAAAAGGTTAGGTTAAGTGTTCGTACGTTTATTTATGAACTAATAGCTGTTACCTACTTTAGCACATATAAAATCCTTTTTATTGTTATGGAACATGCAAATAGTGATCCAGATGATGCTGGAGACATCTGTGGGCGAACTAGTTTATTTGGTGAACTGACTTTATCTCATTTACGTCGTTATCCTGTACGAACGTGTTCCAGACTCGAGTAATTATAGGAATGAATGATCTCAGATGAAATGATGGTCTTGAGTAGGGTTGCTGTCTTAATGTAGAGAGGCTATTTTCTCGCTGTCCGCGAAGTGTAGCCAAGTGTGGTTCTTGACAACATTGGCTGAAATGACAGATCCATGCAGACCGGTCCCAAGCGAGTGATAAGTCGTCTTGCTCGGTTTTCTATTGTCTCCAGAAATCGATGTAGGATTGGGGAGTCAGGTAATCCAAAAATGTTGTTCACTTGTGAGCGAGCATGTGCTTTTTTACAAAGCTTTGCAGCCTCTACTATCTTATTGGTGTTAGCTTTTATGGCTGTCTTCTATGCAAGATTTACCACATGTTTTTTCATAGACTTTCTGGAGGGAAGTTTGACCTCTATGATATCTATTTCATTCGCAGGTTCTAACACTCATTCATTTTAACCACTGTTACAGCATTAATATTATACTTCCTACAGGCCATCATTATTTGTGTTTTCGCAGACGCAAATGCAACCCGTAATAGGTTTCTTAAGGTTGATATAGTTACAAGGTACTGATTAATGTTCCTGAGCGCAGCTGGCATTAATCCTTTGAATAGGTAAATGTCAGAATGCAGTCACCTGTTTAGGCATCTGATTGTGGGATGAGATGAAGGTCACTGAGGTAGATATTCCATAATGAAGGTCTAAGCTTGCTTCTTATTTTTTTTTATATTTTATTTAAAACAGTGAGATACACAATGATAAATGTATATTAAAAACACACAAAAGAAAGCGGTTAATTTTACAATAATCTCACACGACCAACGATACCATACAATATAATGGTAATACACCTTACACACAAACAAAGTATTGACAATGGTTTTAGACTCAGACACAACACATTATACATTATTAAAGAACATGTCTAACTATGTTGTATATACAAATGGCAAGCACACATGGGTAAGTATATAGACTGTATAATAAATCATTGTGTTAAAAAACCAACACACACAATAACATACACACACAAGCACACTCATACACACCAACATAAACATAGGTATTAATGAATCGACGACGAAAACATCCAAATATAACAAATACGATGTGTTATTTTACATCTCAACAAATAATGTAATCAATTACATGTAATATCATATATTACATGTAATAGGAAAACACATCTATACAAATACCAATGATTGGTATACAAGAATAACAAGGCAAAACTTTTAACGTTCTGCACATACAAAATTTTTACATTTTTATTATTGACATCACATTGGAGACATACATACAACATTGGAGACATACATACAACATTGGAGACATACATACAACATTCACAAACACAAGAGACATTTACACACAAACGCAGCTGACAGCCCGTTAGATTACCCACTGAACGAACACAAATTATCTCAAATCCTTTAACTCTAACGCTCTATATGCAGACTGGAAATCTTTCTCCCATCTCCCCTCATATTCCAACTGATTTCGACACTTAGTTCTAAGAATTGCTCCCGCTAAAACCCGGATTCTACCATTACCTTCAACATGCCTCATAGCCCATGAAACAAATATAATCGGCTACGACATATGACACTGCACGTTGTACACAGATGTCAACCCCACCCACATCAAAACTCAACGCCCTAAGTGCCGACATACCTCCCCCTCCCTCCCCTACCATTCGTAAAACCCTGCTTAACCACGCACGTACTATACCTAAAGCTTCAGAGAAATACACAACATGAAACGCTGATTCGTCCTCCCCGCACGCTGAACAACTCCGGTCCACCTCTACACGCCGATTAGACAACACCACCTTGGACGGCAGAATCCCGTGCAAAAATTTAAAAACTATTTCGCGTACTCGAGGAAGGAGACGTAACTGATGAACCCGCTTCCATATATCACACCACGTGTACATGGGGAACATTCCCTGAACTCTCACCTCAACTTTCACCATACCCACTCTTTCCAAAGTACTTAATTTAACGCTCCGCACGTCCCGCATGCACAGTAACACACGTAGCATCGTCTCGCACCTAATTAAATCTGTCCGTCCCCACCACCTGCACAGGTCACGATACATTTCTGTTAAACTACCATGCCTGCCATCCAGTCGGAGAAAACGACGCTTCACTTAACAAGCAATGACTCGGTCTCTTAAAGGAACAAGGCCTAACCCTCCTTGACGCATTGGTGTCTCCACCACCGCTCTTGTGAGCCAGTCGCACCCTGAGCCCCACAAAAATCTATAAACTCTATTTAAAAGATGTTTGAGATCCCTCTGTATTAGTGGATACAGCGCAGCAACGTGCCAAACTTTGCTATAAAGAAGAACATTAATTACTATCGCCCTCTGGTGTAGGGTTAAATGTCGTGGCCTGAGACTATTTATACGCCTCAAAACACCATTTACCACCCTCCCCGAATTACATGCCCTCGTCTTATCAACCTCTCTCATATACTGTATACCACATTTGTTAATATAGTCAACCACCGTCCACGTCTCTATACTTACCTCCTCTCTCGCCCAATCTCCCAACTTCATAATCTTTGATTTTTCTTTGTTAACCCGCATTCCTGTTGCCTTACCAAATACATCTACAAGTCTTCCCACAAAACTCAATTGCTCCCTCGTACGTAATAGGACAGTTGTATCATCTACATAACCTACTATGGCTGGTCGATCACTACCCGAACCCTAAGACGAATCTACTCCCCGCCCACAAACTGTCCAATAAAAAGGGTCCTGCATGCAAGCAAAGAACATTTGAGACATAGGGCATCCCTGTCGAATGCCTCTATTCAATTTGACAAAGTCTCCTAACTTCCCATTAATTTGTACTTGAAACCCAGCACCATTGTACAAAGAACGATCCCACATGATGATCTCATTTCCAAAACCCTGCCATCTCATAAACTTCCACAGCACCTCCCTTTCTACACTATCAAAAGCAGCTTACCAGTCAAAAGCCAAAACACCACCCCTGCCCCTCGTTCCGCATTGCATTCCTCGACAAACTCCCTGATATTCCCATGACCATCATACATCGACCTACCTGGCACGCCAAACTGACCCTTACGTATTACCTTGTCACTTTCTTAATCCTATTCATTAAAATTTTTGCATATAATTTATAATCACTACACATTAGCGATATTGGTCGGTAATCCTTAAGTGATACGGGTATGTCACATTTTTTAACTAACACCAAAACCGCCGTACTCTGAGACAAACCTAACGTCCCCCCTCCTTCATCGCATTAAGTAAAAGTACCAGAAAAGTCCTTATGACCTCCCAATGTTGAATATAAAATTCACACGGAATGCCTTCATTACCTGGCGCCTTGCCCTTGCACATTCCCTGCAAAGCCTCCCACACCTCAGTTTCAGTTATAGGCCCACCCATGAGAAAGCGATCATTATCATTCAACTCACATGGTACATTCCGCCCCAATTCCCGTATTGCATCCACGCTTACATCTTTATTTAGCATTTTGAGATTAAACCATTTATCAACATAATAACTTATTCCTTCAGTTGTTGTTACAACCTGACCCTCACTATATCCTTCAACGCCATCCTGCACCACTAAACTCACGATTTCGGTCGCCTTCCTCCTTTGTGTCTGACTACGTAAGACGCAAGCGGACGGCTTATCACTCCACACAGCCTCCTCGACTCCACTCGAAGTACGCACCCCATCAAAAACCGTATTTTTCAGCACCTGGATGTGTTCCTTTATATTGTCAATCTCGTCCACTGGGTAAATTCCAGATACCTCTCCTTGCGCATAACAGTGCTGTAAAGAACCCTCCAAGTACCTCAAATATTCATACTCCAATCGAGAGGCCTCCTTACCCCGACGCACAGAAAAATCCTTAATTCGAGGCTTCATAACCTCGTCCTATTGTCGCACTAAATCACTACCTTCCAAGGAGTCTACCCCCATAGACGTCCATAAGTGCGTGAAGAGTGTCCTATCTTCCGCAGTTTGAAGTAAACGAGTATTTAACTTCCAATATCCTTTAAAACGAGTTGGGAGACCCCCCCAGTCAAGCTCTACGAGAACACCGCGATGGTCGGAGAAATATACGTCTAACACACGCACTTTGGTTACAACTACCCGCCGAGACACATACACCCTGTCTAAGCGCGCAGCATAGTCCTTACGCACGAAAGTGTGCTCAATCCCTAAGTCACTGCTTCCACTTACATCCACCAACCCCAGCCCAGACAACAAATCACCCAAAATAATCGAACAATAACCCGCTCCCCTCGGTTCTACGTCTTTACGGCGCACCATACAGTTCCAGTCGCCACCAACCACTGTTATATCAGGCAGGGATCTCAAATAGTACACAAGAACATCGTTAACAAAAGTATTTTTAACATTAACATCGTGTTCAGCTGGCCCATATACTCCTACAAAACCAACCCGTTGAGTACCCCACTCACCTATGACGCGTACCACGCGACCCCCTCCCCCTTCCTCCCAATGTTTCATCACGAACGGGCTGGTCGCTTTTATCAACACAGCCACGCCATCTTTCAGACGACTCGAGTGAGCCATACAAACATCATAACCATCTATCGCAAACGAACTTCCAACTTTATAGTTATGCTCTTGCACGAAACATACGTCTACTGCAAAGCGATGCAACCACTCATGAACCTGCACTTGCTTTCTGTTATTTTTCATACCAATAACATTTATGGTTATACACCTAACCTTGCTAACTGTGGCTTTCCTCGAGGGACCACGACACCCTTTTTCTCTTTACGTTGACTAACGCCAAAGGCGCCACCTTTACCTTGTACATTCTCTGTTATATTACTCGCTGTCCTGGAACCACGCGACCCCCCACCCGTGACTTCCGACCACGTCTTCTTCCCAGAACGCTGTCCAGGGGTCAAGACATCGTCGGAGTCGGGCGGGGTAGCCGCACGTTTCCTAGAAACAGCATCCTCAGCTTTATCTGGACCTGTAATGTCCTCCTTGTGAACTTCTACAGAAACAGTATGAACTTTCGGACCTTCTACCTCACTTACGTTAATTAACTGATCGACATCCTGTGTTCTCTCCTCATCTGAACACTCCAACGCAGGCACACACGGCACAGAATCGTACTCCTGCGACGCTAAAAGGTCGCTCAATGTCGATACAATGTTAGCTTCCATGTCAGCATCCTCTCTTGCTTGAGGACGCTCACGTCCACCATGTTCTATCACATCATGGTTGACCGTTCCAGGTAGAGTCACGCAGGATGACTCCACAAGCATGGCCCGATCCACCTCATCACTCCACGATTTCAGGCGCGGTAAGTCCTCGACTACTTCATCTGCCAGAATCTGACGAGGAGCCTCACCGTCCGGACGAGCATTGTGCAGCAATGTGATCCAATGCGCCGCATAGACGACAAGTTCGTCTCTGTCCAGGATACGTAACATACACCTGGGTACGGAATTCCTCTAGGTTTATGTACGAAGGTATTGGCTGGCACAGGGACATTTTCAACGAGAAAGACCCTTCTTGTAAACCAGCATAGTGGCCATCAGACCACCGACCCATAGTAACCTGGTGGATCGTCCCATAGTATTTGAAGGCGTCACGTATGTCAACTTCGTTAGCCTCAAAAGGCACGTTTCGCACACGTACCCACGTATAGTATTGTGAAACGTCGTGCAACTTAACTGTGACTGCTGGGGTGACTTGCTTGCTAACATCCTGATACTGGTTGACAATCTGCTCGTAGGTCTTGGTATCACAAAACTTGACGAAAATCCAGGATAGTCCATTTAAGGCAACGCCACACAGGGATTCACGTTAGATGCCATATATATCGCGAATGATCATCGGCACCAACACATTAAACGATGCGCTGGGGATTGTGCCCTTTATGAGGCCAATACAAACAGTATTAACTCTCCAGCGAAAACCAGTCGCCATTGTTTTTGTCGTCGCAAAGCTCCTCCACCAGGTGTCGGGACAGAGGAGAGACAGCTGACGACCGCTCAGCACAGCGTCTGAGCAGAGAATAAGATTGAACAGAAATGTCTAAGAAATATTCTTAACTCTCTCTCTCTCTCTCTCTCTCTCTCTCTCTCTCTCTCTCTTTCTCTCAATCAGATTTTCTTCATTTTTGTCTTCCAATTTATTCCTATATTTCGCTGATCTAACTCTTCACCATCATCTTTACCTCCATAAATTTCCTTCCATTTCCCTCACTGATCGGTCTCCCAGCTTCCGTCTAGCTATCGTTATTCCTTTTATTCCATCTCCCTGCTTCATGTCTCAGACTTTATCTTTCTTCCTCCTCTTCTCTTCGTAATCCAGATTAGTCACGACTCCGGTCATCCTCACGAGATATTTAAGGTCTTCTTTAATTAGTTTCCTCATTAAGTTTTTCATCATTGCTGGAGTTTTTGTGCAGCTTCACCAGTACAAACATCCTCTGTCTCCATGTTACGCTGACGTGCAATTTCTGTAAATATGTCTTACAGGTTTGTTCATCCATCTAATATTACAATGTTGTGATGTAGTCCAGCTGGGCTTGTGAGGTCTCTGGGGAGACCTAATTTAACCAATTATATGGTCACACCTTGCCTTGGCAAACGTCTGTCAGCCACGCCCACGTCTGAGGTCTTTAGTTCTTGACGGCATCAGACCTAGGCGTCAGGTCGTACACGTGGTTGTGGAGGGTGCTTGGACCACCATAAAAGCCCAAGGAAGAGCATGATCAAGGGATTCGAGCGGAGCTGCTGCTGGGGTGCAGAGCTCCTGAGCAGAGACTTCGAGGGGAGCTGCTGCTGGGGTGCAGGGCTCGGGAGAAGGCTGCTGAAGTCTCTGGAGGAGACTGTTGGAGGCATTGGGCAGAGTACTGGCTTGGCGCATTACTCGTGCTGTATAGGTCTTGGGACCTGTGGCTTAGTTCCTGTAGTGAACTGTCCTCTGTACTATATTGTAAGTTATATTCATTTTCGTCAAGTTGATTGTATTTCCCTGTCTCACTGCTTATGTGTACCACCCCATTTATCTAAACCACAATAATGCTCTGTTCCCAAATATATTATTGTACAAAGAAATAATAATAAACTGTGTTTGAGTAGAATAGTAATATTCACTGCCCACCGTTATTTATTCTTCTTTCTTATATTTTATTATGTTTATATGAGTGAAGAATGGGCGAGGCATATGTTAGTGAGTAGTGTAGAGTTAATGAGAGTGTCGTGGTGGTCACCACTGACCTGTCATTACCTATCCTACCTCCGCTAATCATCTCACTCCTACCACCTCGCCTGCCTCTCCCCTGCCTACATAATCCCTTACTCCCATTTTCCCCACTTATATCCGATTCAATCATTACCCCCCTACATGACATGGTGTCTAAGCGGTGGTGGTTCTTATTATTTTTATAGTAGGAACCAGTCCCATGTGCCTTATTTTTGACTGCTCGGTTATACTTGTTATGCTACCATTTGCTACCACTTTTTTTTTTCTTGTGTGTGTAAAATCTAAAGTGAATATCTGTATGATATTATAATCCTAGTAACCTTAACTGTCCTTTTTTGACGGTGGGTCTGAATAATTGTTTGGGTGTAATATTATATTTGGTGGAGTTGGTTGTTGGTTTGAGATAAATGGTGGAGAATATCAGTATTTGGGTGAGACTTTTGGGGGAAGCAATTACTGGCCGAAATTGAATATTTACAGAGAATGAGAAGTCACCCAGCCCCTTGGAAGACTTACCCACAACAGTCACCCATTGAAGAGTTGCCTATGATTGCTGTCCACCTGATGTGCCCAGTACCACCCAGCTGATATGCCCAGTCACCCAGCTGATGTGCCCCAGTAGATGTATGCTGCCCTGGTCTGTCATCCAGTGTAGTGGTGTCTGTCTGCGTCACCCAGCCTCTGTGACCATCACCCACGGACCGCCAGTTACCCGCAGTTGCCAGGGATGGGTGACCCGCAACCTGCTGTTGATGACCTGAAGTGACCTCACCTCACCCCGAGCAACTGACCATTGCCTGCTACTGCTGATGTCGGCTGCTGTGATGCTGTCTACTATGCTGCGGCCTTGCTATGATGTTGAAATGCTGCGGCCGTGCTGTGATGCTGGGACCGTGCTGCGATGCTGTGGCCGTGCTGTGTGCTGCTGTGATGCTGCCGTGCTGTGATGTTGAGATGCTGCGGTCGTGCGATGATGTTGAGATGCTGCGGCCGTGCTGTGATGCTGGGACCGTGCTGCGATGCTGTGGCCGTGCCGTGTGCTGCTGTGATATGGCCGTGCTGTGATGCTGCGATGCTGCTTAGCTCAAGAGGAGGAGATGGCGGTGATGCTGCAGTGGTGTGTGAGGGATGCAGTTACTTGAAAGAATGCAACCCGTTGGAGTAGTTTTCCACGCCATAGAAGCCTAGAGAGGTTTGGCCCAATGGTTAACGTGCGAGGGTGACTAGCATTGGTTAGTGCATTTATAGTAGAAGTAGGGAAGGCACTGGAGCCCGATATTTAGGTTTAAGGAGAAATGAGGGGTAAGGAGGCTTTGCACCAGAGAGCGACTATTATGCTGGCCAACTGCCAGGTGTACTGATTATGCTGCCTTGTGGTAGATGAGAAGGTTGAGGGAAATATATGTAGTTGAATAATTGTATTACGTATAATTTTGTCTTTGTATTGTAATAGATTTAAGGGATTAGGATTAAAATAGTCTAATAACTAGTACAAATTGTCCTAGTTCTCAGATATTTTAAATTGGGGGAGAAAGGGGGATGTGATGTAGTCCAGCTGGGCTTGTGAGGTCTCTGGGGAGACCTAATTTAACCAATTATATGGTCACACCTTGCCTTGGCAAACGTCTGTAGCCACGCCCACGTCTGAGGTCTTTTGTTCTTGACGCCTCAGACCTAGGCGCCCAGGTCGTACACGTGGTTTGTGGGGGGTGCTTGGCCCACCATAAAAGCCCAAGAAGAGCATGATCAGGAGATTCGAGCGGAGCTGCTGCTGGGGTGCAGAGCTCCTGAGTAGAGACTTCGAGCGGAGCTGCTGCTGGGGTGCGGGGCCCTCGGGAAGGCTGCTGAAGTCTCTGGAGGAGACTGTTGGGGGCAATGGGCAGAGTACTGGCTTGGCGCAGTACTCGTGCTGTGTAGTCTTGGGACCTGTGGCTTAGTTCCTGTGATGAACAGCCCTCTGAACTAAAATTGTAAGTTATATTCTGTTTCGCCAAGCTAATTGAAATTCCCTGTCTCACTGCTTATGTGAAACCAACCCCCATTTATCTAAACCCCAATGTACACCTGTTTCCCAAATATATTACTGTACAAGACTTAATAATAAACTGTGTTTGAGTAAAAATAATAATATTCACTGTCCCCGTTATTTTCTCCATTTATTTATGTTTAGTTAAAGTAGTGAGAGGGTGAGTAGTGTAGTGTGGCGGGTAGAGTAATGAGAGGTGAAGGTGTAGTCACCAGTGACCTCACATTACCTACCTCTGCCCTCTGCATACCTCACTCCTACCACCTCGCCTGTCCCCTACCTTCTGACTCCCACCCCCCCTTACCCCCATATTCACTCAATCATTACCCCCCTACATGACAATGTGATTATCGTCGTTATTAGCTAAAGCGACGAAAATCATCGTTATAATATTTCATTTTCATTTTCATCTTTCTCATTTTTTCATTTTATGTATATATATGCATTTTGCGCAGATGCATCATTTACCAATGATAATAATCATTTATGACTTCACCTCTGGTTACTACTCGCCCGACGCGAGCTTACATCAGAGGTGAGCGGACTAGAGCAGGCAGTGCAGCACCTCTCTCGGTATAGAGGTCTCCACGGCTTACTCCTTTTAACCTAAACGGTGAAGCATTTGGTCTAGAGCTTTATTCGCTAAAGTCACCAGAAATTATCGAATTTTCATTATATAGAAGTTCTCGTGTGTAGAGACTTCAAGTTTTCTAAGTCAACAGCCAAATTTCCTTAGAAAATAGAGGATGATGTAACTTTTGTTCAACTGTATATTAAAGGTTCATTCAGCTAAGAATGAAGGTCTTCTTAATTTATAAGTGGAGTATAAAGGTACAACTAAATACCTTAAGTCTATAACGATATCTACTTTATATTAAAGATACATTTTACAAAGTTTTTTCGATCTCCTTATTACGATATAACTGGAGAAAAATTCTCCATAAAAACTCCCTTAGACTAACATCACCTATGGTTTATAAAGTTTATCGTAATACTCCACAACTAGTAACTTTACATACAAACAAACAATAAATTCATTATTAATGCTTGCTCTGTGATTTATTGCAGAATATAGAAAGATCTTGTACAAACATATTTGTTTTCAACCATTGATCCGCTTTAAGGATTCTAGCAAATTCCGTTTGATAAGCAAAGATTGCGACTGGTCGTTCTTGACTTCCACACTGCACTACCGTCGTTCTTGACTCCTGTTGAGAAATGGTTTACCAGCTAAGGTTAAAGATTAAATATAAGGGGTACTTAACTGATAAGACAGTTCATCGCCTACACAACCGCCCCTGCAGGCGAAGTCTTGAGAAGCTATCATATCCACTTCACAACGGGCTGTAATAGAGTAAATTATATTAATAATTTACCCCTAGGGGGTGTTATGTCAGCATATTTCATTCACTGATTGCTGACGAACTTACTTGTGTTGACTCAAAAGTCTGCACCTCACTGCCGACTATAGGCTGATTATAAACTCCTTGCAACACAAGAACTGTGCAGGCCCCCGTATTACAAGAAATCTGTAACCTACCTTGCTCTTGTAGCGTGAGCTATGGTGTTCTTTACACCCTCGACAGGTATCGGTGACTTGATAGAAGCTGAAGTGTCCTTGGATGTCCACATCTTCCATAGTCTAGGAATACGCACACTGTACACTATGTTCCCAAAGGTTTGTCTTTATTGTTCACAATCTTATCACTAAAGAAACTGATCACACTTCTCTGTAAGCGTTTATCGTGTTTTGTGAGACACTTTGTTCACACTAACGCAAGGATCAGTGTTCTTTGTTGGTTATCCTAGCATCAGTGTGACTTCCAGTAGGGTGAAAAGTAATCTGACCTCACAGCATCCTATGCTGCTGCAATGCTCCTAGAACACAAAGGAAAAGCTGACCTAGTACTTTTTGCTTCCTTGCCAAATTTCCTCCATGAAGTAAAGCAGAATGCTTGATTCTTGCTGTCTTAAGCATAGACAACAATGTCCACTATCTTTACCATGGTAATAAAGTGGGAGCAGGATTTTCCTTAAATGTCCTGCTAAGGTAAGAGATGGACTGTCTCTTAAACTACACTTTGCAACACTGGACTCTTGCAAGGAGCGACGGTCGCTAGACCACGTCGCATACTCGTATTGCATCTGGGATCAATTATTTACTGTAGCAGTAAACAAGATGTTTGCCCCTTCTGAGAAGGCTGGGCCCCTCAGGGCTGAAAGGGGTTGAAGGGGGCGGATATCCTCTCCTGGAAAAAATTTCTCCACACTGGGGGGCGGCGGAGGTTCGCTGCAGCTGAACTATTCGTCACTTAACATTAATTTGATTTTCTCACTCGCCACCGCTGCTGCTTGTCTTTTCTGAACAGCCTTAATCTGTGTGGTTTCTGGAGAATCAAGATTTTGTTTTCAACACCGTGTAATTCTAACGGCACTAGTTTATTTATTGTCCGCTTATTCACATACACCTTTGCTTAAAAAACATAAACTGTCCTGATGATTGCCCTTTACATCAGGGTATATGGTCACAATTTTTCCAAGTGGCCATTGGGACCTCGGACCATCATTGTCAATAATAACTGTCGCCAAGTCTTTAGAACTTATTATTTTCAGGAACACTAGCTCCATAGAAGTGTTCTCTCAATGAGGTGAGACAGTCTTCTCGCCAAATTTTCTACCAACGTTCAGTCACTTTATTAAGGTGTTTGAATTTACGTCTGAGTTGCTCAGGTTCGAAATAAGTAGGATCCTCTATGATTTGTTTATCATTCATGGGAGGAACAGGTTCGAGCCTTCTGCCTTGGAGTAAATGAAACGGACTTAACACTTCTAAATTGTCCAGATCATTGGTATCACAAGTTAGAGGTCTGTTGTTGACTCTATTTTCTATTTCAGTCACAACTGGATGGAATTCTTCTAACTCGATTCTTTGACGATGAAGAGTCTTCCTTAAACAACGTTTTACAATGCCGATCAATCTTTCATAAAATCCGCCATGCCATGGAGATTTAGGAGGAATGTATCTCCAACGACAACTGCGTTGATTCAGCATCTGTTGTACTTCTGTTTGATCAAAGATCTTGCTTATATAAGCAGCACCAGCAACAAAGTTCGTTGCATTATCTGAAATCATCAGTCTGGGACCCTGCCCTTCTGGCTGCAAACCTTTTGAAGAATTTGCTAAAGGTTTTCAGGCACATGTCAGGGCTACTTCTAGATGTACTGCTCTATTTTTAGCACAATGAACAAACAGATGTACACCTTTATGGGAACTTTGTCAACTGTTTTGGTTAAATTGTTGGTCCAGTGTAATCTACACCTGTCACCTCAAATGGAGTGATATGACAAACTCTTTCAGAGGGATATGGAGGTGGACCTGGATACTGACATACTCGCATATCGTAGTAACGACAAGTAATACAGTCCTTTATTTATTTTTTCACACTTTGTCGACCTTGAGGTATCCAGTAGGATTGTCGTGTATGACAAAGTGTGTCAGCTACCCCACCATGTAACACGTTACCGTAGGCGTTTTGAACAATCAGTTTTGTTAGTCAATGATTATTGGGGATCAATATTGGATGTATGGCTTCTTTAGGTAGTGAAGAATTATGAATTCTTCCTCGACATCTTATAATCTTTTCTGAATCGAGATAAAGTCCTAAAGAATTAATCATGACAGGTTTCTTTGGGAATTTATCTTGTTTCTAGAAATTTATATTCTGTAGAGAAAACATCTTTCTGTATTAGTTTCACCCAGTATTTAATGGGTTCAAGATATTCATAATAAGTTTTTTATTCCTCTAATGAATTAAAGACAAGACTGTAACTCTTAAGAGTTTACCCAAAGATGGAAAAATTTAGAGCCATCAATGATTATTTCTGTTGTGTCTGCAGTATTTACACAACTTATTTCTGCTGTGTTCAAGCAGACTTCTTTTTCTTGCATAATGTGAGCTCTTTGCTGAGGCCAGTTTTTTTCATTAGAGAGCCAGTTCGATCCGTGGAGCCATAATTTATTATCCACAAATTTCTTGAGTGGAACACCACGTGACAACATGTCAGCTGGATTATCTTCGGTAGAGACGTGGAGAAAGAGATAATCTCTCTGCATCTTTTATTTCTGCTACTCTATTCTGTACATAGATCAACTTACTCTTATTATTTCTTAACCACTGGAGAACTGCTTCATTATCACTCCAGATCACGGTTTTTTCAATAGTGAGATGATCCCAGTACTTTGTTGAGATAGACAGCTAATTTTGTACCTACATAGTGCTGTCAGTTCCAATTGTGGTACTGTTCTGGCCTTGGAAGTAATTAGTGTACTTCCTTTATCACTACTCGTGTAAGCTACAGCGCCTTAACCTCTGGTAGACGCATCACAGAACACATGTAATGTGAACTTGTTTCCCTCTTGACCTATTTGTCTGGGAAATTTATTTTGATGAAGTTGTTTAAACTCCTTGGATATTTCATCCCATGCTTGACTCATTTCTAGAGGCAAGTTCTCATCCCATCCAATTTTGAGCTTCCATGCATCTTGCATAAGTATTTTACCTTTTATGGTAATTGGTGAGACGATTCCTAGAGGATCAAAACATTGTGATACCTCTGACAGTAAACTACGTTTGGTGAGTGTACTGCATGATTTATTGTTTATCCTTTTTAGACCAGTGTCTTCCTGTGTTTTCCAATTAAGACCCAGCATATTGTTGCAATCAGGAATTTCAGTTTCAGGGGAAATCTTTTTTGATAAGTCCCTTAATTGCTTTGAATTATATTTTTACATCCTTAGAGACATATTTGCTTCTTTCATCTCCTTGTTAGCTTATCTGTATAAAGATTTCAAATTCTCCTCTTTATTCACAGTACCTTGAAGATTGTCCACATAGAAATCTTTCTTTAAGATTTCTTTGAAGGGACTTTCTGATTTCTTCAAATGTGTATTTAGAGTAGCTTCTAGTGAGAATGGAGAGGATGTTGCACCAAACAATACTGATTTCAAACGATAAGTTTTCACAGGACTTGGAGGATCATGTGGATTTTCAGGCCACAAGAATCGAGTGCAGTCCCCCGTACTACAAGAAATTTGTAACCTACCTTGCTCTTGTAGCGTGAGCTATAGTGTTCTTTACACCCTCAACAGGTATCGGTGACTTGATAGAAGCTGAAGTGCCCTTGGATGTCCACGTTCTCCATAGTCTAGGAATACACACACTGGTACACTATGTTCCAAAAGGCTTGTCTTTATTGTTCACAGTGATCACACTTCTCTGTAAGTGTTTATCGTATTTTGTGAGACACATTGTTCACACTAGCGCACGGGTCAGTGTTCTTTGTTGGTTATCCTGGCGTCAGTGTGACTCCCAGTAGGAAGAAAAGTAATCTAACCTCACAGCGTCCTACGCTGCTGCAATGCCCCTAGAACATAAAGGAAAAGCTGACCTAGTAGTTTTTGCTTCCTTGCCAAATTTCCTCCATGAAGCAAAGCAGAATGCTTGATTCTTACTGTCTTAAGCATAGACAACAATGTACACTATCTTTACCATGGTAATAAAGTGGGAGCAGGATTTTCCTTAATTGCCCTGCTAAGGTAAGAGATGGACCGTCTCTTATAAACTACACTTTGCAACACTGGACTCTTGCAAGGAGCTGCGGTCGCTTGACCACGTCACATACTCGTATTGCATCTGGGATCAATTACTTGCTGTAGCAGTAAACAAGATGCTTGCCCCTCTGAGAGGGCTGAGCCCCTCAGGGCTGAAAGGGGCTGAAGAGAGCTGATACCCCCCTCCTGGATAAAATTTCTACACAACTCCCACACTGCACTACCGTCGTTCTTGACTCCCACACTGCACTAGTGTCGTTCTTGACTCCCACACTGCACTAGTGTCGTACTTGACTCTCACACTGCACTACCGTCGTTCTTGACTCTCACACTGCACTACCGTCGTTCTTGACTCCCATACTGCACTACCGTTGTTCTTGACTCCACACTGCACTACCGTCGTTCTTGATTCCCACACTGCACTACCGTCGTTCTTGATTCCCACACTCCGCATGGTTGACAAATAGGTAGCAGAGAGTTTGCATAAATGTGGAGAAATCAGAATGGGGGCACGTCACGAGCGGTGTTCCGCAGGGACAGTTGTTGTTCACAATTTAAATGAACGACATAGATGAGGGAATAAATAGCGACATAAGCAAATTTGCTAATGACACCATAATAGGCCGTCCAATTCATTCTAATAAGGACACTAGAGCACTCCATGATGATTTGAATAGACTGATGCAATGATCGGAGAAGTGGCAAATGCAGTTTAATACACACTAATGCAAAGTTCTAAATGTTGGACAGGAAAATAACCATGCGACATATAAACTAAATAATGTAGATCTTAATACTATTGATTGCGAAAAAGATTTAGGAGTTCTGGTTAACAGTAATCTAAAACCAAGACAACAGTTCATTAGTGTTCGCAATAAATCTAACAGAATCCTTGGCTTCATATCTAGAATTTAAAAAAATAATAGAAGCCCTCGGGTTGTTCTTCTCCCTGTTTATTTTTTGGTTGGGCCTAAAATTTTTAGTTTATTTGCACATTTTCGGTCCCCGTTTTAAACAGAAGGGGGAGGATGACAATTTGATCCCTTGCCCCCCCCCCCAGAAAATGTTCCCTTTTGGGTTTTGGACCCAGGGCCCTGAACCCTGCACTCTCTCAAAAGGGGCGTAAAAATTTTTGGGATGATATGATCGAGGTGCATAAATAAAAACGGAAAAAAAATAAAGGGGATGAAAATAGCGTGCTAAAAATTTCTACCCAAAGGGACAAGACTTGCAGCAAGGGGGGTTTCAATTTGGGTAAAAATTCAAAATTCGGGAAAAGGATATAAAACCCTTTTTTTTTGGGGTAATAGATTTTGGGATGAGTGGAACAAACTCACCAGTACTTTTTATTCGGGTAAAAAAGTTTTAGAAAAAAAAATAGATTAGATAAATACATGAGGGGGTGGGGGTTTGGGTTAAAGTTGGACTTTGGATTTAGTTTTTGTATAGATCTGATGGGGTTTGGCTCCGCCCTTTAATGGAAGTAAACCTGCTGGGTGGATCTTTGGGGAAAAAACCGGAGGTTGACATGGACCTTTTTTCGCAGGGGTCAGAAAGGCCTGTTGAGTTTTCCCTTCTTTCTTACGTTCTTATGTACATAGGTATAGCTGATTGACGAGAACGACACAGGGAATGAGGGGGTTTAGAAAAGGGTTTACAGAGAGGCATCTGTTTTAAATTTTAAATCAATTAAAAACCAAGTTTTACCTTTTTTACAATGTTGGACAACTTTTTTTTGTAATTAATTTTACTTTTTTGTTCCCCGGCTATTATTTTTTTTAAATTTGCAAACCAAATTTCTTTAAAATAATCTTTTCCCTCTTTAATTCATGAATTTTTCTTTATTTTTCTTCATGTAAATATTTTTTAGCTTAATGAAAAAAAATTTTTATTAAAAAGTACTTTTTGTTTTATTACATTTAAAGAAATTTTTTTACATCCCCACTGAAACACTTATAGCCCCCTTGATCACTTTATTTTTTCCCTCTAAAAATTTTCATCTCCAATGTAAACTTAACAATTATTGTCAACTAAAAAATTTCAAGTTTAAAAACTTTAAATTTTTTCCCAAAAAACTACAATCTCCAGTTTTATACTTTAACACGCAAAAGTACACTTTTCATCCCAAATGCACAATTACATCCCCTTTTTTATTTTTTTCTTCACTGTACATTCATTTCAAAGTTATTCCGAGGCTAGGGAAAAAAAGGGTTTTTTTTTTATTTATGTTGAAAAAAATATCTGAGGAAAAAATTTTTAAAAACAGGGGAAAATTAGTAGTCCAGTTTTCCCCATGGTGGGAAGTTGAAAGCAAAATTTAAAAACATAATTAAAACCTGATTATTTTTGACCAGCTCGTTTAAAATTTTGCACTTAAAAACTGAAAAGACCAAACCCTTTTATGTAATTTTTTTAACATATAAAAAAAATACCCTTCCCCTTCATTTTAAATTTTTTAACTTTTTGACACTTAGGGGGTTTTTCCTTTTCCAAATTCCTGGTCCCTGAATCAAATCCCAAAATTTTTAAATTTTCAAAAATTTAACGAATTATTAAATATTAAGAAATACATGGAAAAAGGTTTTGTATATAAAAATGAGTTAAAAATGTGCAAAATTTTCTTGTTTTTCCTGTAAAGTTTTTTAAGGAAACTCAGTTACACCCGGGGAATTAAATATTTAAAAACCCCGAACATCAAAATGGATACAATAAACCCACAGGTTGTTAAATAAGGGCACATATCAAAAAGTTAACAACTTTTTTTCCCAAAAGTTTTGCCCCACACAGTAGGGGTTCCCTTTAGTCGAATTACAGAAAGTAGGCAGGAAACGTTGAGATGTGAAGGGCGTTTTAATTTAGTCCATCAAACCCCTTAAAATCGTAATCTCTACTGTTCCCGCCTACTTTTTTGTATTCCCACCCGAAAAAAGCCCACTGTGTAGGCGAAAACGTTTTGGGAAAAAGTTTTTCTAATGTTTCATATGTGTCCCTTTCCAAAAAAAAATCTGCGGTAAATTTTAAAAACCCTTTTTTTTGTTCATCTTTTTCAGACACTGAAACATGGCATCTTTGGGACAGAAAAAACCCATTGGACAAAACTTTTCAAGTTAGAAGTGTTGGATCGGGGAGGGACATGACCTCTCAGTGGCCACATTCCACTATCCCACTATTACTACTTGCACCTCTCCTTCCCAAAAGTTTTTTAAGGCTCCGCACTGTCGCCCTTTATCTTCAGATAGTTTCCCCGACTTCCCGGAACTGAACTTCTCCAGGGGCCCAGGGGGACAACCCAAAATCTACGATTCAAAAGGGGATGGAAATGATTACATCGTCCCTTTACAAACTCTACTGTTCCCCGCCTAAATTTTGTATTGACTGGAAAAAAGCCCACTGTGTAGGCGAAACGTTTTCGGGAAAAAAGGTCTAACTGTTTTCATATGTGTCCCTTTCCTAACAAATTTTAAAAGCCTTCTGTTTGACACTCGTTTTCCCAGTAATGCCAGACAGGGGGCCGAAATTCCCAGTCATTAATGAAATTGTAAAAAGTGTAAAAAAAGAAAAACAGGTAGCAATTCAAACCTGGGCCCTTTAAAAAAAGGCCCTTACTGCAAGCACCCGGCAAGACAAGGGGAAAGCCCAAAAAAACCAGGGGGGGTTTTTTCTTAAAAATTTTATTCCCTTTCCCCCAATGTGTAAAATATAACACATTTTTAATTTTAGAAGTATAGTAAATTTGAAAAGAACAAAGGGGCCCAAATTTAAAGAAAAATTTGATTCGACCAGAGCAAGCAAGAGGGCGGGATCATAACCTGGGAAAAAAGATGTGGGGGTCGGGTCTCAACCTAACTGGTGGAGTGAGCTGGACAATTAATACAGCAGTTGGGCCACAGAACTGCTATGCTCTGAGTTGCCAGCTCGTTGATTGATACAGCATGTTAGTGGGTATGTAATGAACGTCAAATAAATTTTAAAATACTCGGCACAAGCCACAGTGCGTTTATAATGAGGTTTCAGTATAATGATAGATGCCTTAGAAAGAACAAAAACTAGATTTACTTAATGGCCCATTGTGCCGTCATAAACTCTTATCAGGGGTTACCAGTTAGTAGTCATCACTAACCTTCACGAAGATTTGGGTAGGAAAATCTTATGAGCCTCTATGAAACAATACTTTAAGGTAACAGATATTCCAGAGAAGTGTGTTCGCTTGCTCGTCACCCGTAGTATCTTCACAAGTGTCTCAGAAGGGACAAGATTTAGACTAAGTCACTGTAAGTTTAACTAATTTATATTTATATATTTTTGAGGCAATATTTCAAACCTTAGATTTACCAAAAATACAGAAAATAAACCATGGTCTAGCTCTCTTTTGAACTATATAAAGCTGAAAGGTTCTAGCAAATTTCCTGGCTTTGATGAATGTCGTCTGCTTCACAAAAGACACAGAACTAATTTTACTCACTGTCTGTGAGGCTATAACCCACTGCAGAACCTTATGTATTTTGTTTCCATAATAGTAGTTCCTTTAGAAGGGTCTTTTACTAGAGACTTTTTCGAAGGAATACTATTTATGATAGAGATTTTGATCCAAGAAATTACAGTTGCAATCTCATTCAGCAGGACTGAATTGATTTGTAATACATACGACTTTAGTGCTTGCCTGAGAATAACAGTAATTGTCGGATTGGCGATACATGATAACAAAAACTGGTACCTGACCGGAATATTTTAGAAATATGTTCACAAAGAATCAAACAGTTTATGAAGAATAATAGCTGAGCATCAGGAGATAAGTGCCAGCATATGTGTATTAAAAGGTGTCTATCAGTAGCTCCTGGTCCAACTACTGATACTTTTATTACCACTTCAACAATATGAGCTCCAGACTTTTAGCGTGACACGCTAACATTAATTCAGTAATTCAAGCCAGTAGGAGGACACGGGAAAGTACCAGATAATGATGATACTATTGGGAAGATCTTCCCTCTCACTCATGCGTTAATAAGGGGCGGTTAGCTTGTTCGGAGCTTGGAGAGAAAAAACGATCGAAGAAATATGAAATTGAGTTATTGTTACCAAAAAAAAGCTGAACTTTCTGGCTACACTCTGGTATAAAAACATAATGTAAAAGTGTAAAAGGAGTATAACTGTGCATATAAACACATGGAAAAAAGAATGTCATTAATACCTGCATTAAAAATAATAAATTAGTTGAAAATAATAAAGATACTGTACTTGTACAGTGGGAGCTACAAGCGTGGCTCGTAGTTTCCCCCTTTTTTGGCAGCTACAAACCTGTGGGCCCTAGATCCCACTTCTTCGCAGCTACAAAACTGTGCTCGTAGATCCCACTTCTTGGCAGCTACAAGCTGTGGCTCGTAGATCCCACTTCTTCGCAGCTACAAGCTGTGGCTCGTAGATCCCACTTCTTCGCAGCTACAAGCTGTGGCTCGTAGATCCCACTTCTTGGCAGCTACAAGCTGTGGCTCGTAGATCCCACTTCTTGGCAGCTACAAGCTGTGGCTCGTGGATCTCACTTCTTGGCAGCTACAAGCTGTGGCTCGTAATTCCCACTTCTTGGCAGCTACAAGCTTGGCTTTGTAAACCCACTTCTTCGCAGCTACAAGCTGTGGCTCGTAGACCCACTTCTTCGCAAACTACAAGCTGTTGGCCCCGTAGATCCCACTTCTTGGCACTACAAGCTGTTTGGGTGTAGATCCCACTTCTTGGCAGCTACAAGCTGTGGCTCGTAGAAACCCACTTCTTGGCAGCTACAAAAACTGTGGCTCGTAGATCCCACTTCTTGGCAGCTACAAGCTGTGGCTCGTAGATCCCACTTCTTGGGGCTAATCTGTGGCTCGTAGATCCCACTTCTTGGGAGCTACAAGTGTGGCTCGTAGATCCCACTTCTTGGCAGCTACAAGCTGTGGCTCGTAGATCCCACTTCTTGCAGCTACAGCTGTGGCTGTAGATCCCACTTCTTGGCAGCTACAAGCTGTGGCTTGTAGATCCCACCTTCTTGGCAGCTACAAGCTGTGGCTCGTAGATCCCACTTCTTGGGACTACAACTGTGGCGCGTAGATCCCCACTTCTTGGCAGCTACAAGCTGTGGCTCGTAATCCCACTTCTTGGCAGCTACAAACTGTGGCTCGTAGATCCCACTTCTTGCAGCTTTCAAGCTGGGGCTCGTAGATCCCATTTCTTGGCAGCTACAAGCCGTGGCTTGCAGATCCCACTTCTTGGCAGCTACAAGCTGTGGCTCGTAGATCCCACTTCTTGGCAGCTACAAGCTGTGGCTCGTAGATCCCACTTCTTGGCAGCTACAAGCTGTGGCTCGTAGATCCCACTTCTTAGCAGCTTTCAAGCTGTGGCCCCGTAGATCCCACTTCTTGGGGCTACAAGCCGTGGCTTGTAGATCCCACTTCTTGGCAGCTACAAGCTGTGGCTCGTAGATCTCACTTCTTGGCAGCTACAAGCTGTGGCTCGTAATCCACTTCTTGGGAGCTACAAGCTGTGGCTCGTAGATCCCACTTCTTGGCAGCTACAAGCTGTGGCTTTGTAGATCCCACTTCTTGGCAGCTACAAGCTGTGGCTCGAGATCCCACTTCTTGGCAGCTACCCAAACTGTGGCTCGAGATCCCACTTCTTGGCAGCTACAAGCTGTAACTCGCAGATCCCACTCTGGCAGCTACAAGCTGTGGCTTGTAGATCCCACTTCTTGGCAGCTACAAGCGTGGCTCGTAGATCCCACTTCTTGGCAGCTACAAGCTGTGGCTCGTAGATCCCACTTCTTGGCCCCTACAGCTGTGGGCTGGAGATCCCACTTCTTGGCAGCTACAAGCTGTGGCTTGAGATCCACTTCTTGGCCTACAAACTGTGGCTCGTAGATCCCCCTTCTTGGCAGCTACAAGCGTGGCCCGTAAATCCCACTTCTTGAAGCTACAAGCTGTGGCTCGTAATCCCACTTCTTGGCAGTACAAGCTGTGGCTTCGTAGATCCCACTTTTTGGCAGCTACAAGCTGTGGCTCGTAGACCCCCCTTCTTTGGGAGCTACAAGCTGTGGCTCGTAAAATCCCACTTCTTGGCAGCTACAAGTATGGCTCGTAATCCCACTTTTTGGCAGCTACAAGCTGTGGCTGGAGATCCCACTTCTTGGCAGGGTACAAGCTGTGCTTGTAGATCCCACTTCTTGGCAGCTACACGCTGTGGCTTGTAGATCCCACTTCTTGGCAGCTACAGCTGTGGCTTGTAGATCCCACTTCTTTGGGAGCTACAAGCTGTGGCTCGTAGTCCCACTTCTTGGCAGCTACAAGTTGTGGGTCGTAATCCCACTTCTTGGGAGCTACAAGCTGTGGCTCGTAGATCCCACTTCTTGGCAGCTACAAGCTGTGGGCCGTAGATCCCACTTCTTGGCAGCTACAAGCTGGGCCCGTAGATCCCACTTCTTGGCAGCTACAAGCTGTGGGTTGTAGATCCCCCTCTTGGCAGCTACAAGCTGTGGCTCGTAGATCCCACTCTTGGCAGCTCAAGCCCGTGGCTTGTAGATCCCACTTCTGGCAGCTACAAGCTGTGGCTCGTAGATCCCACTTCTTGGCAGCTACAAGCTGTGGCTCGTAGATCCCACTTCTTGGCAGCTACAAGCTGTGGCCCGTAGATCCCACTTCTTGGCAGCTACAAGCTGTGGCTCGTAGATCCCACTTCTTGGCAGCTACAAGCTGTGGCTCGTAGATCCCACTTCTTGGCAGCTACAAGCTGTGGCTCGTAGATCCCATTTCTTGGCAGCTACAAGCCGTGGCTTGTAGATCCCACTTCTTGGCAGCTACAAGCTGTGGCTCGTAGATCCCACTTCTTGGCAGCTACAAGCTGTGGCTCGTAGATCCCACTTCTTGGCAGCTACAAGCTGTGGCTCGTAAAATCCCCTTCTTGGCAGCTACAAGCTGGGCTCGTAGATCCCACTTCTTGGCAGCTACAAGCCGTGGGTTGTAGATCCCACTTCTTGGCAGCTACAAGCTGGGCTGTAGATCCCACTTCTTGGCAGCTACAAGCTGTGGCTCGTAGATCCCACTCCTTGGCAGCTACAAGCTGTGGCCCTTTCAGATCCCACTTCTTGGCAGCTACAAGCTGTGGCTCGTAGACCCACTTCTTGGGAGCTACAAGCTGTGGCTCGTAGATCCCACTTCTTTGGGAGCTACAAGCTGGGCTCGTAGATCCCTTTCTTGGGACTACAAGCTGTGGCTCGTAGATCCCACTTTTTGGGAGCTACAAGCTTGGCTCGTAGATCCCACTTCTTGGCAGCTACAAGCTTGGCTCGTAGATCCCATTTTCTTGGGAGCTACAAACCGTGGCCCGTAATCCCATTTTTTGGCAGCTACAGCCGTGGCTTGTAGATCCAAATTCTTGGCAGCTACAAGCTGTGGCTCGTAGATCCCACTTCTTGGCAGCTACAAGCTGTGGCTCGTAGATCCCACTTCTTGGCAGCTACAAGCTGTGGCTCGTAGATCCCATTTCTTGGCAGCTACAAGCCGTGGCTTGTAGATCCCACTTCTTGGCAGCTACAAGCTGTGGCTCGTAGATCCCACTTCTTGGCAGCTACAAGCTGTGGCTCGTAGATCCCACTTCTTGGCAGCACAAGCGGGCTCGTAGATCCCCTTCTTGGCAGCTACAAGCTGTGGCTCGTAGATCCCCCCTTCTTGGCAGCTACAAGCCGTGGCTTGTAGATCCCACTTCTTGCAGCTACAAGCTGTGGCTCGTAGATCCCACTTCTTGGGAGCTACAAGCTGTGGCTCGTAGATCCCACTTCTTGGCAGCTAAAGCTGTGGCTTGCAGATCCCCCTTCTTTGGGAGCTACAAGCTGTGGCCGTAGATCCCACTCTTGGCAGCTACAGCGTGGCTCGTAGATCCCACTTCTTGGCAGCTACAGCTGTGGCTCGTAGATCCCATTTCTTGGCAGCTACAAGCTGTGGCTCGTAGATCCACTTCTTGGCAGCTACAAGCTCTGGCTCGTAGATCCCACTCTTGGCAGCTACAAGCTGTGGGTCGTAGATCCCACTTCTTGGCAGCTACAAGCTGTGGCTGGAGATCCCATTTCTTGGGAGCTACAAGCCGTGGCTTGTAATCCCACTTCTTGGCAGCTACAGCTGGGGGCTCGTAATCCCACTTCTTGGCAGCTACAAGCTGTGGCTTTGTAGATCCCACTTCTTGGCAGCTACAAGCTGTGGCGTAGATCCCACTTCTTGGCAGCACAACCGTGGCTTGTAGATCCACTTCTTGGCAGCTACAAGCTGTGGCTCGTAGATCCCACTTCTTGGCAGCTACAAGCTGTGGCTCGTAGATCCCACTTCTTGGCAGCTACAAGCTGTGGCTTGTAGATCCCACTTCTTGCATCTACAAGCTGTGGGCCCCTAGATCCCACTTCTTGGCAGCTACAAGCTGTGGCTCGTAGATCCCAAATTTTTGGCAGGTACAAGCTGTGGCTCGTAGATCCCACTTCTTGGCAGCTACAAGCTGTGGCTCGTAGATCCCACTTCTTGGCAGCTACAAGCTGTGGCTTGGAGATCCCACTTCTTGGCAGCTACAAGCTGTGGCTCGTAGATCCCCCTTCTTGGCAGCTACAAGCTGTGGCTCGTAGATCCCACTTCTTGGGAGCACAAGCTGTGGCTCGTAATCCCACTTCTTGGCAGCTACAAGCTGTGGCCCGTAGATCCCACTTCTTTGGGAGCTACAAGCTGTGGCTTTTAGATCCCCCTTCTGGCAGCTACAAGCTGTGGCTCGTAGATCCCACTTCTTGGCAGCTACAAGCTGTGGCTCGTAGATCCCACTTCTTGGCAGCTACAAGCTGTGGCTTGGAGATCCCACTTTTTGGCAGCTACAAGCGTGGCTCGTAGATCCCCCTTCTTGGCAGCTACAAGCTGTGGGGTCGTAGATCCCACTTCTTGGCAGCTACAAGCTGTGGCTCGTAGATCCCACTTCTTGGCAGCTACAAGCTGTGGCCCGTAGATCCCACTTCTTGGCAGCTACAAGCTGTGGCTTGTAGATCCCACTTCTTTGGGAGCTACAAGCTGTGCTCGTAGATCCCACTTCTTGGCAGCTACAAGCTGTGGCTTTTGATCCCACTTCTTGGGGCCCACAAGCGTGGCTCGTAGATCCCACTTCTTGGGAGCTTCAAGCTGTGGTCGTAGATCCCAAATTCTTGGCAGCTACAAGCGTGGCTCGTAGATCCCACTTCTTGGCAGCTACAAGCTGTGGATTGCAGATCCCACTTCTTGGCAGACAAGCTGTGGCTCGTAGATCCCACTTCTGGCAACTACAAGCTGTGGCTCTAGATCCCACTCTTAGCAGATACAAGCTGTGGGTCGTAGATCCCATTTCTTGGCAGCTACAAGCCGTGGCTTGTAGATCCCACTTCTTGGCACTACAAGCTGTGGCTCGTAGATCCCACTTCTTGGCAGCTACAAGCTGTGGCTCGTAGATCCCACTTCTTGGCAGCTACAAGCTGTGGCTCGTAGATCCCACTTCTTGGCAGCTACAAGCCGTGGCTTGTAGATCCCACTTCTTTGGGAGCTACAAGCTGTGGCTCGTAGATTTCCCCCTTCTTGGCACTACAAGCTGTGGCTCGTAGATCCCACTTCTTGGCAGCACAAGCAGTGGGTCGTTTGATCCCACTTCTTTGGCAGCTACAAGCTGTGGCTCGTAGATTCCCCCTTCTTGGCAGCTACAAGCTGTGGCTCGTAGATCCCCCTTCTTTGGGAGCTACAAGCTGTGGCTCCCTAATTTCCCCCTTCTTGGCAGCTACAAGCTGTGGCTTCGTAATCCCACTTCTTGGCAGCTACAAGCTGTGGCTTGGAGATCCCACTTCTTGGCAGCTACAAGCTGTGGCTTGTAGATCCCCCTTCTTGGCAGCTACAAAGCTGTGGCTTGTAGATCCCACTTCTTTGGGAGCTACAAGCTGTGGCTTGTAGATCCCACTTCTTGTCAGCTACAAGCTGTGGCTCGTAGATCCCATTCTGGCAGCTACAAGTTGTGGCTGTAGATCCCATTTTTGGCAGCTACAAGCTGTGGCTCGTAGATCCCACTTCTTGGCAGTACAAGCGTGGCTCGTAGATCCACTTCTTGGCAGCTACAAGCTGTGGCCCGTAGATCCCACTTCTTGGCGCTACAAGCTGTGGCTTGTAGTCCCACTCTTGGCAGCTACAAGCTGTGGCTCGTAGATCCCACTTCTTGGGACTACAAGCTGTGGCATTGTACACCCACTTCTTGGCAGCTACAAGCTGTGGCTCGTAGATCCCACTTCTTGGCAGCTACAAGCGTGGCTCGTAGATCCCCAAATCTTGGCACTACAAGTGTGGCTCGTAGATCCCCTTCTTGGCAGCTATAAGCTGTGGCTTGCAGATCCCCCTTTCTTGGCAGCTACAAGCTGTGGCTCGTAGATCCCCTTTTTGGCAGCTACAAGCTGTGGCTCGTAGATCCCACTTCTTGGGAGCTTTCAAGCGTGCTCGTAGATCCCACTTTTTGGCAGCTACAAGCTGTGGCTCGTAGATCCCACTTCTTGGCAGCTACAAGCTGTGGCTCGTAGATCCCCACTTCTTGGCAGCACAAGCTGTGGCCGTAGATCCCACTTTGGGCGCTACAAGCTGTGGCTCGTAGATTTCCCCTTCTTGGCAGCTACAAGCTGTGGCTTGTAAATCCCACTTCTTGGCAGCTACAAGCTGTGGCTCGTAGATCCCCCTTCTTGCAGCTACAAGCTGTGGCTTTTAGACCCACTTCTTGCAGCTACAAGCGTGGCTCCCTAGATCCCACTTCTTGGCAGCTACAAGCTTGGCTCGTAAAATCCCACTTCTTGGCAGTTTCAAGCTGTGGCTCGTAGATCCCACTTCTTGCAGCTACAAACTGTGTCGTAGATCCCCCTTCTTGGCAGCTGTAAGCTGTGGCTCGTAGATCCCACTTCTTGTCAGCTACAAGCTGGGGGCTCGTAGATCACTTCTTGGCAGCACTAGCGGGCGCTCGTAGATCCCCCTTCTTGCAGCTACAAGCTGTGGGTTTTAAAATCCCACTTCTTGGCGCTGCAAGCTGTGGCTCGTAGATCCCACTTCTTTGGCAGCTACAAGCTGTGGGCCCTAGATCCCACTTCTTGGCAGCTACAAGCTGTGGCTTGTATATCCCACTTCTTAGCAGCTACAAGCTGTGGTTGTAGATCCCACTTCTTGGCAGCTACAACTGTGGGTTGTAGATCCCACTTCTTTGGGAGCTACAAGCTGTGGCTCGTAGATCCCACTTCTTGGCAGCTACAAGCTGTGGCTCGTAGATCCCACTTCTTGGGCAGCTACAAGCTGTGGCTCGTAGATCCCACTTCTTGGCAGCCACAAGCTGTGCTTTATGATGCCACTCTTGGCAACTACAAGCTGTGGCTCGTAGATCCCACTTCTTGGCAGCTACAAGCTGTGGCTCGTAGATCCCCACTTCTTGGGGAGCTACAAGGGTGTGGCTCGTAGATCCCAGCTGGAATTAAAATGTGTACGTTAACGTCTTCATTCAAACAGGTGAAATTGGGAGATCTAGAGAATGTTCGAGAACCATTACTGCACACTAAGTTCTGTCAAATACCTTAACTACTGGGAATGCATGGAAACAAATTTACTTTACTTACTGGAATGTAGGTGGAGAGATTTTAAACAAATTTTACCACTTGGAAATCCTAGTGGATGTTCTTAATTGTACACAGAAATCACTCCCTACGAAAGCAAAGACTGGGGAGGTAGTGCAAAATACCCCAATGAAAATAAGCACCTTGGTACAAATAGAGAAAACACAATAGTGTCCGGGGCCCAAGACTGTTTAAGAGCCTCTACCGGAATGAGGAGAATTTCCAACAGACCCCTGCTGGTCCCTTTTAAAAGGGGGGCTGGGCAGATGCTGAATCGTGCAGGGTCAGCCGGGCTGTGGTTAGCATTTTGGACTACGGCGGCCCTCAGTACGCTTGGTTACATGCCCTGATCAACTGGAGTGTATGTGGTGGACCTTCCGGGGGAAGGTTGATCCCGACATACACTCCAGGTGGGGGACTCCCGGTAGAAACAAACTTGGAAGCTTTAATTGGTTTCACTTTCATTGATCATTTAATATGTGGAAATGCCAATTTGTTCGTTGACTCTTGCCGTAAGTTCTGATGCCAGCTAAACTTGATGCAGATCGACGAGGTTTCTTTTGTTTATGGAAATATAAACAGTCAGTTGCAGTTAATGAAAAGAAAAATTCGGCATTCATTAAATTCCCCTTTCAGGACTACGTTAAGATACCGAGAAAAGCCAGGAGTATGAGAATACTTTGCAAGTAGAGACCGTAGTTATTGTTCCAGCTAAGGGATCATTTTTTCCCACCAAACTGTCAGCAATTATCGTTCTAACTTTGGGAAAATAAATTTATTCTTTTTTTTCCTGACAATTCTTAAACCAGTTTCATTGCCAGATTCCTTCATGTTGTAGAACTCATTAGAAATTGAAGGAATGGCGAGTAAGACTCATGTGCAACAGTTAAATATTTTCATTGTTGTAACGTTTCGCCTAGACAGTAAGCTTCATCAAATACGGAAGAGAATATACTGTAGTCAGCATTAGTAATGGCGAGGTAAAGATGATGTAACCAGTCCAACAACCTTGGAGAAACACTTTGAGGTGGTTAATCCCTCAGCCTGGAGAAAAATTCAACTCCATGGTCTTGAACGAGATTTTATACTATTTTCAACACACCAAGGGTAATTACGTAAATTGAATTAAATCCGACAAAGTTAAGGAAACTCCAATTTCTTGGATCAAGACACTTTCAGTAGTATCATGAAACCTCCTCCCTATAAGGGTTAGGAAAAGATTAAAACTTTAATAGTAACGGATGATACCATTTTTTCTGTACCATGCAGATACTAAGTTATATACTGGGGGAGTCCTCGGAAATTCAGGTAAGGGGAAGGAAGTTGGATTACACCTGGATAATTAACGCTGGGAAAACGAAGGGAACTCTAATGCGCTCAAACAATTTATTGAGTGATAATTTATTTTTAAAAGTACAGTTAACAATGGATAAAATAAAATTTGAGGAAATAAAATGTGTGCAATTAAGACGAACGGAAGTGATTTTTGAGCACCTAAAATTTAGGATGATTCTTACGAACAAGTGTCATTTTTGAAAGAGTTCGTAAGAGCCACTAAAGAGTTTTATTATAAAAAATAAACAGACAACCAATCATAAGAAATGACATACTGCCAATAAAACAATTATTTATAAAAGACAATGCTTAGTGAATAAATTATACGAGGATACATCAAAACAAGAGAGGAAAGCTGCACACCACGTAGCCAGATTGTACGCAGACATAAGAAAATTTTTAAGGAATGATACTGACAGGAATTTTCCCAAAAGGATAGGAAATACATTACCTGGAAGAACGAATGAGTAACTATTGACTTCACCTATAAATTAGCCATGAAATAATATCTGACATAGTATTATAAACGTAAATACGAGCATAAATAATGCACTCATAAGAAATAACACCAATACTAAAAAAATATGTCTATCGATTAAAAGCGGAAAAGTAATATACACAGAATATGTACAAGAATCTTCACTTAGCTATATTTTCTGTGCAGTATTTACATCGCAATGTCTTCGAGCACGGAAGCTCCACTATTGTGAAAATAAAAGAATTATACGGTATAATTGCACAGGGTTTAAAAACAATACCAGGACCACTGAGGTGGGCAATAACATCTATTTAGTTAGTTGAGAATGGAGGCTATAGTGAACATTTTAAAATATTCACTTTAATTAAAGGTAATTGTAGATGAAATAAGGGTCCACAGTTAACAAGATAACAGTAAATAATAACCTGTGGGCTTGGAACTCCGCTGTCTGACTTGCACCTGACTTGGTAAGACCGAGAACACTCCCTCTTTTAAATCACAGCTCTTGGTCAACCAATCCAAACTCTGGGAAATCTCCTGAGCCAGGAGTTAGCCCATCACAATTGCTTTTCTCCCCGCTAGCATAAAGTTTAGGAGACACTGTAAAATTATCTTACTTTGTACGCAACCTCACTCCAACATTTAAAGTAAAAAGTAATAAGACTAGTGCATAATGAAATTTAAAAGATTATATTTAGAAAAAAATATAATAATTGAAATAGATATATTTCAAACAGGGCCATTTAAATTCCAGGTTTCGTGTGTAAAAAGATGCTAGGATAAAATATAAATGCATAAATTAAATGTATAAATGGTACCACCCCAAACTATACCCCGGCCGGGATTGAACCCGCGGTCAGAGAGTCTCAAAACTCCAGCCCGTCGCGTTAGCCACTAGACCAGCTAGCCACAATAAGATTCGTCCAACTAGGTATATTTCTACACCATAGGAAGGTTAGCACAGGCACCACTGTGACCACAAATGCAAGTTTTTACAGACGAATCTCCAGCTAGCGTGGCCGTGACGAACTCTAGCTCAAGTCCCTTCACTGCCGTCAACATGACTCACGAAATCGTAATGACGCTGGAGTTTTGAGACTCTCTGACCGCGGGTTCAATCCCGGCCGGGGTATGGTTTGTTTGCAATCGTGTCATTACGATTTCGTGAGTCATGCATATACATATAAGATTAGTAGTAATGGTAAATGATAATATATAGTGGGGTATTTATAGTAGAGAACGGAAGTATATAGTGAGTGGTAGCATTGTTGGATGGTAATAGATAGTGGGTGGTAGGATTGGTGGATGGTAGTAGGTACTGAGAGGTAGTGGGTATTAGTAGTAGTTAGAGATAGTAGGCGGTGTGGGTAGTGGTGAGTAATAGTTTGAGTATGTAGCTGAGGTAATGGTAGTGGGCGGTAGAAGTGGTGAGCTGTAGTAGGTAGTTATGGTAGTAGGTAATATGCTGTAGTAATGGTGAAGGGTATTGTGTAGTTGCAATGAAGAGTGGAAATAGGTAATGGTACTGTTGTGTGGTAGTGGGTAGTAGTAGTGTTGAATGATAGTAGGTATGGGAGTAGTGGTAGTGAGTGTAAGTAGAGGTGTGTGATAGTAGGTAGCAGGAATAATGGTGAGTGATAGTGGTTAGTGGTAGTGAATTGTGTAGGTAATATTTGTGAGTGGTAGTAGAAAGTGACTGGTAGTAGTGGTTGATAGAAGAAAGTGGCTGGTGGTAGTGGTAGTAAAAGAGGATTGTGGTAGTAGTTAGTTGTAGTAGGAAGTGCTCGTAGTAATAGTGGTAGTAGGAGGAGTTTTGTAGTAGTGGTAGCAGAAAGAAGCTGGTAGTAATGGTTAGTGATTATAGGAAGTGGCTGGTAATAGTGGTGAGTGGTAGTAGAAAGTGGCTGGTTAAGAAGTGGGTGGTAGTATTGGTGAATGGTAATAGGGAGTGGCTGGTAGTAGTGATGAGTGATCGTAGGAAATAGCTAGTAGTAGTATTAAGTGGTAGTAGGCAGTGACTGGTAGTAGTAAGTGACACTGGAAAGCGGCTAGGTGTAGTAGTAGTAAAAGCGGCTGGTAGTAGAGGTTAGTGGTAGAAGGAAGTGCTGGTAGTAATCAGTAGTGGTAGTAGAAAAAAAGCTGGAAGTAGTGGTTAGTGGTAGTAGAAAATGGCTGATAGTCGTGGTGAGTTACAGAAGGAAGTTGCTGGTAGTAGTTGCAGTAGAAAGTGGTTGGTATTAGGGGTTAGTAGTAGCAGGGAAGTTGCTGGTAGAAGTGGTGAGCGGTAGAAGTGGCTGAAATTAGTTGTAGTAGAAAGTGACTCGTAGTAATTGTGAGTGGTAACAAGAAGTGACTGATAGTACGGAGTGGATGGTAGTAGTGGTAGTAGAAAGTACTGGTTGGCATTAGTGGTGAGTAGTAGTAGGAAAGCATACCACGGGCGGGGATAGAACCCGCGATCAGAGAGTCTCAAAGCTCCAGACCGTCGCGTTAGCCACTGGACCAGCTAGCCAATGCTAACCTTCCTATGGTGTAGAGATATACCTAATTGGACGAATCTTATTGTGGCTAGCTGGTCCAGTGGCTAACGGGACGTTCTGGAGTTTTGAGACTCTCTGATAGCGGGTTCTATCCCCGCCCGTGGTATGGTTAGTAGTAGGAAGTGGCTAGTAGTAGTGGTGAGTGGCAGTAGGAGGTAGCTGGTCGTAGAGTTGAGAGGTAGCAGGAAGTACGTGGTAGTAGTGTTGAGTAGTAGTAGATAGTGGGTTATAGTAATGGTGAGTGGTAATCTGTGGTAGTAATGGTAGTAGATGACAGTTGTGAGTGGCAGTGGGTGATAATAGCGGTGAGTAATAGTAAGTATGGTTATAATAGTGGTGAGTTGTATTGGTGGTAAGTGACTGTAGGTAGTGGGTAAGTAGTAATAGTAGTAGTATTAGTAGAAGTAGTAGTAGTTGAAGTAGTGGCAGTAGCAGTGGTGGTGGTGAGCGGTAGGAGGTAGTGGGTGGTAATATTGGCGAGTTGAAGTAGGTAGTGTTAACTGTGGCGAGTGGTAGTAACCAGTGGGTGTAGTAGTTTACCTGGAGAGAGTTCCGGGGATCAACGCCTCCGAGGCCCGGTCTGTGATCAGGCCTCCTGGTGGATCAGAGCCTGATCAACCAGGCTGTTACTGCTGGCTGCACGCAATCCAACGTACGAGCCACAGGCCGGCTGGTCAGGTGCCGACTTTAGGTGTTTGAAGACAGCGGTGAGTGGTGATGAATAGTGGGTGTAGTAGTGGTAGTAAATAGTGGGTGTAGTAGTGGTAGTAAATAGTGGGTGTAATACTGGTTGTGGTGGTGAATAGTGGGTGTAGTAGTGGTGAGTGGCAATGAGTGATATTCGTAAGTAACATACCAGTAACTTACCCGAGGCCGGACAGTCCGGCATCAGGACAGTCTTGTTTATTGACAGCCACGTCAAATGGGCTGTAAATGTTGACGCTGTTTTCAGTACTACCCTTCCCTTCCAGGAGTACATTTGACATTTTCTCTATCATCATCTCAAATAAGTTATGGGGACCAAGCCCTCAAGAACAGGCATTTATATATTATCACTATTACGTTACTGATGGAACAGTTCAGTTGTTTTAATATTTTTCTATAGTGTAATGTATAACTTATTTATTTCATGGTAATGAGTTGGTAATGAATGTCTTCTGTTCATTATCAGCTTAGTTAATTTACATGTCTTGAATGGAGCAGTGAACATAGAAAGTAAATTGAATCGTGAAAGTAATATTGATTTAATAAGAACTAGCATTTCTTTGTTTCCTTTCATGTTACCATATTCAACCCTACTAATTTCCTGCCATTTGCTGCATCTGACTTAGTGTTACCATTTTCAGACCACAGTATGTAACAAAATTTCACTTTTGTCGTGTTCCTGGGAAATAAGCATCATTTCCCAATTCTTTATAACTAAACGAAATTTAAAAAAAGTAAATTTTGATCCCAGAAATTTTCTTTTGCAGTCAGGACACTTCTGATGTAAAACTATTATGTTCTAGGGTTTTGCTTGTCAAATATAAAAACAGGGGCTAACAAACCAGTATTCAGTTCAGCTCTGGCCGCCTGAGAAGACACATCAGAAGAAGTGAAATGGCATCAAGAGGCCGCAGTCATTCTCCAGATGCATTCTGCTGCATATGTGGTCAGTTCATTGAGATAAGAGCAAAGAAGTTCTCTCTAACACCATCTAAAAAATTGTGTGAAGTTTACAATGCATAATTTGGCATGTCAGTTGTGGACCAAGACAAGACCTGAGCACCTCATGTTGCTTGTGAGCAGTGTAAGAAAACATTGGAAGGCAAGAAAGTCATTAGTTATATGAAGAGTAAAATAATGAATAAGAACGTTTTTTATATGGAATATAAGTAACAGAAACTAATTCTTTTGTTCTTTTACAGGATGGTATAAAGGAGAAAAAAAAACCATGAAGTTTTGTGTTCCTAGAATATGGTGTGAACCCACTGATCACTCTACCAATTGCTACTTATGTCTGGTAGATCCTTCCCAACACCGAACTGGGAAAATGCACCACCTATTTCTTATCAAGACCTTCCCTCTTCTATTAAACCAGTACCACACAGTGCTGATCTTCCTGTACCTACACATCCAGAAATAAGTCAACCGTCAGAAGAAGAAAAGCAGCAAATCAGAAAATGAAGAATACAGTGAACAGATGCAGCTTTTGTGAGGAATCTTTACTACCCAAATCAAACAGACCTCAATGACCTTATTAGATATCTTGGTTTGACAAAGTCAAATGCTGAGCTTTTAATATCATGGCTCAAGGAGTGGGATTTGGTGGATGAAAGTGTGCAAGTGGCAAGCCAAAGAAACGTCACCAATATTTCTCAAGTTTCTTCACTAATGAAGCCAGGTTATGCTATTGTAATGACGTATCAGGTTTGTTTGATGCAATTGGAATTGCATGCAATCCTGATGAATGGAGACTCTTCATTGACAACTCCAGAAGCCTAAAAGCTGTACTTCTGCACAATGGGAACTAGTATCCATTTCTTCCCTTGGCTCATTCGGTACATCTTAAGGATGTACCGAAGCTTTGAAATATGATTAGCATGGAGGGGATGTTACTGGACACTTCAAGATGGTGGCATTTTTTGATGGGATTCAAAGGACTGAGTTCTCAGTAGGAAGACTTAATATCAAACATAAACCATTGGTGGATCTCTCCATTACACATCAAACTAGATTAGATTTTAGATTTTGCCACCGAAGTGGCTAGTTCATTGTGCACCCCATATCCATCCTGTGGACGGTAGCGCAAGAGCATATGGATACACAAAAGGCCTAGGAACTAGGCCCCAAAGGGTTAACAGGAATACATATGGATCCATCAAACTAGGGCTAATGAAACAGTTTGTTACAGCTTTCGAGAAAGAGTCTGCAGCCTTCAAGTATCTTCAAGACTTCTTTCCCAAGGTATCAGAGGCAAAGGTGAAGGCTTTGCCTCTGATAAAATCATGGAGTGCTCAGAATTTCCAAACAAGCTCACAGAGAAGAAAGAGGAAGCCTTGGAGAGTTTTGCTGCTGTAGCAATGGGCTTTCTGGGCCATAACAAGGCTGACAATTATATGGAACTTGTTGAGACTTTGGTAAAAAGCTATGTTCAGATGGGCTGCAGGATGTCCCTTAAGGTCCATATCCTTGAACCTCATCTTGACAATTTCAATGAAAGTAGTATGGGAACATACTCAGAGGAGCAAGGGGAGCGCTTCCACCAAGATATAATGAACTTTGAACACAGATATCAAGGATCTTATAATGAAAGCATGAGGAGATATTACAGTTGGGGGCTTAAACGGGAAAGTAATTTGTTGTATGCTCGCAAATCTAGAAAAACTGCTCATTTTTAACTTTGTATATATGTGTCAGAAAGTTTAAAATAACAGTTGTGTAAATTTTATTTTATTTATAAGTCATTTATTTTATTATATATTTTTGTTTTACATCCAAAACTAGCAAAAAATATTGATATTTAGTAATTTTTTGTCAAAAATTCAACCTGTAAGCCACGAAAGCAAAGTTTAAAATAAATAATGGGGATTTTATATTGTTTTGCAATAAAAGGAGTTGGAAAATGACACTTGCTTCCCAGGAACAAAAATTGTGTTACATAGTATAATTCATCTGTCAATTACTTTAAGTCCTTTACGAGTTTCTTAAGAACATAAGAACATAAGAACATAAGTTCAGAGATATTTGAGATTAGCATAACGCAGAAAAACTGTCATTTTTCCCATTTTGAAGCAGAGGATAATACTCACCATTGAATGTCTGTTCGTTTCATTTTTTCCATTCCGTTTCTTCTACTGAGAAACTATTCATGCTTAGTCTGACAATGTCTGCATTGGCTAGGAATTTTGTTCACGTTAGCTTTGAGGATGAGAAATGTTGAAATTGTTTGCCCTGGGATGGGGTAAATAGCTTTTTATTATGCTGACGCTAGATTTTGTTTAATTTACCATATTCTTCCTGTTTTAGTTTTTGTGTGTGTTAGAAATCTGAATATTTATTTCCTTTCTTTTCCTGTTACCCCATTTAACTAATTTTATTGATTATCACTCCAAGAAAAAAAACATTTCCAAAGGTTTTAAAATTTCCTTTAACCCAAAAAGTTTTTTTTCTTTTGCCCAGTTAGAAAATGTTGTCTTTTTTGGGTTTAGGGAAAATAATTGGGGGTTGGGGATTGTTAAAAAATGGGGTAGGTTGGTAGGTTTTTGGGGGAAAAATGTAAGGGTTTGCAAAAAAAGTAAATGGCATTAAAAGGGGGAGAGAAAAAAATTTACAATCAAAAAAATTTTGGATGAATAATTTTTGGGAAAACTTTCCCGTTCTTACATTTTTGATTTCACCCCCAAAAAAACATTTACTTTTTGCGTTAAACATTTTTGAAAAAAAAAAAGGCTTTTTGGTAATTAATATGGGGGTAAAATATATATTTTTAATATTTTTGTTAATTAATGGAATTGAAATGTTTTTTTTGGGGAAGGAATTAAAACCCCAAAGATATTTTTTTTAAAGCAAAAAAAAATTTTTACCCGGGATCAAATGGTTGAATTTAAGGGAAAAATTTTCCTGGGGTGGGTGGGAGTTCCAAATTCCCACCCTTTTAATATTTTACAATAAAGTTTATTGGGTTTTTAAACATTCTGAAGAGAAAAACATCTGGTATTATACTGTGTGGATTAGTACTGTTGGGTATTTCCCCGAAAAGTAAAAAAATTAGGTAAATGATTTTAAAATTAAGGAAGGGGTTTAAACTCATGATAATCGGGGGTTGATGGGGGAAAATACTTTTGAACATAAAAATAAAAGGGAAAAAAAATTTTTTTTTAAAAAAACTTGGCACAGAGGGGGTTTAGTGGAAAAAAAAAAAAAGGAAACAGGAAAAGTTTTTTTTTTTAAATTTTATTATTATGTTTAGGGGGCGGGAGGATTTTTGAAGGGGTTGGATGTAAAATTTGGTAAAAAAGGGAGTTTTTAAAATTGGGGGGAAAAGGGGTAAAATTGAGGAGGAAAAAATAAAAAGGTCGAGAGGGAAAAATTCCAAAATTAAAACATGGGGGTTTAGAATGGCAAAAAATTTTTTAAATTGCGTGCGTTGGGGGGGGGGGGTTTTTATTTAAAAGGGACGGGAAAACCCCAAATTAGTTGGAGGGGGGAAATTTGAGTTTTAAACTGTAGAGGGTTTAAAAAAGGGTGATAAATGAAAAAGAAGTTTTTTTGGGGGAAAAGTGTTGTGGGAGGGCTTGAATTAAAAAAAAAATATTATTTTATTTTTTTAAACCAGGGGTTTTCCCCCCAAGGCGGGTGGTAAAAAGAAAAATTTTTTTCAAACGCCCCCGAATTGTTTCCTAAGTTTTTAAATGAAAAATAAAAAATTTAATGCGGCACGACCCCATTAGGATAATGGTCTTTCCCAACCCCTTAAAAAGATTTGTAAAAAAAAAATAAATAAAAAAAAATTTTTATTCACCCCATCAAACCGCAGGCCTGGGGGAATAAACCCCTCGCACCAAAACCCCCTTTCCCCTCTTCCAATTTTTTAAAAGGGCCCCTCCCCCGCCTTTTTCCCATCGATGAACCCCTTTTAAAGTATTCTTTTTCGCCCACCCCTTTTCCGAACCCCTAAAAACCCCCTTCCTCACCTCAAAATTTTTTGGAAAACCCCCTTTCCTCCAAATTCCAAACTACGTTTCTCTGTTTTAACCCCCACAAAAACCCCTAAACCCTCACTCCACGCCCCCCCGCCTTCTCCTCGCTGAACATTCTACCCCATGTTCCACCCTTAAGCTTGTAAAACCCCCAAACATTCCCCCCTTTCCCCAAAGTTTTTGAAAAAGCCCCCTTTTCCCCCCTACTCCCCCTTAAAATTATATTCACCCACCTTTCCTGACCCACCCCTAAAAAAGTCCACTCCCTTTCTGAAAATTCACCTCCATTTTCCCCCTAAAACTTTTTAAAAAACTTCTCCCTAATCTTTTTTTTTCCAAAACCCATTTTTTCCTTACACCTTATTTTCTTTTTTTCCCCCCTCCAATTAAATCCCCCAAATTCTAACCTCCGAACCCCCAAAAATCTATTACCCAAAAAAAGGCCCCTTAAAAAAACCCCCATTTTAAATTTTTTTTTATCTTTTAACCCCAACCTTTGAACCCTTTTCTTCTTTCAACCCCCTAAAAATTAAAAAACCACCTGAAAATTCCCCCTTGTCAAGGCCATTTTAGGGGAAAAAATTTTCCTTTTCCCCAAATTTTAAAATTTGAGTCTTATTTTTAAAAACTCTTCCTTCCCAGAACCACCTTACCCTAAAAACCAACATTACTTCCCCCCAACCAACCCTTCAACCCTTTTTCCCCAAACCAAAAATCCAAAAAACCCTTTCCTATTTTTAATACTTTTCCTTTATGTTTCAAACTTTTAACACCGGCCAACCCCCCCCCTTTTCCCTGCCCCCCTTTTTTCCTTTCATTTTTTTCCCCAAACTTTTTACCAAAATAATACTTACCAAAATTTAAAGGTTACTAAAAACTTTCCCCCCCCTAATTTTAAACCTCTTTTACCCCTTTGCCTTATCCTTCTCTCTTAATTTTTTTTATAAACCCCTTTTCCATACTTTTTTAAAATAATTCCCCCAACCCATCCCAAAATATTCCCACCTTTTTTTAACTTTTTCTTTATACAAGGTCCCCCCCCCTTTCTTTTCCATCCTAGAATTCCCCCACAAAAAAAATCCCTTTTTCCCAAAAATTCCCAAAAATGTTTTTTCCCCTTTCCTTTACCCCAAATCCCGTTTCCCTACCCTAAAATTTAAAACTTTCCTAAAAAATTTCCCCCAAACCCCCCAATCTCTCTTCCAAATCTTTCCCCCCTTTTTAAACAAATCCTTTTGTTTCTACTTTTCCCTTAACAATTCCTAAAAATTTTTCTTTTTCACTTTTTAAAACTCTACCCCATTTTATTTCTCTTTTTTTTAATTGCCCCATTTTTTAAACCTTCCTTTTCTCCAAAATTTTTTCCCCTTTCACCATTTGTAAAAATTTCTCATTGCTCTTTTTTTCCCTTACACCTTTTTACTCTTTTTTCCCCAATTCCTTTTCCCTCCCCCCCCCCACTTTCCTGTAAAAAACTTTTTCAAAACCAACTTTTTCCCTCCCCAACCCTCTTACCCCATTCCATCTTCTTCCCCCACATTCCTAAAAAATTTCCCAACCCCTCCTTTTTTTAAAAAAAATTTCACCCCCTTTTCCCCATTCCTTTTTCCTTTTATCCCTCTACCATTGGGGAAACTCCCCTAGTTTTTAAATATACTTTCCCCCTCTTTCCCTGTAATCCTCTTACCCGTCTTTTATCCCCCAAACTAACAAAAAACACTTTTTTGCCCTTTAACTTGAAACTTAATTTATCCTCTTTTTCTAAAATAAAATTTAAACAAAAACTCCCTTTTTTCTTAAATCAACCCCCAATTTTTTTTCCCCTCCCCAAATTAATAAACCCTTTCTAAATTTTCTTACAGCATTCGGGGTCCCCAAAAATTTACCTCCCCCAAATTTTAAAACCCATACTTCCCTTTAAATCTCCAAAATCTTCCGGTCCCTCATTCCTCTCTCCCGGTCAAACCCCTTAATACAAACTTCTCCTAAAACCCTTTCTTTTCCCCCAAATTTTTTTTCATTTACACCTTTTTTTCCCCCCTCCTTTCTTTAAACAAAAACCCCCTTCCCTTTTTAACTTTCAATCCCCTTTTCCCCCTTTTATTTCCCCCACAAAAACCCCCTACCCCCCTTCACTTTTTTTTCCGGGGAAACTTTTAATTCCCTTTTTTTTAACCCCTCTTTTTTGTACCCAAATCCAACCTTTTCACCCCATTTATAAATTTTTTTTTCTCCTTTTAAAAGCTAAGGATGGGTTTTAAAATTTTTCTCCCCTTTTTTTTTAAAAAATCACAGGGGGTTAGGGGAAAATTTTTTTTTTATTTCCCGGCAATGGGGAAAAAAAGAAAAAAGGCTAGAAAAAAAAAAAACCCTTATGAGGGGGTTTAAAAGCAGGCTTTTTAAAAGGGAAAATGAATAGGGTAGAATACCCCTGTTTCTTGGGTTTTTTATAAAGGGAAAAGAACCGAATCCAATATGAAAAAAGGGTTTCTGCCAAAAACCGGGGGGGGAAAGTCCCCCTGGGGTTTCTGTAAATTAATCCTTGTGTCCCCAAAATAAAGCTGCAAAAGGGGAAAAATAGCTTTTTGCCGAAAAATAAGAAAAATTGTTTGCAATTTTTTCCAAAAAATTTTTGAACCAGCGAAAAAAAATTTTTTTTGGGGTTTTTTTAAATTTTTTGGTTATTAATTTAATTTTTGGTTTAAAATAAAAAAATTGGTGTTTAAATATTTTAAATTTTCTATTATTTGGTCAAATTTTTTTTTTCTTTTAAAAATAATATTTTTTTAAATTAAAGGAAAATTTAATATACCTTTATTTTTTGGAAAATTTAATGACTTGCTTTGAAAAATATTAAATGGTAGGTTGGAAAAAGAAATTTGGGGGCCCCCGTAAAAGAAAGCAAATTGGGGGCCCGAATAAAAGGGGAAGAAAAATTGGGGCCCTAAATAGAGGGAGGAGCAAATGGGGCTGAATGAAGGAGGAAAAAACTGGGGGTAATAAGAAAAAATTTAGGACCCCCCCTAACAGAGAAAAAAAATGGGGGGGGGGGGGGGTTGGGGGGGGGGGGGGGGGGGGGGGGGGGGGGGGGGGGGGGGGGGGGGGGGGGGGGGGAATTAGGAACCCCCCAAAGAAAAAGGAAAAAAAATTGGGGCCCCCCCCAAAAAGAAATTGGGCCGATAACAGAAGGAGAAAGGGGGGGGCCCCAAAAAAAAAGCAAATTGGGGGCCCAAAAACGGAAGAAAAAAATTGGGGCCCCAAAGAAAAAAAATTAGGGCCCCAAAAGGGGAAACAAATTGGGGCCCCCAAAAAAAAGGAGGAAAAAAGGGGGGGGGGGGGAAAGGGTTTGGGCCCCCCTTTAAAAGGGGGGCGAGGGGGGCCCCCAAAAAAAAACAGAATGAAAATGGGGGCAAATAGAAGAGAAAATTTGGGGCCCCACGGGGGGCAGGGGGGATAATTTAAAAAGTTGGGTTTTGGGGGCCAGGGGGAAAAAAATTGGGGGGAGGTCCCGAAAAAACTGAGAAAATTGGGGCCCCAAAAAGCAAAATTGGGGGGGCCCCGGGGGGAAAGGGAAAGGGGGGCCCAAAAGAAAGGAAATTGGGGCCAAATGGAGGAAAAATTGGGGAGGCCCCAGAGAAAATTTGGGGGCCCAGAAGACCCAAATTGGGGGCCGAAGAAAAAAAAGGGAAAAACCCAAAGGGAGGGGAAAAAAATTTGGGGGAACCCCGGGAAAGGACAAATTGGGGGGCCCAAGGCAAATTGTTGCCCCAGGAAAGAAATTTGGGGGGCCCGGAATAAGAAAAAATTGGAAATTTGGGAAAGAAAAGCAAATTGAGGCCCAAAAGAGAAAATTTGTAGCCCCCAAACAGAAAGAAAAATGGGGGGGTGTCCAAAGAGAAAATGACCCCCAAATAGACAGAAATTAGCCCAGGGGAAGGAGCAAACTCGCCCCGCGGGGAGGGGGGAAGAAACAAAAAGGGGGGCCCCTTTTGGGGAAAAAGATTCAGGGTTGGCCTGGAAGGGGTGTAAAACCCCTCGTCTGCAAGGTTTTTTTCCCAAATTTTCCGGGGACCCCTTGGGGAGGGCGATTTTGGGGGTGCCTAAAAGGTTTGCCATCTTTTTCCAATTAATCGTGGGGGGATGGGGGGTTCAAGCGGGGGGGTGGGGGAAAAATTCCCCCTACTTTTCGTCATGGACGTGTTGGTTTACCGGGGGTGAAAGCCAAAGTATTTAGGGGGAAAGGGGTGACCTGGGGAATGTTATTTAACATTGGGAATGAAAATTTTTCATGGCAAAAAAGGGGGGGTTTTTGGGAGGGGGGTCCTGGTATTTGGGAAAATGACGGGGGACCCCTTTTTCCCTTTAAACGTTCGGCCATTTAAAACGAGGTTTTGGGAAACTCGTGGGAAAAAAGGGGTTTTTTGGGTGATTTTGCCAAGGGGGAGTGTAAAAGGGGGCCAAAAAACCCGGGTTGAAAAGGGGGAAAAGGGAGAGAACGGGGGTGATATGGGGAAAACCTGAAAGGAGGGCATCCGGGAGGGGGAAGGGGACGGGGACGGCCCGGGTGGGCCCAGCCCTTTCCCCGCACAGTTAGGGGATGTGGGCATTCCTTGGGCCCGGGGGAAGACTTCAGAGGGGTGAAGGCGGGTAGAGGGAGGCCATGGTGAACGTGAAGGAAAAATCCTTTGAAAAAAGGTTTCTGAGGATAACTTTAAGATGGTGGGGAGTCCTGTTCGATTTTAAATGAGCAACTTGGAAGATTGGGAAATGCAGATGACTCGCCAGGGGGGTGGTGGGAATGATTGAGGTGAATGCTGAGTTTCACAGGGAGCATCCCGTGAGTTGAAATGGATGCAGAGAGTTCAACCGTAAGAGGGGGGCACATATCCCACTCGGATGATTTTTTGACCCCGGCACAGAGACCGGGGAAAAGCCGTGGGTTGAGTGGTGCGTGGGAGCTCTAAAGGTACGCCTGGTCCGGGGTTGGATAGGGAACCCCAAGTGGGCAGTGGAGAGAAAAGTGGAAGAAGCAGAACACTGGAAGATGCGGAAAGGGGAAATGGGCAGAGGGTGAAAACACTAAGTAGGTTTTTCCCTGCAGACAGTGAATATTAATGGATTTGTGCAGAGAGAAGCTCCCGTGGGTAGAGGGGTTTTTTAAAACGTTAAATTTTAGACATTGTTTGGCAGGAACAAATTTCAAGCTGGGAAGGGGAAATTGAGGTGGTGGGGACAGAGTGTTGTGATGTATTCCCCAGCGAATGAAGGGAGGGGGGAAACTGATCCCAGAGACAACCCCCTTTTTTGGGTTTTTAGGAAGTGAAGGGGGGGGGCGTGTGTCAAAAATGGGTGGTGAGAGGTTGAGGATGGGGATAGTTTGTGGTATGTGCCGGCTGAGAAAGAGTAAGGGGAAAGAATGAATTTGTAATAATGTATTGGTATATTTTTTGTGGTATTACCGTCAGGACTAGTTGGTGGGGACTGGAACGTGTGGTGCGTAGGAAGGTGGGAACCAGGGGGGAGGGTGTTTTTTGGGAGGTTTAGGGGTCTATTTTGGGGGTGTGGGATTGGGGTAAAGTTGAGGGGTAAACGAGATAAGCACACATTTCATAGAAAGGGCTATGCTGCACGACTAGATAGGTTGTATGTACAAGGGGGTGGGGTTTACGCGGGGGGCAGACGGTGAATTCGTTTATTCGTCAAAGGGGGGTTTATGCGATTTAAAATTGGGACGGTTGCTAAAAGATATTTGGGGGACTGAACTGAATGTACGAACTGGGGTGAGGGGGGGGAGGGAGGGGGATTTTTTTAAAGTTTTTGGGAGGACTTAATGGGGGGGGTAAGGTGCAAGCGTTTATTGGGGGGGGGTGGGGGGGGGTTCGAAAGGGGGGGATCAGACAAAATTATGTGCAAGGGAAAAAATGAGGGATGGTGAATATGGGGTTCAACAGAATTTTGGGGGGGGTTGCAGGGTTGTTTGAGGGGGTGCTGTGGGAGTTGTATCCAAAAGGAGGAAAAGAAGCATTAAAGTGGCAGATAAGAGATATCACAATGAGAGATTTGATGAGGCGAGGGGCAAGGTGGGTTAGAGGAGGCGATTTGGGTGACAGGCCGTCAGCCTTTTTTACGGGGCCAGCGGAGACGCGGTTGGAATGGGGATTTATAAGTGATTGTACCAGAACTTAGGGGGTTTTAACGAAGGGTAGGGGTTGCGAAACTACTGAGGGCATGATTTGGTTTTCTGGATATTGGTTGGAAATAAATTTTTGGAGTGTAGGAGAGAACGGGGAGGGTTTAGGAGATTGGGAAAATTATCTTGTGTGCTGATGGGAAATGATGTAGGCATTGGGAGGGGTATTGAAAAGGGGGAAGTATGGAGAGCTTTGGAGAATAGGCAAGGGAAAGCGCCAGGTAAGAGGTTACCCCTTTTGAATTATGTGAAGCATTGGGTTTTTTGAAGGATTTTTAGTGAATCATGAAGTGATGAAAAGTGAGGGGAGGGTGGGTGAGTTGCACGTACCACAGTATAGTTTGATTTTCCCAAAAGGGAAAGGCCCTACTACAGTGCGAACTAAAGGGGATTGTCTTTTATGTGCTGATTTTAAAAATATTCGCAAAAATCTTTGGGGAAAATTTGGGGGAAATGCTGATAGAGTTGTTGCGAGAGGCAAAAGGGGGGCCGGGGGGGACAATGTATAGGGGCATGGAAAATAAAAAATTTTGTGGGAAAATTGGAGGGGGGGAATAAAAGGGGGGGGGGGTTTTCTTAGCATTGATTGGCGGGAGCGAGATTGCGTAGAACAGAGGCACGTGGCATATTTCGGGGGCGGGTTTTTGGGGAAAGGGAAGGGCGTTGGATTGAGACTTTGTAAATAGGGAAGGTGCACGTGTGAGGTGAATGGGAAATTTGGGAGAGTGGGTTTCAAGGGTAGAGGCATAAGGCAGGGTTTTCCCTGCTCAATGTTGTTTTCTTGTAAACAGGATCCTTTTTACAGGGGAGTGGGGAAATGTTTAGGGGGGGATGTGGTTGGAGAAGGAGGATGGGGAAAAATAGGGATGTGATGAAAACAATTCTAATGAGCAAGAGGAAAGTTTACATGAGGTGTAGGATGTGTGGTGGTTTTGAAGGGTTAAAAGGGTTAAGAGTGAATGTGGGAGAAAATCGAAAGCTTTGGGAAAAGGCGTTGATGTCTTGTTGAGGGAAACTGTCCTAGATTTGGAGGACCCAAGGGTTAGTTCTGGGGGGCGGTTGGAAAGATGGTATGGGGGAGATGCGTTTTTGTCGACGGAAGTTAAAGGGTTTAAGGTGCATGCAAGGGGGTGGGGTGCTCAGGGCGGTTTTCAGATGTCTTTTAAAGGGAAACTTCCTAAACTTTTGGGGAGACCCAAGCTTTTTTCTGGGGGCAGTTTGAAAGATGGTTGGCAGGAGATGAGTTTTGTCGACGAAGAGTCTAAAGGATTGAAGGGGATTTCAGTAGAGGTGGGGGTGCTCGGACAGTGCTTCAGATGTCCAAAGCAGGGGAGGCGGGACCGAAAAAGGACTGCAGCATCACGGGTTCGATGATTGCTCACTTGCCCAACGCCCGGAAAAAAGTCTTGGGGGGGGGTACAGGAGAGAGAAAGGGAACCCAGGATAAGGGATTGCAAAGGGGATTCCCCAAAGGGGGGGGGGAAGAGGTGGCGAAAAAGAACTGGGTAAAGCAGTGCCGTGGACAAAAGGAAAACCCTTTGTTGAATTCAAGGTTTTTCTTAAATATTAACGATTGAGAGCTGAGAGGAAACTTAATGGTTTAATGAGTATTTGGGGCGATTAAGTGTGGATGTGGGGATTCTTACAGAATATAAATTTTGGGCCCGGTTTTGATTTTGGGTATGGTGGTTATAATGTTAAAATGGAAAATGCGACACTTTGAAAGTGGGGGGCCATTTTGGTAAAAGGAAATAGCCCCCCTTTTTAGTAAGGTAGTGAAGGGGGGGGGGGGAGGGTAAATTTGAGTGGATGGAAAACCGGGGTAGGGTTCCCATAGTTTAGTAGTGTATAGGCCCGGCGAGGGGGATGTGAGTATTAAAAAATAAATTTTTTCAGGGGCGAAATGCCTTTTTTTTTACGTGGTTTACCGAAGTTGCAATAATGGCGGGATTTTGGGTTGTGTGTACGTCGTAAAGATGTAAGCCTAAGGTGCGGGATGTTTTTTTGTGTTATTGGGGGTTTATTGACCGGGGTGGGGTTAAAGGATGTGTCGGGGGGGAGGGGGGGTAGAGCTACCTTTATAAAAAACGGGTTTTGGGAGTTGGACCGAAAAATTTCGTGCCTTTTGGGGGTTTCTGTGCGGAGGGTGAATGTGATGATGAGGTTTTTTTTGGATCATAGAGGTGTTGTAATAATATGGTATTGCGGTGTGCCTCGGGGGGTCCCTCATTTTGGAAATTAAAATTTAAGGTTAATGAAGGAAGAGGATAGTCTTTTGTCTTTTTGACAAAATTGGGGATCGTTTTTTGGGAGAAACACCCGGGGGTGTTGCCATGGTTAATTGGGGGAAAAGTAGCCAAAAAGATTAAGAAAATTTTTTTTTTAATCGAGGGAGAGATATTAAACAGTTACAATACGGTTTTCAAAATTTAGAGGGGCATTGCGGAATGCTAACACAATTTATGCAATTATCCTGTTATTGAAATTTAAAATTTGAAGGAACATATCGAAATTTACAAAAAAGAGGTTTTATGGGGGGAAAGGCTTAAGGGGGGGATGAGGAGGGTTTTTTGGGGAGATCGGCCGTCGCGTTGTTGAGAGTCAACAAGACGTGAAGGGAAAGGGTTAATGGGGGGTTTTAATGTTTAGGAGGTATGCAAGGGTTTAAAAAATAACAGGTGTTGACGGGCGACTGAGGGTATGTGGGTTTTTGTGCTTGGGTTCAGTTGAAAACGCGAAGTGGGGAAAAAGCGAAAAAGCATTACAGTCCATTGGAAGGTTTTTGCGGTGTGAGTTGACAAGCATTCGATTCGTTTTTGGGGGGGCCGATAAAGGGGTGTGAGACATGGGGAAACTTTTCCGGGGTGCAATTAGGAAGGCACCAGAATTTTGGGGGGGCCCACGACTTTTATCTTCAAAATTGAAAACGTTTTTTAAAAGGGGTTTTTGGGAAGATTTTTCAATTCCCTTTAACGGATCGGTCTTGGGCCAGCAAAACATGGGTGTGGGCTTCTGTGCCTAAAGGTGAGCCATTAAAAGTCAAAGCTACTGCTATTTCGTTTTTTGTGTGGTGATTTTAAGATTTTTGCAAGGGTTTTAGCTAACGAATAAAAAAAGGGCCTGGGTAAATGATGATAAGGGGCAATATGGGGGCCGGGGAAAGGGCTATTATGACGGGGACGGTTTTATTAAAAGTTTTATTGAAGAAAAAAGGGAAAATTGGGAGGGGGGGGGGGTGTTGGCTAAAGACTGGGGGGCGGCATATGAAAATGTAAAAACGGGGAACGTTATGGAAGATTATGAGTTGGGAGCGGTTTGGAGAGGAAATTTTTTCAGGGCCAAAAAACGTTTCAAAATGCCCTTGAGGGGCAGGGAAAAGGAAGGTTGGAAACAAATCAATGAAAGGGGGCTACGTCAAAGGGTTTTCCTTTTCACAAATATTTTTTTAGTTTTTACGGATCCCTTTTATAAGGGAAATTTGGGTCTTATTACGCAATGGGGTAGGAAAAAAAAGGGGTGGGGGGGGCTGGCATTTGTTGGATAGTTTACGACACAACGATTTTTGTAAGTGGTAACAGGGATTTGGGGCCCCGGGTGGAAAAAATTTGTGAATGTTTTTGAAAAAGGCTTCTGGGGTCAATTTTAAAAAAAAGAAAAAGAAGTAATGGATTTGGGATGGGTTAAATGAGGAATGTGAAGATTTTAAAAGGGGGAAAAAGGGGGACCAATTATGATATGTGGGATCGTTTTTGTAATGATATCAAGTTTCCAACAAAAAAATTCAGTGCGTATTGTAGATTGTACGAAGGCCTTAGTGGTTTACGAGTGCACACTTACTTTGCATCAAGGAAAATTTCAACGAAAAGTTCTATTTTAAAAGTAAAAAGGCAAGTAGCAGTAAAATATCCCTACTTCTTAGGAGATACAAAGGTTTTTTTAAAAGCGCGTTTTGATTCATTTGGGGGGAGGAAACGAAAAGGTTTAAATAGAGCGGTTTACACAACCCGGTTGGCCCCAGGAGGGGTGGGGCTTTTAAAACTTTGAAAAGAGGGTTATATGTGTTTTTGAAAAAGTGTTATAAAACGTGAGGGGGGGGGGGGGGAGGGGGAAGGGGGACTTTTATAAATACGTCAGGATAGAAACGGTGGGGGTGGTAGGGAATTCATAAAAGGTGAGGCAATTTACGGGTCATCATAAACATGAGAATCCCCACATTAAATTGGGAAACCTGATGGTGTGGAGGTAGGGGGTGTACTGGGTTTTAAAAGGGGTTTAAACCGATGGTTGATTTGGGGTAAAATTTTGGGGGGTTTGAACAAAAATTTCGTTTTAAAAAAAAAGTCGAGGGAAAATTTGTATGTTTTACATGGGGTTTACCGTCTGGAAAGGTTTTATTCCTAAAAGAAAACGGGAGGATGGGGGTAGCAAGGCTTTTTGGCGGATTGGACACTATTTTCCATATGGTGTATTTTTGCGAATGTATTGAACTAATAAGGGTTTGGTTGGGTAAGGTTATAAGGTTAGTGGGAGGGGGGGGGGGGTTGCATGTGTTGAGGGTTTTAAGCTTAGACTTGGGTGGGGTGAATCAAATGGTAGAGAATGCGGTAGGGTATATAATTACGGATTATATTTATATGTCTTGGGCTATGAGAGGAGCGAACGTGTGTGAAAGAATTAATGCGTTAACAGCAACTTTTTATAGGACAAAGTGTAGGAATAAGGAGGTGTATGGGGGGAGATGGGAGAGGGATTTAAGTGAGGGTTATAGGAATTTCACATTACGGGATTTAAGGGAGTTGACAGGCAGGTAAGGAGGATGAAATGGGCTGGTTTCCTAGAATGGGCGGTAGCATGATGAGTTTGTTTTATGGAATGTTATATGAGGTATGTCCGGGGTGCAATTTTAACATTATATGTTCTGAGTATTTCAAGTACAATACAGTTATATTTGGAATTGTCGACTTATAACTTTATATATATTTACTTTCATGTATATATCATTAATGGTTTTTTCTTATGAACATTTTCAATGAAATTCAATACATATTTTCTATGCGTATTTATAATTTTGATACAATGTGTTAATGTAAAAAAAAAAAAAGGCTTTTTATGTTTCAGTTTAATTACAATGTATTTTTGTAAGCACAATTGAATTGGTTGTCAATAGAGGCATAGTGATATATTAGGGTATTGTTTTTCTTTTTGATTTGTCTAGATGGTGGCAATACTATGTATGTAGCTAAACCATACCCCCGGCCGGGATTGAACCCACGGTCATAGAGTATGGTTTGTTTGCAATCGTGTCATTACGATTTCTTGAGTCGAGTTATGTAGTTAAGTTTTTTAGGAAACCTTGAAGTTGAAAAGAATGAATGAATTATTCGTGGTTGAGTCGACGTATTTATTATAAATGACGTTGGAAGTGATTGTGTTTAATTTGACAATATACTTTATATTATTATTTATATGTATGTACCTGAATGGTAAATTGAAGTCTGAATTTTAGAGATGAAGAGTGGGTTTTCCTTTTTATTGTTCTTTTTTTTTCTTTATGGTAATACAAGGTTGTGTCATGTATACCAACGAATATGGTCAGGGGTATATGGTAAATTTTCGTGTTGATTAGATATTTATAATACAGATGGAATACTAGGCTTAGGTTAGGGTAAAATTATGATAATTGTGAAATGTTCCTTGATACAATCGGCTCTTTATTATGCAAATTGGGTAGAATGGTTCTACGTATGGCATTATTGATAAATGTTGAGCTAATTCTAATTGTAGGTACGATGTGCAATGTACATGTGCACACCTGGGCGAGCAGCTGCGCGGACCGTGCAGTTCTAATGGACATGTATGGTCGGTGTGGGTGTTCACTAGGATGTGTCCTTGACATCATAGGTTCAATTATTTTTTTTTATATTTTATTTAAAACATCATAAATTACAAGGTAGTATAAAATATTAAATACCACAATAATACAGGATATGGACAAGATTACGAAGAATTATATCACAAGTGCAAGAGAAAAATTTTGAAACACGCAAAATACATACACAGCATGCACTGACACACATTATACAAAATGATAATATATCTGACACATACACACAAAACTGTTGGAGGGGGCGGCCCCCCCCATGAAAACTCATCTATAAATACGCCCACATCATTCGCACACGTATTGATCACAGCAGTGATCAAACATAAATTTTTGTAACTTTATATATACATGCAACTGTTTATGAGATTTAACTTATGAACAAAGTCTGGTAATTATCCGAAAACATTACTCTATAACAAAAATAAGTATTACACAAAATTGCATAAGCGTATAAAGCAACAACAACTGCAAGATTTTTACAGCATACGTTGCATCAGCAACGAAACTTAATAACATTACAAAAGTGATGAAAAACAAATTATGTAAAAACAAATATAAACCCCTTCTAAGAGGAAAGAAATTCCCTACAAAATTACAATAAAAAACTGCGAAAATACATACCAGAAAAATTATCTTTGCAACAACTGGTAGACTAACATGCTCAGTGACTTCTATAACTCTCTTTTAATCACAAGGACCTATTTTATACAAATCTTGGGCTAATCAAATCTTGCACACAAAACTTACATGTCAACACAGCACCACTCAGTACATACCTTCCCGACCCTCACATTCCTTCGCCAGTCCTTTACCTTATACACTCTCCCTCCGAAAAACTAATGGCAACCCGCTTATAAAGGAAACCAGTCCTTTACGTATAATTAGCTCGCCAACTGAATGAGACCATTGACCGTAAGTTTGCAGTAGGTCTCCGGAAAACGTGTCATCCACTGTCCCCCGTAAATAAGTTTGTTTCTGCAAACCGTTCTATATATGCCCGCCGCAATTGCCCTAATCCTAATTCTTCCTCCTCCCGTGTCCCTCATTCCCCAGGAAATATACAGAAAATCCACCACTACATACATAATCGCCCTTTTCACTTCTCTGGAGACCCCGCGTACTTCTAATGTTAAGGCTCGCAGGGTCTCGACATTACCCCCACCCATCAACCTAAAAACCTTCGCTAACCACACCCTTACCTCCCTCAACTCTTCACAGAAATAAACCGCATGAAAAACTGTTTCCTGTTCTCCACAGTGATCGCAGGTCTGTTCCCTCACCAATCCCATTGAACACAAAACAGCTTTCGATGCTAATATCCCCATCATAAACCTATATACAAACTCCCGTACTCTCGGCATTAACTTTAGCTTTCGAAAGTCATTCCATATCATACCCCAATCATACAAAGGATAAACCGATACCCCCTGTATGATTTCCTGCCTTCTGCTCATCGTCACCAAACGCCCCACCCTAAGTTTTTCCACCTCCCTAATCAATAACAATAACCTCAGCATATCCTCGCATTCAATTAATTCTTTTCCGCTCCACCATCTTCTCACATCCTTCATCACTTTCCCCACTCGAACCCCTCTTTCCCCCCTCTCCCTAACGAACCTCTGTTTCACATATAAAGCCTTTACTCTCGGCCCCAACGCTAAAAGGCCTACTCCTCCACTGCGTATATTCGACATCACCACCTCCTTGCTTAGCCATGCCCTCCCGAAACCCCAAACATAACGTAATGCCCTCCTCTGAATCTCATGTATGTCTGGAGTCCGCATTGGATACACCACAGCCATACTCCATACTTTGCTATAAACTAATGAATTTACAATTATCGCCTGCTGTTGTAAGGTGACGTCCCCCGCCCGTGAACTCCTTAAACTTTTTACTGCCTTCTCCACCACCACCTCCGAATTCACCTGCCTAGCCTCCCGCGCATCTGCCATGTATATAACTCACAAATTTTTAGCCTATCCACTACTTCCCACCCAAACTCCAACCCCAAGCCCCTCCCCCCACCCAGGCACCCACCTCCAGCAAGCTTGATTTTGCTCTGTTCACCCGCATGCTAGATGCCCTCCCGAAAAGCTCCAACACACTTTCCACCGTATGCAACCCCTCCACTCCTGCCATCAGAACAGTGGTATCATCCACATACCCCACCACATCTATACACCCATCCTTCTCCCCATTTAAAATCCCCCTCCCCTCAACGAGCCCATAATATGGATACTGCATACACGCAAACAATATTTGAGACAGGGGACACCCCTGTCTCAAACCCCTCTCCATCCTTACAGGCCTTCCCAACCTACCATTAATTTGTACTCGCACCATTGCAGATGAATACATTGTATCAACCCACCTCACCACTCCCATGCCAAAACCGAGATGCAACAAACTAGCCCTCAGAAAGTTTCTATCTACACAGTCGTATGCATTTTCCCAATCAATGCCCAAAAGCCCTCCCCCGTTGCAACCCTCCAAAAAATCCCTAATGCGGCCATGCCCATCTCTCATGCTTCTGCCCGGAATACCCATCTGCCCCTTATGAATAACCTCACCTAACACCTTCTTCATCCTATTGCCCAATATCTTCGGGAAAATCTTGTAGTCGGCACACATTAGCGAAATAGCTCTGTACTCACTCAATACTCTTCCCTCTTGCTTTTTGCGTACTAATACGACTGCACCCGTTCGCTGAGTCTGTTCTAACTGTCCTTCCCGTCGCATACAATTCATGACCCTCACCAGACAGTACTTAATGTGCTCCAATTGAATTCTATAAAAATCATTTGATATCCCATCTATACCCGGCGCCTTGTCAGTACTCATATTGAACACAGCCTCCTCAACTTCCCCCATGCTAATCTCACCTCCCATCCCCATGCCCTCCTCTCCACATGACCCTAAACCTCTCCCCCCCCACACCTCCTCAATAGCATCGCCCTCCTCCCCCTTCCCCCACTTCTTTTGGAACCAGAAATCAGCATAATTGCTCATGCCTTCTGTAGTATTCAGTACCTGTCCCTTGTGATAACCACCCATATACTCACTTACCTCCAAGTTTAAAATAGTCGAATCCCTCTGCCTTACCCTAAATCCTCGCAAAACACTTCCCGAAGATTTATCACCCCATAGCACAGCCTCCATTCCCGCCCTTACACGTACTGCATCAAATCTACCATTATGTAACTCTGCCAACCTGTCCTTGAGTTGCACCATGTGTCCGTACTGCCCCCCCCCCTTCCTCATAACACCCATTTAGCTGATATTCAAAATAGTTTTGCAACCCATACTTCCACCTTGCCTCTTCCCTTCCCTTCCTCTTATAGAAACCTGCTATACCCGGCTTAGCGTGCCTTTCCCACCATTCTAAGACACACGACTACCTCTCTAGAATCCCAAAAAGTTTGGCACCATTCCCCAAAAGCCATATTCACCTCCTCACTCCTCACGAGTCTTGCATTTAATTTCCAGGAACCCGATTGTATCCTAACCATACCTTCCCAATCAAGATCTGCTCTAACTGCCCTATGATCAGAAAACCCATCAAAAGTCCTGACTCCCAACACACGTACAGCTTCCGTTGCATAGATCCTATCTAATCTTGCAGCATAATCCCGTCTGACAAACGTTTACTCAACCTGCCAACTACCCCTCCCCACAACATCCAAAATCCCCACGTCTCCAAACACATTACGTAACAAGCCCAACATACACCCCGCCCCCCTCGGTTCCACATCCCCCCCCTAATAACACAATTCCAATCTCCCCCTATTACAGTGACTAAAGGTAAACCCCTTAAATAGTACATCAAAAATTCTCTCGCAAAGTTCTCCTTAACTCGTGCATTGCCATCTGCCGGCATATACACTCCTATAAAACAAACCCTCGTTGCACCCCACTCCCCCTCCACCCTCACGACCCTCCCCCCCTTCTCCCACCCCAAAATACGCAATGGACTGGTTTCCTTTACAGCCACAGCAACCCCACCTTTCAACCTCAAAGAGCCACTCACATACAACTTATATCCTTTCAAAGACAACTCACAACCAAAACTTATAATTGTGCTCCTGAATGAAACAATATATCTACATTAAATCTCCTTAAAAAACATTCCACCCATACTCTTTTAACCTCGGCTCTCAGGCCATTAACATTAATCGTTACAACCTTGAATTATGACAGTAAAGGCGGCTTGCCCCGCCGCCTTGGAATGGCACCCGCGTGACCTGACTGCTGACTAGAGCCCCGTTTGTCACCTTGTCTGTCCAGTCCCCCAACCCCCCCCCCCCTTAACCTTTAAACCTTTCAGTACTTCAGCACCGCTACACCCACTCTCCGGGAGATCCAACCTGGGCTTCCAAGACTTCTTCCCAGGTCTCTGCCTTGGCGTTAAGACGTCATCCATATCAGACGTCCCAGCTGTTCTCTTGCGTGAACCTCCATCTCCACATGTAACCTCCTCTTCCATGCACTTTCTGTGCACCTCAGCCACTACCGTGTGCTTCTTCCCCTCATTGCACACGGTCTTCCCACGTCCCGATGAGACTATAGTCTCCTCCAATGAGCGTCCACGCTGCTCATCATCCAGACTTCCATCCACCTCACTCAGGAAGGTATTCAAAACCTCATCCAACATTCCATCCTGTTGCATTACAGACTCACCGTCATCGTTCGTCGTCGTCGTCTGCTCAGGCCCCGTCCCCACAGGTAACGTAGCACAAGAGTCCGTCTCCGCCTCTGCTTTATCCACTTCCTCACTTCAACTGCACGATGCCTGCCTTTCGGCCGCATCTGTCTCCTGCACCACAGGACCCAACTGCTGATCCACCGGTGTTGGCATCTGTTCCCTCCGTCCTGGTTTCCTATGGCATTGGGCTGCCATATGGTCAAATGATCCGCACAGCCTACAAGTCCGCCTCTGTCCTGCATAGTATACGTATACCTGCGTTCGGAACTCTTCCAGTAAAACATGCGAAGGAATTGATTGCCGTAACGTCATCTTCAGATTGAAGGATCCCTCGGGCAGTCCCACATAAGCCCCATCCTTCCACACTCCCAATTCCGCCGCATGAATCTTGCCATAACGACGGAAGACCGCAACCACATCATACTCTGTAGCTTCAAAGGGAACATTCCTTACTTTTACGTATGTCACATAGCTGGATACATCATGTAGACATACCTCCACTGCTGTATTCACGGCCATCCTCTTCTCGTGGTACTTGTCAACTATGCTTGAGTAAAATCCAGCATTTATAAATTTTATGAAAATCCTCGTAACTCCGTTAACAGCCACACCATAAAGCTCTTCATTGGGTATCCCATACACATCACGAATAATCGTAGGGAGTAGCACCTGCATGGTAGAACTGCTTAGGGTACCACGTACCAGTTCCACACAGACAGTATTCACACGTCTGCCATGTCTATCCGCCATGTTGATTGCTCAAAACAGGCAAACTACGCAGAAAATCAACTAAATCGGGAGTGCCTGCGCAGCACGTCCACTCGGCCTGGAAGCGAAGAGGACAATGATGTTCAATTATTACCCTGTATTTCTTTCCGTGTTCAGAGCAGAAGGAATTTCGTCTGTAACTAAATGATGAATGTATACTTGTATTTTATCATTCTAGTGTACATAAGAGCAAGGATGATTAATTGGAGGAAGGGTTAATATAGGTTGTATGTTTTTTTACGAATGTTAACTTATCCACATGTATCTAGTATAGGACAGTTTTAAGTTTCGGTATCAGATTTTATAGTTGGTTATAGTTGTCATATTTGTTATATTGTTATGTTATTTGTTATTGTTTCAATATCTAATGTAATGTTTTTCAGTTATTGTCATATATTGTCATCTTTATGGTTTTTCCTTTTGTCTATTGTCTTTTTGTATGGTTTTAAATAAAATATAAAAAAAAAAATTTGCCCTAAATGCTCTGCATAACAAAGGCTTTCTATAAAGCAGTATGTCATTAATGTCAGCTAGGACTGTACTTGTAGAAATTAAGATTATTATTATTATTATTATTATTATTATTATTATTATTATTATTATTATTATTATTATTTTATTTATTATTATAATCAAGGGGGAAGCGCTAAACCCGGAGGATTATACAGCGCCTGGGGGGGGGGGATGTGGAAGGCATTCAGGCTTAATTCGGGGAACTGGAGCACAGATCCAATTCCCTAAATCAAGAGCCCCTCACCAACATCAAGGAACCTTCCTTGAGGGGATTATTAGTATTAATAATTTGAATGGAGGGTTTCAATCTGTCTACTACACTAGGGTCAATAAGGCTGATTGGTTGGTTAGTGGAGTTTAAAGTCTATCTACTACACGAGGGTTATCAGGGCTGCAACTCACCTGTATACCTACCGGGTATATACCCTGACAGTACATATCTCTCAGGATATATATGTTAAGAATTTGTTTGAATTCTTTGAGTACTAAAAAATTCTTGTCTAACGGTGGATAGGTTACCGCGCAACCCTTGTGTAGTCGAAAGGCTTCAAACCCTATTAACCAGCCTGTATACCACCAGTCAGGAATACTTTAATACCTAGAATGGGAATTAAATTCTCGGTGTATACACCGAGAAACATACACTTCTCGGTGTATAATTCCCGTGTTCATGAGGAGGTTAAAAACTCCGTGAATTATTATAATCAAGGGGGAAGCGCTAAACCCGGAGGATTATACAGCGCCTGGGGGGGGGGATGTGGAAGGTATTCAGGCTTAATTCGGGGAACTGGAGCACAGATCCAATTCCCTAAATCAAGAGCCCCTCACCAACATCAAGGAACCTTCCTTGAGGGGAAAACTCCGTGAAGAAACGACTCATTCAGAAGGTTCATGCAAAGCTTCGAAGCTTCGAAGCCTCGAAGCTGAGCTTGACGAAGCTTATTTTCTCTTACTGTGGTTGGAGCAGCTACAACAGGAGGGTCGCTCAACTACTCTCCTACCTCCAGGTAAAATACACTGAACTGTGTATATCATTCAGTATATATACACCCAGAGATGTGTATTTGTGTATATACACGTAGGTGTGTATACACATATACATTGAGAAGTGTACACCTTTAAGTGCATATACAGACATATATATCTATGTGTATATATACTTCTGTATATCAGTGTATAAAACATGTTTAGAAATGTTCAGACTGTGTATATTCCCTAAGGATTTAGCGCTCTCAAAATCAGTACTGAATGCGCCATTATTATCGATGCTTATATGGTAATGATTATAAATGGTAGTAAGCTAGTGAATTGTTATAAACGCTTATAAGTTCATAGTGTTATCGCGGGGAGTGTTGTCCCGGGGAGTGTTGTCCCGGGGAGTGTTGTCCCGGGGAGTGTTACCCCGGGGAGTGTTACCCTGGGGAGTGTTGTCCCGGGGAGTGTTACCCCGGGGAGTGTTGTCCCGGGGAGTGTTACCCCGGGGAGTGTTGTCCCGGGGAGTGTTATCCCGGGGAGTGTTGTCCCGGGGAGTGTTGTCCCGGGGAGTGTTGTCCCGGGGAGTGTTGTCCCGGGGAGTGTTATCCCGGGGAGTGTTATCCCGGGGAGTGTTGTCCCGGGGAGTGTTGTCCCGGGGAGTGTTGTCCCGGGGAGTGTTGTCCCGGGGAGTGTTGTCCCGGGGAGTGTTGTCCCGGGGGAGTGTTGTCCCGGGGAGTGTTGTCCCGGGGAGTGTTGTCCCGGGGAGTGTTGTCCCGGGGAGTGTTGTCCCGGGGAGTGTTATCCCGGGGAGTGTTACCCCGGGGAGTGTTATCCCGGGGAGTGTTATCGGGGGAGTGTTTTCGCGGGGAGTGTTATCCAGGGTGAGTTATCGCGGGAGTGTTATCCCGGGGAGTGTTATCTCGGGGAGTGTTGTCACGGGTGAGTTATCGCGGGAGTGTTATCGCGGGTGAGTTATCCCGCTGAGTGTTATCGCGGGTGAGTTATCCCGGGGACTGTTATCCCGGGTGAGTTATCGCGGGAGTGTTATCCCAGGGAGTGTTATCCCGGGGAGTGTTATCGCAGGGAGTATTATCGCGGGGAGTGTTATCCCGGGAAGTGTTATCCCGGGGAGTGTTATCCCGGGGGGCGTTATCCCAGGGGGTGTTATCCCGGGGGGCGTTATCCCAGGGGGTGTTATCCCAGGGGGTGTTATCCCGGGGAGTGTTATCCCGGGGGGTGTTATCCCGGGGGGCGTTATCCAGGGGGTGTTATCCCAGGGGGTGTTATCCCGGGGAGTGTTACCGCGAGTGTTACCGCGGGCGTGCGACCGCGGGCGTGTTACCGCGGGAGTGTTACCGCGGAAGTGTTACCGCGGGAGTGTTACCGCGGGCGTGTTACCGCGGGCGTGTTACCGCGGGAGTGTTACCGCGGGAGTGTTACCGCGGGAGTGTTACCGCGGGCGTGTTACCGCGGGCGTGTTACCGCGGGCGTGTTACCGCGGGAGTGTTACCGCGGGCGTGTTACCGCGGGAGTGTTACCACGGGAGTGTTACCGCGGGAGTGTTACCGCGGGCGTGTTACCGCGGGCGTGTTACCGCGGGAGTGTTACCGCGGGAGTGTTACCGCGGGCGTGTTACCGCGGGAGTGTTACCGCGGGAGTGTTACCGCGGGAGTGTTACCGCGGGAGTGTTACCGCGGGAGTATTACCGCCGGAGTGTTCTAAGAAAACAACAAATTGCCTCAAAACTGTTGAGGATGGAACAGATGGCTTGGCTCCAGCACCAGCTGGCTACTCGACCACTAGCTGTCTACCCCAGCACCAGTTGGCTACCCCATAACTAGCTGGCTAATCCAGCACCAGCTGACTACCCCAGCACCAGCTGGCTACCCCATCACTAGCTGGTTAATCCAGCACCAGCTGACTACCCCAGCACCAGCTGACTACTTCATCACCAGCTGGCTACAGTCGTCCAGACACCATCTTCCGTCTTCAAAGGTCAGTTTCAGCTCTACAACTGATGATAATCTCACCTCCAATATAACATAAAAATATTTTTTACATAGTTGTTTAATGAAGGTCTAAGATTTTACTAAATATTGTGAGGATACGTTCACAAGGTACTCGCCTAGATGTGTTTGCAGGAGTTGAGTCATAGCTCCTGGCCCCGCCTCTTCATTGGCCGCTACTGGGTGTCTCCGCACCATGAGTTTCATCATAACTAGGTGTGTGTGTGTGTGTGTGTGTGTGTGTGTGTGTGTGTGTGTTGTGTGTGTGTGTGTGTGTGTGTGTGTGTGTACGTACGTGTGTGTACTCGCCTAACTGTATTCACCTAAATGTGGTTGCAGGGGTCGAGACTCGGCGCCTGGCCCCCGCCTCTTCACTGATCGCTAGAAGGTCCTCTCTTTGCTCCTTGAGCTTTGTCATACCTTGTTTTAAAACCATGTATGGTTCCCGCGTCCACTACGTCACTTGCTATTCTACTTCCTGACGACTCTATGACTGAAGAAATACTTCCTAACATCCATGTGAATCGTCAGAGTCTTCAGCTTCCAATTGTGACCTGTTTCTGTTTCCCCTTTCTGGAACATCCTTTTTATGTCCTTATCTATTCCACGCAGTATTTTGAATATCGTTATCATGTCTTCCCTGACCCTCCTGTCCTCCAGTGTCGTCAGGCCGATTTCCCTCAACCTTTCTTCGTAGGACATTCCCCTGAGCTCTGGAACTAGCCTTGTTGGAAACCTTTGTTCTTTCTCTAATTTCTTGACTTGCTTGACCAAGTGTGGGTTCCAAACTGGTGCTGCATACTCCAGTATGGGCCTGTGTGTGTGTGTGTGTGTGTGTGTGTGTGTGTGTGTGTGTGTGAGGTGTAACGTGTTGTGTGTGTGTTTGTGTGTGTACTCACCTAGTTGAGGTTGTAGGGGTCGAGTCCAAGCTCCTGGCCCCGCCTCTTCACTGGTCGCTACTAGGTCACTCTCCCTGAACCTTGAGCTTTATCATACCTCTGCTTAAAGCTATGTATGGATCCTGCCTCCACTACATCGCTTCCCAAACTATTCCACTTCCTGACTACTCTGTGACTGAAGAAATACTTCCTAACATCCCTGTGATTCATCTGTGTCTTCAACTTCCAACTGTGTTCCCTTGTTACTGTGTCCAATCTCTGGAACATCCTGTCTTTGTCCACCTTGTCAATTCTTCTCAGTATTTTGTATGTCGTTATCATATCCCCCCCTATCTCTCCTGTCCTCCAGTATCGTCAGGTTGATTTCCCTTAACCTCTCCTCGTAGGACATACCTCTTAGCTCTGGGACTAGTCTTGTTGCAAACCTTTGCACTTTTTCTAGTTTCTTTACGTGCTTGGCTAGGTGTGGGTTCCAAACTGGCGCCGCATACTCCAATATGGAGGCATAACGTGTGTGTGTGTGTGTGTGTGTGTGTGTGTGTGTGTGTGTGAGGATGTATAACGTGTTTTTATGTATAGCATGTGTGTGAGAAGGTATATCATGTGTGTGAGGAGGTATAGCGTGTGTGAGGAGGTATAGTGTACTCACCTAATTGTGGTTGCAGGGGTCGAGACTCAGCTCCTGGCCCCGCCTCTTCACTGATCGCTACTGGATCCTCTCTCTCTCTGCTTCCTGAGCTTTGTCATACCTCTTCTTAAAACTATGTATGGTTTCTGCCTCCACTACTTCACTTGCTAGGCTATTCCACTTGCTGACAACTCTATGACTGAAGAAATACTTCCTAACGTCCCTGTGACTCGTCTGAGTCTTCAGCTTCCAGTTGTGACCCCTTGTCCCTGTGTCCCCTCTCTGGAACATCCTATCTCTGTCCACCTTGTCTATTCCCCGCAGTATCTTGTATGTCGTTATCATGTCTCCCCTGACCCTTCTGTCCTCCAGTGTCGTCAGTCCGATTTCCCTTAACCTTTCCTCGTACGACATTTCCTTGAGCTCTGGGACTAGCCTTGTTGCAAACCTTTGTACTTTCTCTAACTTCTTGACGTGCTTGACCAGGTGTGGGTTCCAGACTGGTGCTGCATACTCCAGTATGGGTCTAACATACACAGTGTACAGTGTCTTGAACGATTCCTTATTAAGGTATCGGAACGCTTTTTCTCAGGTTTGCCAGGCGCCCGTATGCTGCAGCGGTTATTTGGTTGATGTGTGCCCCGGTGATGTGCTCGGTGTTATGGTCACCCCAAGGTCTTTCTCCCTGAGTGAGGTCTGTAGTCTTTGTCCACCTAGCCTATATTCTGTCTGCGGTCTTCTTTGCCCCTCCCCAATCTTCATGACTTTTGCATTTGGCTGGATTGAATTCGAGGAGCCAGTTACTGGACCACATGTCCAGCCTCTCCAGGTCTCTCTGCAGTCCTGCTCATCCTCGTCCGATTTAATTCTTCTCATCAACTTCACGTCATCTGCGAACAGGGACACTTCAGAGTCTATTCCTTCCATCATGTCGTTCACATATATCAAAAATAGCACTGGTCCTAGAACTGACCCCTGTGGGACCCCGCTCGTAACAGGCGCCCACTGTGATACCACTTCACGTACCATGACTCGTTGCTGCCTCCCTGTCAGGTATTCCCTTATCCATTGCAGTGCCCTTCCTTTTACGTGTGCCTTATCCTCCAGCTTCTGCACTAATCTCTTGTGGGGAACTGTGTCAAAGCCTTCCTGCAGTCTAGGAAAAACGCAATCTACCCAACCTCTCTCTCGTGTCTTACTTCTGTTACCTTGTCATAAAACTCCAGGAGGTTTGTGATACAAGATTTGCCTTCCATGAACCCATGCTGGTTTTCATTTATAATCTTGTTCCTTTCCAGGTGTTCGACCACTCTCCTCCTGATAATCTTCTCCATGACTTTGCACACAATACATGTCAGAGACACAGGTCTGTAGTTTAGTGCCTCGTTTCTGTTTCCTTTCTTAAATTTGGGGACTACATTAGCTGTCTTCCATTTCTCAGGTAGTTGCCCAGTTTCAAGGGATGTGTTGAAGATTGTGGTTAGAGGCACACACAGCATCTCTGCTCCTTCTCTAAGGACCCATGGGAGATGTTGTCCGGTCCCATCGCCTTTGAGGTGTCAAGGTCACTTAAGAGCTTCTTCACCTCCTCCTCAGTTGTTCGTATGTCATCCAACACTTGTTGGCATATTCCCTCTTGATGTTCCCTTCTGTGCTGTCTTCCCACAGCCCTTCCTGTCTCTTCTGTAAAAACTTCCTTAAATCTCCTGTTCAGCTCCTCACATACCTCCTGATCATTTCTTGTGAGTTCTCCACCTTCTGTCCTTAATCTGATCACCTAGTCTTTGACTGTTGTCTTCCTTCTGATGTGGCTATACAACAGTTTCGGGTCAGTCTTGATTCTCGATGCTATGTCATTTTCATACTGTCGCTGGGCCTCCCTCCTTACCTGTGCGTACTCGTTCCTGGCTCTGCGACTGATCTCCCTATTTTCGTGTGTTCTCTGCCTTCTGTACTTTTTCCATTCTCTATTGCACTTTGTTTTTGCCTCCTTACACCGTCGGGTAAACCAGGGGCTTGTTCTGGTCTTCCCGTTGTTACTGTTGCCCTTGGGAATGAACCTTTCCACTGCCTCCTTGCATTTTGTTGCTACATATTCCATCATTTCATTTACTGGCTTTCCTGCCAGTTCTCTGTCCCACTGGACCTCCCGCAGGAAGTTCTTCAACCCTATGTAGTCCCTCTTTTATAGTCAGGCTTTTCCCATTCTACTCCTGTTATTCTCTCCACTTGCAGCTCTACTATGTATTCAAAGCACAGAACCACGTGGTCGCTAGCTCCTAGGGCACTCTCATACTTGATGTCCTCAATGTCTGAGCTGCCCAGGGTGAACACAAGATCCAATCTTGCTGGTTCATCCTCCCCTCTCACTCTGGTAGTGTCCTTAACATGTTGGTGCATTAGGTTTTCCAGCACCACGTCCAACATCCTGGCTCTCCATGTTTCGGGACCCCCATGTGGCTCCAGGTTTTCCCAGTCAATCTCCCTGTGGTTGAAATCCCCCATAACCAGCAACTTTGCTCTGCTGGAGTGAGCTCTTCTTGCCACCTCAGCAAGTGTGTCCACCATTGCTCTGTTGCTCTCTTCATATTCCTCTCTTGGCCTCCTGCAGTTCTGTGGTGGATTATACATCACTGCAATGACCACTTTGTGTTCCCCAGACTGAAGTGTACCTGCTATGTAGTCTCTTTCTCCTGTCTCATCTATTCCTTCCATTTTCTCGAATTTCCATCTGTTTTTACGAGCAGAGCAACCCCACCTCCCCCCTACCCCTTCTATCTTTCCTCATGATCTGGTATCCTGGTGGGAAGATTGCATCTGTTATTGTCTCCATGAGTTTTGTTTCTGTAACTGCTATGATGTCTGGGGACTTCTCATTGATTCTTTCTTGCCATTCCTCATGTTTATTCGTTAATCCATCTGCATTTGTGTACCAAACCTTCAACTTCTGTTCTAATACTGTAACTGTGGTGCGGGGGGTGGAAACGAGGGATCGGTGTGTGTGATGGTTTGGAATGTTCAGTTGCCTTGGGGGTGTCGTGGCGGGCCCCCCGCCTCTTCACTGATCGCTAGAAGGTCCTCTCTTTGCCCCTTGAGCTTTGTCATACCTTGTTTTAAAACCATGTATGGTTCCCGGTCCACTACGTCACTTGCTTTTTTACTTCTGACGACTCTATGATGAAGAAACCCTTCCAACATCCATGTGAATGTCAGAGTCTTCGTTCCATTGTGACCCCCTGTTTCTTTTTCCCCCTTTTCTGAACATCCTTTTTTGTCTTTCTATTCCACGCAGTATTTGAATATCGTTATCATGTCTTCCCTGACCTCCTGTCCTCCAGTGTCGTCAGGCCGATTTCCCTCAACCTTTCTTCGTTGGAAAATTCCCCTGAGCTCTGGAACTAGCCTTGTTGGAAACCTTTGTTCTTTCTCTAATTTCTTGATTGCTTGCCCAAAGGGGGTTTCCCAAACTGGTGCTGCTACTCCAGTATGGGCCTGTTGTGTGTGTGTGTGTGTGTGTTGTGTGTGTGTGTGTGAGGAGGTAAAAACGTTTTGTGTTAGGGAAGTGTAACGTTGTGTGTGTGTTGTTGGTGTGTGGTGTGTGTGTGTGGGGTGAGGTGTAACGTGTTGTGTGTGTTTGTGTGTGTCCCACCTAGTTGTACTCACCTATTTGAGGTTGTGGGGTCGAGTCCAAGTCCTGGCCCCGCCTTTTCACTGGTCGCTACTAGGTCACTCTCCTGAACCTTGAGCTTTATCATCCCTCTGCTTAAAGCTATGTATGGATCCTGCCTCCACTACATCGTTTCCCAAACAATTCACTTCCTGACTACTCTGTGACTGAAGAAATACTTCCTAACACCCCTGTGATTCATCTGTGTCTTCAACTTCCAACTGTGTCCCCTTGTTACTGTGTCCAATCTCGGGAAAACATCCTGTCTTTGTCCACCTTGTCAATTCTTCTCGTATTTTGTATGTCGTTATCATATCCCCCCTATCTCTCCTGTCCTCCAGTATCGTCAGGTTGATTTCCCTTAACCTCTCCTCGTGGGGACTACCTCTTAGCTCTGGGACTAGTCTTGTTGCAAACCTTTGCACTTTTTCTAGTTTCTTACGTGCTTGGCTAGGTGTGGGTTCCAAAAATGGCGCCGCATACTCCAATATGGAGGCATAACGTGTGTGTGTGTGTGTGTGTGTGTGTGTTGTGTGTTTTGTGTGTGTGTGTGTGTGTGTGTGTGTTGTGAGGAGGTATAACGTTTTTTTTTATGTATAGCATGTGTGTTTAGAAGGTATATCGTATGTGTGAGGAGGTATAGCGTTTTGTGAGGAAAGGTATGTGTTGTGTGTGTGTGTGTGTTGTGTGTGTGTGTGTGTGTGGAGGGAAGGGTATAGTGTGTGTGTGAGAGGTACAGCTTGTGTGTGAGGCGGTATGGCGTGTGTGAGGAGGGATAACTTGTGTGTGAGAAAGTATACAGTGTGTGTTTGTGTGTGTGGAGGTATAACGTGTTTTGAGGAGGTATAGCATGTGTGTGAGGAGGTATAGCGTGTACGTGAGAAGGTATAACGTGTGTGAGAGGTGGTATAAATGAGATATTTCCCGAAGATGTAGGCTGAATGGTGGTTTAGAAAGACACGTAAGCAAGCACAATGACATATTTATTAGAAAACGTTTCGGTCCTGGGACCTTGATCACTTCTAACATACAGAGGTAGACATCATATATATAGGCGGGGAGTGAGGTGTGAGTGACGCACGGTGACGGGTTATTTGTGTAAGAATGTCATGTTGGGATGAGGACGGGTAGACGATGAAATCATGTGACTCTTGGGTTGGTGGTGCTTAAGTATCATGTATGCCAATGTTTTTGAAATTTTTTAGTTTCCAGTGTTACGTTCTATAGTGTCGGTGACGGCGATTAGTGAGGCTTCTAGGCACCGTCGGCGTCTGAGGTCTGGTTCGGTGAGAACGAGTTGTGCCTCATTCCAGTTCATCAAATGCCCCGTGGAGTCTCTGTGGAGGACACAGGCGTACCTTACATCGTCTCTGTTAGAGGCATTTCGATGCTCATTCAGGCGGACTGAAAGATGCCTTTCTCGCCTACATATTTCTTGGGACAGAATCCACAGGGGATAGTGTAGACGCCTGCTGTAGAAGTTAGAGGTGTGGGGCTGCGTTTCGTAGTGAGGTCTTTGATAGATGATGTGTTTATGGTGGAAACGTTGATGTTACTCATAGCAAGTGCCCGGCGAGTATTCGGTGCAACATCACCACATGGGAGGACTATGAACTACTTAGGGGGTTGTTCCATGGGCGGTTTGCTGTTGCTTGTGCCTTGAATCTGCAATCTCGGATGAAGAAAGATGGGAACTGAAGACGTGTAAAGGCTTGCGCTATGTAAGTACATTCTTCTTCAAGAAAACGAGGGCTGAAGATGCGAAGAGTTCTCAAGAAGCCAATGAGGACTCCTCTTTTAGGGCGGGCGTCTTGGTGTGAATATAAGTGTATTAGATCGTCCTTGTTGGTAGGTTTTCTATACACTTTGAAGAGAAGTTTGTCACTGTCGGGAGATCTGCACAGGATAACGTCGAGGAAAGAAAGTTTGCCATCGTTTTCGAGTTCAAGTGTAAACTTTATTGATGGTTCGGCTGCAATGATCGTGTTGAGGAGGGCCTGGATATTGAGACTCTCGGATAGAAAACCAATATATCATCAACATATCTTAGCCAGATAACGGTGTTGGGAATGAGGGTGCTGAATTTCTCTGTCTCTAGGTTTTCCATGAAGAGGTTGGCAATCAAAGCACTGAGCGGGCTGCCCATTGCCATCCCAAAGCATTGTTTGTAACAGTTGTCCTGATACTTGAAGAAGTTGAAATTAACACAAAGATCCACTAGACTGATGAAATCTAGAAGAGGTAAAGGGGAATCGCGGTTTTCAGTTAGCCTCTGTCTCAGAATGTTGATTGCAGCGTCAGTAGAAACGTTGGTAAAGAGGGCTGTGACATCGAAGGAAGCCATGCTTTTGTTTTTGACATTCGGGTTGGAAATTCGGTAGAGAAGGCCACCTGAGTGTTTGAGGTGGGTTTGACTGATGGTGCCCAGAAGCGCTGAAAGGTATTTGGCAAGGTGGCCGGCTAGTCTGTGTGGTGCACTCCCTATGCCCGAAGTGATAGGCCGTAGTGGGATGCCAGGCTTGCATGTCTTAGGAAGGCCATACAGGCGATGTCACAGTCCTCTTTACCAACATTCCTAGTGACGCTGCAATCAACATTCTGAGACAGAGGCTCACTGAAAACCACGACCCCCTTTACCTCTTCTAGATTTCATCAGTCTAGTGGATCTTTGTGTTAATTTCAACTTCAAGTATCAGGACAACTGTTACAAACAGTGCTTTGGGATGGCAATGGGCAGCCCGCTCAGTGCTGTGCTTGCCAACCTCTTCATGGAAAACCTAGAGACAGAGAAATTCAGCACCCTCATTCCCAACACCGTTGCCTGGCTAAGATATGTTGATGATATATTGGTTTTCTATCCGAGACGTCTCAATATCCAGGCCCTTCTCAACAAGATCAATGCAGCCGGACCATTAATAAAGTTTACACTTGAACTCGAAAACGATGGCACACTTCCTTTCCTCGACGTTCTCCTGTGCAGATCTCCCGACAGTGACAAACTTCTCTTCAAAGTGTATAGAAAACCTACCAACAAGGATGATCTTATACACTTTTATTCACACCAAGACACTCGCACTAAAAGAGAAGTCCTCATTGGCTTCTTCTTGAGAGCTCTTCGCATCTCCAGCCCTTGTTTTCTTGAAGAAGAATGTACTTGCATAACACAAGCCTTTACACGTCTTCAGTTCCCATCTTTCTTCATCCGAGATTACAGACTGAATGAGCATCGAAATGCCTCTAACAGAGACGATGTAAGGTACGCCTGTGTCCTCCACAGAGACTCCACGGGGCATTTGATGAACTGGAATGAGGCACAACTCGTTCTCACCGAGCCAGACCTCAGACGCCGACGGTGCCTAGAAGCCTCACTAATCGCCGTCACCGACACTATAGAACGTAACACTGGAAACTACAAAATTTAAAAAAAAATTTCACAAACATTGGCATACATGATACTTAAGCACCACCAACCCAACAACACAGGAGTCGCATGATTTCATCGTGTACCCGTACTCATCCCAACATGACATTCTTCAGATCACCGTGCGTCACTCACACCTCACTCTCCACCTATATATATTATGTCTTTCTACCTCTGTATGTTAGAAGTAATCAAGGTTCCAGGACCGAAACGTTTTCTAATAAATGTCATAGTGTTTGCTTACGTGTCTTTCTAAACCAACTTGTCGGTATTTATTACCAAGGTTTATACCAGGCTGAATGGTATACATGTTCCTGTTATACATGGACCTGGAATACATGCCACCTGGAATACATGAACCTGGTATACATGGATCTGGAATATATGGACCTGGTATACATCGACCTGGGAGCTATGTATTAATACGTAGTGTTTACATTACAGGTAGGTGAACCTTCACAGATCGTCGAGGGAGAGATGACAGCATCACTAAGGTAAGTTGATGTTCAAGTTGTAATGTTGAAATTACCGCCAATGTGTTAGGTGAAAAGACACAAAATACAACTAATGCGACATTTTCTTTTGGCAACGTTTGGAAACGTTGTTATAATGAAATGTTATAATGAAATGCTATAATGCTGTTATCAGCATTTTTACTGTTGTCATGGAGAATCGGTTTGCGTACAGCGCGTAAACAGATGTTAATGAAGAGTTGCTTGTCTATCCTTTCTATCGTTACGGAGGGTTGAAAGCCCCAGTCATTCCAAAAGTCTTGGAAATCCCGTGGTTTGCCTTCCAATACTTACATGGGCTTGTTTTCAAAGAATAACGTGTAAATAAATAAAAATCGATGACTCGGGCATTTATACACAGCTCTTTTTGAAGGAATATTTTGCTTGGAAATCACTCCATCTATGCAAGTCTCACATCACTGTTTTGACCAGCACGACGTTAATTTCGACTTTAGTTACGTTATGGCTAGTTTATCATAAACTTTTAACATTACTCACGAATTCGTAATAAAACGATTGCAAAGAAACCACGGTACGAGTGGGATTTGAACACAAGGTGCTTGAGTGTTGAGACTTCCCGTTGGTTCAAAAGCCACCCGAACAATCGTTTGTTTAACTTGTATCCGCGACTGTGACTGCAGTCAACTCTACTATCCCTCTCACACACAGTATATTCTATCCCATCCCATGAATTTCTCACATCCTATTAGGAAAGGAGATAGAAGTACAGAAGTCTCCCTTGTATCTGAAGGAGATAAATTTCAAAACCTACCGTGGATACCCGAAACCGCGGATAGTAGCAAACCATATATAAATAGTCCGTCGTTTTTCGTTTACATACATACCTATGATAGTTAAATTGATAAATTACGCACACTAAGTTGAGAATTAGCACTGGTTCACTGATGGGAAGCACTGTAAGGCTTCTCTTAGTGTTTGAACAACTGACACCATCCCTGCCATTATAAAGGAAAATTAAGGTTTATTTTCTGGGCCACGGTAAACCGCAGGAAATTCAAACAACAGAAAACTGAATTCGCAGATACGGGATTAAGCAGATTACGTTTCGTAAATTCAGTAGAGCGAGCAAGAAGCGTTTTGCTTACACAGTAAGCTTCTTCAGTTGAATACAGAGGGGGCAGCAGAAGCAGTAGTCGACTAAAGAAGCCTACTGTGTAGGCGGAAAGTTTCGCAATAGATTTACGTAACTCCTGCACATGTTGCCCAGAATAGATAAGAAGTGCAAACTGGGAGGAAGGTGGGGGGGGGGGGGGTACAGGAAGAGCAAATCGGGGGGACTCCCGAAATGACAATAGGTAATATAAAATTTTTTGATTTTGGAAGTATCTGTCTCCACTCACCTGGATTGCATGCAATTCCAAATTGCATTACACCGTCCTGATGCATCATTTCAGAAGCACAACCTATCTTCATTAGCGATGAAGCCTGAGAAATATTTGTGACTTTTTCTTTGGCTTGTCGGTTGCACACTTTCATTCACGAAGTCCCACTCCTTGAGCCTTGGTTACATAAGCTCAGCATTTGAAGCTGTCAAACCAAGATCTCTGATAAGGTCATTGAGGTCTGTTTGGTTTGGGTAGTAAGTATTCTTCCCAAAAGCTGTATCTGTGAGATCATAGTCTAGTTCATTGTACTCTTTATTTTCTGATTTGCTGCTTTCTTCTGACGGTTAGCTTTTTTCTGGAGGTGTAGGTACAGGAAGATCAGCACTGTGTGGTACTGGTGCAATAGAAGAGGGAAGGTCTGCATATGAAATAGCTGGTGCATTTTTTCCAGTTCGGCGTTGGGAAGGATCCAGCAGGCAGAAGAAGCAGTTGGTTGAGTGATCAGTGAGTTCACACCATATTCTAGGAACAGCAAACTTCATGGCTCTTTTTTCTCCTCTATATCATCCTGTAAAAGAACAAAAGAATTAGTTTCTGTTACAAACATTTCGTATAAAAAATGTTCTTATTCAATATTTTACCCTTCATATAACTAATAACTTTTTTACCTTCCAACGTTTTCTTACAATGTTCACAAGCAACATGAGGCGCCCAGGTCTTGTCTTGGTCCCCAACTGACATGCCAAAATATGCTATTTAAGATTCACAAATTTTTTTTAGATGGTGTTACAGAGAACTTCTTTGCTCTTGTTTTAATGAATTGACCACAAATGTAGCAGAATGCATATGGAGAATGACTGCAGCTTCTTGATGCCATTTCGTCTTCTCAGGTAGCCAGAAGTGAACTGAATGCTGGTATGCGAGACCCTGTTTTCATATTCGCCAAGCAAAACTTTAGAACAATGGTTTTACATCAGTCGTTCATGAAAGTGTTCCATAAGTGTCCTGACCACAAAAGCAAAGTTCTGGGATCAAAATTGCTTTTTGCTGCATTCTCCACTGTTAACTCTACAAGGTATTCAAAAATTCAGGACATCAGGATCACAAGCACCAAGGGGTCTTACGTGTGTGATATCCCCCTACGTCTGAAATTTTCAAGGTGAATATGAGGTCCAACCTTGCTGCAACATCCTCTCCACTCTTTGGTTGCATCCCTAACATGTTAATGCATCAAGTTCTCCAATATAGTCTCCAACATCTTAGCCCTCCATGTTTCTGGTCCCCCATGTGGCTCTAGATTTTCCCAGTCAATCTCTTAATGACTGAGCCCTCCTGGCCACTTCAGCTAGTGTATCCACCATTGCTCTATTGTTCACATCATACTCTTGTCCTCCTGCTGTTCAGTGGTGGGTTATACATCACTGCTGTCAGTACCTTTGGACCCCCAGTCTTAAGTGTTCCTACAATGTAGTCTGTTTCTCTTCTGTCCATTCCTTCCATTTCCTCAAAACTCCACTGGTTTTTGATGAGCAGTGCTACTCCTCCCCCTAATCTGTTCTCTCTGTCGTTCCTCATAATTTGATATCTAAGTGGAAAATTTTCATCTATCATCCCTGCAAGTTTTGTCTCTGTTAATGCTATGATATCAGGTGATGCATCAATGATTCGTTCTTGCCATTCTTCACTCTGATTTGTCATTCCATCTGCATTGGTGTACCATACATTTAGCTTCATTCCATTACTGTATTTTGGTAGATGGAAGAGGAAGGTGCAGGCTGGGAGGGTAGGAGGCAGGGCAGAATATTAAGGGAGGCAGCTGTGATTGCTAAATTAGTTCTTAGGGGGGTAGGGGCTATGGTTTGTTTCTGATTATTGTGTTTGGTTGTTATGTGGTGACAGGTTTGAAGGATTTCAGTAAGCATTTGTGTTTGATGTTCCCCCAAAGGCTGAGCTTTCCGGTCTGTTGCTGGTCCTGTCTCTTTCCTTCCACTGGTTTCTCTTGCTTTCACTTTCAGTTGTTCCCTTTCCCGTCGTGTTCTGTCTCGATTTAGGTACACTTGTTGATAATCTGAGGAGTCTTAACAGTGGTTTCTGTTGTAGTATCCTGTTCTGTACCACGTGTGTCTTGAATGTCAATTTGATTCGTTGATTTTTTTCCCTCGAATACCCCCCAAGTCTGTGAAAATTGTCTACCTGAGACATGTCCTCTCCTGTTATTGCAACGATGTTCTTAATCTCTGTTTCTTTCATCAGGTCATCCCATCAGCCTCTTGAATGAAGCCCATGGATAATTATTGACCTCTCCCTCTCTTCTTCCCACATCTTATCCCTCCATATATGTGGATCTGATTTAAGCATCTCCTTTGTTGTTTCCCTCATCTCCCAGACACCCTGATGGCCTGTTACTGCTTCAAAAGACTTCTCAGCTCCATCCCCTCCAGTCTCCTCACTGCCTGCTGCTGTTCCCATTTCAATTATCTTGCTCCTTTTGGACCTCTTCTATATATCCTGCTTAAGTACATCCATTTCTTTCTCCAGTCTCTGTATCTTTGCCTCAGCTACTACAGCTCATGATTCACACTTCTTGCTCTCTGCAGATATCTTTTCTAACATGTTATTACAAAGCTCATTTAACCTTTTTTTCTCATTCTTGTTCCATTTTGTTCTTCTGCTGTTCTACCCATTCTTCTTTTTCAGACAAGCCATCATCGGTTTCATTGCCTTTACGTCCTCTCTTTTGAGATCTCATTTTTTTATCCTGTTAGGATGCTCTAGCTCCTTCGGGTTTGTGTAAAAATGTGTGTGATGGTGGGGGGTAGGTATTTATGAGCTGTGCTATGTTTGTCTGCGTATGTGTGCATGTGGATGTGTTTCTGTGTATGTTTGTGTGTGCGTGCACGTGTATGTGTCTGTGTATGTATGTGTGTGCTCGAACGTTTGTTTTTGTCTTTGAAACAAAAAGGAAGGGGGTCACTGTATCACTCTAGGCTACGCTACTCTTTTGAAGATTATAGAAATGTTTCACACTCAGTTCCTTATTAATATATACTAATGTTTACTACTAAATACTTACTGGTGTACACGTGTGTTTGTGTGTGCATGCTCGTTTACTAGATTTTCGTTTTTTGAGAAACGGGGAGGGGGGGGGGGTCACTAGGCTACACAACTCTTCTGAAGATTCTTGATAACTTACTAAATATTGTTAGGACTACCCTTATCTATCTCCTGGCACTCAAAGTTAGGGAGAGAGTGATGATATAGCATACAATTAGCAGGGCAAGACACTGAGACAAGACACCAACTAATATTGCTGCCACACATAGTCAAGTGAAGTTATCTGCACAAAAGCAGGCTCCTGGTGGTGGCTTCTATGAACTATTTTTTTGTTAACTTGGTATTCACTCTTTTTTTTCTTTAGTATTATCGTCATAACTGATGATGATAACTGTAGTCCCAACACCAACTGCTGGGGATTGACTAATTTTTTTTATTCTTACTGTGGAAAATACTGTATATTTTCCAAAAATACAGTGTTTATTGTATGTAAATTGAGGGAATATATTGTAGGTAATAAAAATTAATTCGTAAATAAAGAAAGAACCAGCGAGAATGGTTAGCGTCGCTGGAGTGAATCGCCATTGTTTTGAACTGACCAAGAGAAACGGTAGTGAAAATCGGAAGAATTTCGTCGCTCTAGAGGTTATATTGGGCTTAAAACCTCTCAAATAGGAGGCAAAATTGTTGAAATTGCAGTCCTGCAGAACGTGAGAATTAGGCAACTGGACAGGACTCCGTAATTAGATGGAAACAGGATATTACCACAGTTGAGTGATGTCTATGCTGAAATTCTGGCCAGTATTTTCTTCATATTTTAGGCAGGGGATTTTGTGTATGACACAATATAATCTCCAGACTAATTGGTGAGTGGTATTAAAATAAATTCTCCTTCAATGTATATGTATTCATTTTTGAAATTTAATATACAGTCCACATATTTATATTAATGTTTTACCAGAATTCCTGGTGATGTATATTTCATTTGAAATTAATATAGGTCCAGAGTGACTTGTAAGAACATAAGAACATAAGAAAGGAGGAACACTGCAGCAGGCCTGTTGACCCATACTAGGCAGGTACTTTACAATTTATCCCACTAACAAACATTTGACCAACCCAATTTTCAATGCCACCCAAGAAACAAGCTCCGATGTGCAAGTCCCTCTCAAATCCAACCCCTCCCACTCATGTACTTATCCAACCTAAATTTGAAACTACCCAAAGTCCTAGCCTCAATAACCCAACTAGGTAGACTGTTCCACTCATCAACTACCCTATTTCCAAACCAATACTTTCCTATGTCCTTTCTAAATCTAAACTTATCTAATTTAAATCCATTACTGCGGGTTCTCTCTTGGAGAGATATCCTCAAGACCTTGTTAATATCCCCTTTATTAATACCTATCTTCCACTTATACACTTCGATCAGGTCTCCTCTCATTCTTCGTCTAACAAGTGAATGTAACTTAAGAGTCTTCAATCTTTCTTCATAAGGAAGATTTCTAATGCTATGTATTAATTTAGTCATCCTACGCTGAATGTTTTCTAACGAATTTATGTCCATTCTGTAATATGGAGACCAGAATTGAGCTGCATAATCTAGGTGAGGCCTTACTAATGATGTATAAAGCTGCAGTATGACCTCTGGAAATAAATGGTATAAAATACCGACACAATGGCAATATAAACACAAATGCAGTATAATGTGATCCTTTATTGACTACGTTTCGCCCACACAGTGGGCTTTTTCAAGTCACAAACAGAACTACCTGGGGTGGAAGGAACGCGAGTATTTATAGTCCGGCTGAGGTCAGGTGAAGAATGCTGCATCTGATGATGTACCGAGTTGGGTTGTAGAGTCTAAAAACTTGGGTAGCTTGGAAAGGAGACTGGACAAGTTTGTGAGCAGACCTTCTACAGTGTTCTTATGTGGGATAGCGATGAAGGAGTTTCTTGGCAAGTGGTTCAGCTATGTTATAGAAGCCACTATTCTGGTTGAAGTTGTCGGATATAGAAATAAGTGATGATTCCAGGATTCTTCGGTATTGATGTTGTCTTCTGTGGCGATAAGTCTTGAGTTTCTGTAGTTTATCAGTGGTTGTGTGAATTACGGTGTTGTACGCAGGCATTCCTTGTGTCGTCAGACCTGCTTGCGTATTGGTGTTCTGAAATACGTGTTTGGAGGTCCCTTGATGTTTCGCCCACGTATAACTGTTGCAGTCATTACAAGGGATTATGTATACCCCTGCAGAGGATGGAGGCTTGTCCTGCCTACTACTGGTGATGTCCTTGATGGTCGTGGTTGTGGAGGTAGATACTTGGAATGATGTTTTGGCAAAGATGTTGGAAACATGTTTGGCAATGGAGTTGGTGGGAAGGACTATGTATCTCTCTCGGCAGTGTCTTCTCTGGGTGTGTTGAAGATGTTTAGTGCTCGCCGTCTGCAGTCTCTGATGAAGTGACGAGGATAGTGGAGTTTGGAAAATACTTGTTCAATTATAGTGCATTCTTCCTCAAGGAACTCGTTGCTGCAGATTCTGAGTGCACGCAGTAAGAAGCCTATAATTACACCACGTTTGGTTTTGGTTCGTGGTGAGAGTAGAAGTGGAGAAGATCGTTTTGGTTGGTGGGTTTTCGATAGACTTTAAAACGAAGTTCGTGTCAGCTTTGCAGAGTAGAACATCAAGGAAAGGAAGAGTGTTGTCGACCTCTCTTCAAGTGTGAACTGGATTGAAGGCTCGACCTGGTTGAGCTTGTCTTGGAGAGCTTGAACGTTGAAGCGTTTAGGAGTTATGAGGAGAATGTCGTCAACATAACGGAGCCAGGTGACAGACGAAGGAATAATGGTGGAGAAACGTTCGCTTCTAGATGTTCCATGTATAGGTTCGCCAGGACTGCACTCAGTGGCGAACCCATGGTAGTCCAAAAGTCTGCTGAAAGAGGTGATTTTCAAAAGAGAAACACGTAAAGCCAACACATAGTTCAACCAGGTCGATGAAATCGCTGGCTGGAATGGGAAGATCAAGTGAATCGTCAATTTTCTTGCGCAAGAGATCGATGGCTTGTTTAGTAGTACTTTAGTGAATAGGGAAGTCACGTCAAGGCTGGAAAGTTTCTTGTTCCTGATGTTGATGTTGCGAATGCGATTGAGAAGATCACCTGAGTGTTTGAGATGTGCTGGACTGATAGTGCCCAAGAGTTTCGAGAGGTGTTTGGCGAGAATTCCTGAGAGCTGGTGGGGAGCACTGCCTATTCCCGAGGATATGGGCCTCAGTGGGATACCAGGCTTGTGAGTCTTTGGCAGGCCGTACATTCTGGCAGGTCTGGGGTTGCTGGGCATGGTGTGCAGAAGTTTCTTCCCTTGTTCTGAGCTCCTCAGAATGCGGCGAGTCCTTTGAAGAAAAGTTTTAGTAAGGTTGTCCACTTGGTTAGTTGTGAGAGGTTTGTAGGTATCTGGGTCATTAAGTAGATTGAGCATTTTGTTCCTGTAATCGTCAGTGTTCATGATAACAACACCACCTCCTTAATCAGCGGTGGTGACCCTGATGGTCGTGTCTTCTGCTAAACCTTTGAGTGCATTGATGTAACGTCGGGGTATGACTGGGGAGCTGCGTGTTGAGATGGCTGCTGAGATGATGCCTTGTAGATAGCCTTTTTGGAAGTCGGAGTCATTGTGTCTGTAGTTTTTGGCGATGAAATTGAGGTCTTGTTTTGGTTTCGTAATTCCTGTTGCGAATTTGAGGCCTAAGCTGAGGGCTTCAGTTTCTGTGGTTGACAGTGGACTACTCCTCCTCAAATTGCCAACATCAAACCACCTTTCTCCGCTACAGCTCGGACCTACCTTGAAGAGTGTGCAGATGACTTAAACAATGCTACAAAGGAAGCTTTTCTCCAAGCCAGAACACTAGGCACAACACTCCGGAGCAACATGAACAGACGCACCGCCGAAATCATTCGCAGCAGAGTTACCACAGCGAATGTTCAACAGAAGATCAGACTTACTAGGAAACTACAAACACTCTGCGATAATAGTAATTGGAAAAGTTTAGGAAGACCTGAAATTATTCAAAATCTTTCATCTCGTCCACTGTCAACCACAGAAACTGAAGCCCTCAGCTTAGGCCTCAAATTCGCAACAGGAATTACGAAACCAAAACAAGACCTCAATTTCATCGCCAAAAACTACAGACACAATGACTCCGACTTCCAAAAAGGCTATCTACAAGGCATCATCTCAGCAGCCATCTCAACACGCAGCTCCCCAGTCATACCCGACGTTACATCAATGCACTCAAAGGTTTAGCAGAAGACACGACCATCAGGGTCACCACCGCTGATAAAGGAGGTGGTGTTGTTATCATGAACACTGACGATTACAGGAACAAAATGCTCAATCTACTTAATGACCCAGATACCTACAAACCTCTCACAACTAACCAAGTGGACAACCTACTAAAACTTTTCTTCAAAGGACTCGCCGCATTCTGAGGAGCTCAGAACAAGGGAAGAAACTTCTGCACACCATGCCCAGCAACCCCAGACCTGCCAGAATGTACGGCCTGCCAAAGACTCACAAGCCTGGTATCCCACTGAGGCCCATATCCTCGGGAATAGGCAGTGCTCCCCACCAGCTCTCAGGAATTCTCGCCAAACACCTCTCGAAACTCTTGGGCATTATCAGTCCAGCACATCTCAAACACTCAGGTGATCTTCTCAATCGCATTCGCAACATCAACATCAGGAACAAGAAACTTTCCAGCCTTGACGTGACTTCCCTATTCACTAAAGTACCTACTAAACAAGCCATCGATCTCTTGCGCAAGAAAATTGACGATTCACTTGATCTTCCCATTCCAGCCAGCGATTTCATCGACCTGGTTGAACTATGTGTTGGCTTTACGTGTTTCTCTTTTGAAAATCACCTCTTTCAGCAGACTTTTGGACTACCCATGGGTTCGCCACTGAGTGCAGTCCTGGCGAACCTATACATGGAACATCTAGAAGCCGAACGTTTCTCCACCATTGTTCCTTCGTCTGTCACCTGGCTCCGTTATGTTGACGACATTCTCCTCATAACTCCTAAACGCTTCAACGTTCAAGCTCTCCAAGACAAGCTCAACCAGGTCGAGCCTTCAATCCAGTTCACACTTGAAGAAGAGGTCGACAACACTCTTCCTTTCCTTGATGTTCTACTCTGCAAACTGACCACGAACTTCGTTTAAAGTCTATCGAAAACCCACCAACCAAAACGATCTTCTCCACTTCTACTCTCACCACGACACCAAAACCAAACGTGGTGTAATTATAGGCTTCTTCCTGCGTGCACTCAGAATCTGCAGCAACGAGTTCCTTGAGGAAGAATGCACTATAATTGAACAAGTATTTTCCAAACTCCACTATCCTCGTCACTTCATCAGAGACTGCAGACGGCGAGCACTAAACATCTTCAACACACCCAGAGAAGACACTGCCGAGAAGAGATACATAGTCCTTCCCACCAACTCCATTGCCAAACATGTTTCCAACATCTTTGCCAAAACATCATTCCAAGTATCTACCTCCACAACCACGACCATCAAGGACATCACCAGTAGTAGGCAGGACAAGCCTCCATCCTCTGCAGGGGTATACATAATCCCTTGTAATGACTGCAACAAGTTATACGTGGGCGAAACATCAAGGGACCTCCAAACACGTATTTCAGAACACCAATACCAAGCAGGTCTGACGACACAAGGAATGCCTGCGTACAACACCGTAATTCACACAACCACTTGATAAACTACAGAAACTCAAGACTTATCGCCACAGAAGACAACACTCAATACCGAAGAATCCTGGAATCATCACTTATTTCTATATCCGACAACTCAACCAGAATAGTGGCTTCTATAACATAGCTGAACCACTTGCCAAGAAACTCCTTCATCGCTATCCCACATAAGAACACTGTAGAAGGTCTGCTCACAAACTTGTCCAGTCTCCTTTCCAAGCTACCCAAGTTTTTAGACTCTACAACCCAACTCGGTACATCATCAGATGCAGCATTCTTCACCTGACCTCAGCCGGACTATAAATACTCGCGTTCCTTCCACCCCAGGTAGTTCTGTTTGTGACTTGAAAAAGCCCACTGTGTGGGCGAAACGTAGTCAATAAAGGATCACATTATACTGCATTTGTGTTTATATTGCCATGACCTCTGGACTTCTGTTGCTTACACTTCTTGATATAAATCCCAGTAATCTATTTGCCTTATTACGTACGCTTAGGCATTGCTGTCTTGGTTTAGGGTTGCTGCTTACCATAACCCCCAAGTCCTTTTCACAATCTGTATGTCTAAGTTCTACATTATTTAACTTATAAGTGCTAGGGTTATGGACACTCCCGAGCTTCAGAACCTTGCATTTATCTACATTGAACTGCATCTGCCACTTTTCTGACCAAGAGTAGAGTTTGTCTAAATCCTCCTGAAGTTCCCTAACATCTACGTTTGAATCAATTATCCTACCTATCTTCGTGTCATCGGCGAATTTGCTCATATCACTAGTAATTCCTTCATCAAGATCATTGATAAATAATATAAACAACAACGGGCCCAAGACTGATCCCTGTGGAACGCCACTTGTTACTGATCCCCACTCGGATTTAACCCCATTTATGGACACTCTCTGCTTCCTGTCTGTGAGCCATGATTCGATCCACGAGAGCACCCTTCCCCCAATGCCATGAGCTGCCACTTTCTTTAACAGTCTATGGTGCGGAACTCTATCAAAAGCCTTACTAAAATCTAAGTAAATAATATCAAATTCTTTATTGTGGTCAACAGCCTCAAAAGCTTTACTGAAGAAAGTTAATTAGTTAGACAAGACCGGCCTCTTGTGAATCCATGCTGAGTATCCTTAATCAAGCTATGCTTATCGAGATGGCTTCTTATAATCTCAGCTATAATTGACTCTAGTAATTTGCCTACAATTGAGGTCAGGCTTATTGGGCGGTAATTTGACGGTAGCGACTTGTCCCCTGTTTTAAAAATAGGAATTACATTAGCCATCTTCCACATATCAGACACTACACCTGTTTGAAGAGATAAATTAAAAATATTAGTTAATGGTTCACAGACTTCCATTTTGCATTCCTTAAGAACCCTTGAAAAAACCTCATCAGGACCCGGTGACTTATTTTGTCTTCAGTCGGTCTATCTGCTTCACAAACCATTTCACTAGTGACTGTGATGTTACATAATTTATCTTCTTCTGATCCACTATAAAAATTAATTACCGGAATATTATTAGTGTCTTCCTGTGTAAAAACCGAGAGAAAATAATTATTTAAAATCGAGCACATTTCATTCTCTTTGTCAGTAAGATGCCCATAGTTTATTTTTAAGGGACCTATCTTATCTCTGACTTTTGTTCTATAGACCGGAAAAAACTTTTTGGGTTAGTTTTAGAATCCCTAGCAACTTTAATTTCATAGTCCCTTTTAGCTTTTCTTATCCCCTTTTTAATGTCCCTCTTAATGTCAATATACTGATTCATAAGATGACCCTCGCCTCTTTTGATACGCCTATAAATTCCTTTCTTATGCCCTAGTAGATATTTCAGCCTATTATTCATCCATTTTGGGTCATTTCTATTTGATCTAATTTCCTTATAAGGGATAAACGTTCTTTGACCAGCATGTATTGTGTTCAGAAAACTGTCATATTGATAGCTCTCTTCGTTACCCCAGTCAACAGATGATAAGTGTTCTCTAAGCCCATCGTAATCTGCTAAGCGAAAATCTGGGACTGTTACTGAGTTATCCCTACTATCATACTTCCATTCAATTCTAAATGTAATTGATTTGTGGTCGCTAGCACCCAGTTCCTCCGAAACTTCTAATTATTAACAAGGGATTCATTGTTTGCCATAACTAAGTCAAGCAGGTTATTACCCCTTGTAGGTTCTGTCACAAACTGCTTCAAAAACAATCCTGAACTACTTCTAAGAAATCGTATGATTCTAAATTCCCAGTCAAGAAATTCCAATCAATATGACTAAAGTTAAAGTCTCCTAGAATTACTACATTATCGTGCCTTGTGGCCCTAACAATTTCCTCCATAGTAGTCTCCCCTGTCCCTATCTAAATTTGGGGGACGGTATATCACACCTAAAATTAATTTTTCATGCCCCTCTGAAAATTCTATCCAAACAGACTCTGTATGTGTTTACTTCAGACTTAATACCCGTTTTTATGCAACAGTTCAAGCGATCTCGGACTACAATGCCACCCACCTCCCTTCCCGACACTTCTATCTACTTGGAACAATTTAAAACCCTGAATGTGACATTCTGCAGGCATGTCCCCACTTTTTGAATTAAACCACGTCTCAGTAATGGGAAATACATCTATGTTACCTGCACTAGCAACTAGTCTCAACTCGTCCATCTTATTCCTAGCACTGCGACTATTTGTGTAATAAATATTTAATGACCCTCCTCTCTCTTTACCCTTCCTGCTCCTTTCTGTTATTCCACTAAGCCTATTACTGTCCTTGTCAATTAGTGCCACTGGCTTTCCAATATCCACCTCATTTTGCCTATTACTAGTTCTCCTAGTACTCATGTTACTACCCTGCGACTTCACAGTTTTCCCGCCAAAACCCATACCACTAACTATTCCTAGTTTAAAGACCTAACAGCTCCCTCCACTGCAGTTGCCAGTGCTCCCACACCAGACCTAGATAAGTGAACCCCATCCCTGGCATACATGTCATTTCTGCCATAGAAGAGGTCCCAGTTGTCAATGAATGTTACCGCATTTTCCTTACAGTATTTGTCCAGCCAGCAATTGACACCAATTGCTCTGGACAACCATTCTTTTCCAACTCCTCTCCTTGGCAAAATGCCACATATGACAGGTTTCCCCCTTCCTCCTAATTATCTCTATTGCTGACCTATACCTGCTAATCAGGTCCTCACTCTACGTCTGCCAACATCGTTGCCTCCAGCACTGAGACAGATAATAGGATTGCTCCCATTACCTCTCATGATGTCATCCAGACGGCTAACAATATCCTTCATCCCACCCCCAGGAAAACACACTCTCTGCCTCCTACTCCTATCCTTCAAGCAGAATGCCCTATCCATGTACCTAATCTGGCTATCCCCAACAACAACAATGTTTTTACCTTCCTTGGCGTCGTCCGTCGTGGATGCTCCAAGTAGTCGACTCACATTCGCCAGGTAGCATTACACCACTTGTAGAATTCGTCAAGACGTTCTCGATGGTCTTCGTTGGGGTTTCTAGGGATGTCTTACTCACGTCTGCCCCAAAGCTTCTTTGGTGCTCGTTGTGGCATTCCCAGTAGAACACTCACATTCGTCAGGTAGCACCGAGAATGAGTTGGAAGTTTCCACGGTAGTATTCTGGTTTCTCGTTGTTTCTGCCTCTCCAACCGTTTTCTTGATCTTCAGCTTGGTTCCATGTTGCCCGGCCACTGACCAAGCTCCCCTCTTAACCTCGGGACTCACAACAGAAGGATTACTACGAATCCTCTTGTTCTCCTCCGTTAATCGCCGTATCTCCATCTTAGCAACTCTGAGCTCTTCTCTCAGCTGCTGGTAAAGTTGCTCAAGAGAGGGCATCCTGGAACAGATTCACAGAGAGCACACAAACAGGTCTTCACAGAGCTAAGTACACGTCACCACTGAGCTAAGTACACGTCACCACTGAACTAAGTACACGTCTCCACTCGAGCTAAGTACACGTCACCACTGAGCTAAGTACACGTCACCACTGAGCTAAGTACACGTCACCACTCGATATAGATATAGATTGTAGTAGGTATCGAATGGGGACATTTTTTTGCGACCTAGGTGTCCTAAAATTCCTACTTGTCTTTGTAACCTTGATAAAGAATAATTATCTTTGTTACCATTTACTGGTATGTATCTAATGAGATTCATCCAGGTAAATTTAATTTTCCACACTTTCATTACTTACTTTATCGTTCGTTTATAACTTTATCAGTACGCTGCTGCTGTAACTGACCAGATATCTGCATTTATTTATATTTAAGGTCCCAACCTTGACCCATTAAATATATTTGATTATATGTGTCAACATAGCGGCCAGCAGCCTGACCAGCTGATTGCTACCCTCCCTCACATATCTTCCAGTAACACCCGCATTCAAATTTAAATTGTAAAAGTCTTCAACTTACCACACTCACTCTCTAGAAAGCTGTTACACTCTTGTAGGTATGTTCACTGATTCAGTCACGTACGATGACTGCTAAATAATAACTTAGGACAGCCGTTAGAATGGTAAATCTGGGAGCACTATTAACGATATTGTTTCGCGCGCGTGCGTGTGTGTGTGCGCGCGCGCCCGCGCGCGCGTGTGAGTGTGTGTGTGTACACTCCTAATTGTACTCTCCTAATTGTGGTTGCAGGGGTCGAGACTTAGCTCCTGGCCCCGCCTCTTCACTGATCGCTACTAGGTCCTCTCTGCTTCCTGAGCTTTGTCATTCCTCGCCTTAAAGCTCTGTATGGTTCCTGCCTCCACTACATCACTTGCTAGGCTATTCCAATTCCCGACGACTCTGTGACTGTAGAAGTGCTTCCTAACATCCCTGTGACTCGTCTGAGTCTTCAGCTTCCAATTGTGACCCCTTGTTCATGTGTCCCCTCTCTGGAACATCCTGTCTCTGTCCACCTTGTCTATTCCACACATTATTTTGTATGTTGTCATGTCTCCCCTGACCCTCCTGTCCTCCAGTGTCGTCAGTCCTATTTCCCTCAACCTTTCTTCGTAGGACATTCCCCTGAGCTCCGGAACTAGCCTTTTCCCAAACTTTTGTACTTTCTCTAATTTCTTGATGTGCTTGACCAGGTGTGGGTTCCAAACTGGTGCTGCATACTCCAGTATGGGCCTAACGTACACAGTGTACAGTGTCTTGAACGATTCCTTACTAAGGTAACGGAACGCTGTTCTCAGGTTTGTCAGGCGTCCACATGCTGCAGCAGTTATGTGGTTGATGTGTGCCTCCGAAGCGTGCTTGGCTTTATGGTCACCCCAAGATCTTTCTCCTTGAGTGAGGTTTGCGGCCTTCGTCCACCTAACCTATACTCTGCGGTCTTCTTTCCCCTTCCCCAATCTTCATGACTTTGCGTTTGGCAGGGTTGAATTCGAGAAGCCAGTTGCTTGACCACGTATCCAGCCTGTCCAGGTATCTTTGTAGTCCTGCCTGATCCTCATCCGATTTAATCCTTCTCATCAGCTCTACATCATCTGTGAACAGGGACACTTCAGTCTATCCCTTCCATCATGTCATTCACATATGTCAGTAATAGCACTGGTAATAGGACTGACCTCTGTGGGACCCCGCTCGTTACAGGTGCCCACTCTGATACCTCATCACGTACCATGACTCGCTGCCTCCCTGTCAGTTATTCTCTGATCCATTGCAGTGCCCTTCCTGTTATACGCTCCTGATCCTCCAGCTTTTGCATTAATCTCTTGTGAGAAACTGTGTCGAAGGCCTTCCTGCAGTCCAGGAAAATGCAATCAACCCACCCCTCTCTCTCGTGTCTTACTTCTCTTACCTTGTCATAAAACTCCAGAAGGTTTGTGACACAGGATTTGCCTTACATGAATCTGTGCTGGTTGTCATTTATTAACTTGTTTCTTACCAGGTGCTCCACCACTCTCCTCCTGATAATCTTTTCCATGACTTTGCATACTATACAAGTCAGAGACACTGGCCTGTGGTTTAGTGCCTCGTTTCTGTCTCCTTTCTTAAAAATGTGGACTACATTTGTTGTCTTCCATACCTCAGGTAGTTGCCCAGTTTCAAAGGATGTATTGAAGATTGTGGTTAGTGACACTCACAGCGTCTCTGCTCCTACTCTATGGACCCACAGGGAGATGTCCGGACCCCTCGCCTTTGAGGTATCGAGGTCACAGCAGCTTCTGCCCTTCCTCCTCTGTTTGAATGTTATCCAGCACCTGTTGGTATATTCCCTGCTGGTGTTCCCCTCTATGCTGTAAATACTACCTTAAATCTCATGTTGAGCTCCTTGCATACCTCTTGATGGTTTTTTGTGAGTTCCCCACCTTCTTTCCTCAGCCTGATCAGCTGGTCTTTGACTGTTGTCTTCCTCCTGATGTGGCTTACGGCAGTTTCGGGTCAGACTTGACTTTCGATGCTATGTTACTTTCATACTGTCGCTGGGCCTCCCTCCTTACCTGTGCATACTCGTTCCTTGCTCTTCGACTAATCTCCTTATTTTCATGTGTTCTTCGCCTTCTGTACTTTTTCCATTCTCTATTGCACTTGATTTTTCCCTCCTTACACCGTCGGATAAACCAGGGGCTCTTTCTGGCCTTCCCATTATTTCTGTTGCTCTTGGGAACAAATCTTTCCTCTGCCTCCTTGCATTTTGTTGTTACATATTCCATCATTTCATTTACCGACTTTCTGCCACTTCTCTGTCCCACTGAACCTCTTGCAGGAAGTTCCTCAAACCGTTTTAGTCTGGCTTTTCCCATTCAACTCCTGTTACCCTCTCCACTTGTAACTCTACTATGTATTCAAAGCACAGAACCACGTGGTCACTAGCTCTTTGGGGCCTTTCATATGTGATGTCCTCAATGTCTGAACTGCTCAGGGTGAACACAAGGTCCAGTCTTGCTGGTTCATCCTCCCCTCTCTATCACTCTGGTAGTATCCTTAACATGTTGATGCATGAGGTTTTCCAGTACCACATCCATCATCTTGGCTCTCCATGTTTTGGGACCCCAATGTGGCTTCAGGTTTTCCCAATCGATCTTCCTGTGACTGAAATCGCCCATAACCAGTAACTTTGCTCGATTGAGCTCTTCTTGCCACCTCAGCCAGGGTGTCCACCATTGCTCTGTTACTCTCTTCATATTCCTCTCTTGGCCTCCTGCATTTCTGTGGTGGATTATACATCACTGCAATAACTACCTTGTGCTCCCCATACTGAAGTGTACCTACTATGTATTCTCTTTCTCCAAACTCGCCCATGCCTCCCATTTCCTCATATTTCCATTGGTGTTTTACGAGCAGTGTAACCCCTCCTCCCCCTCTGCTCCTTTTGTCTTTCCTCAGGATCTGATATCCTGTGGGAAGATTGCATCTGTTATTGTCTCAGTGAGTTTCGTTTCGGTGACCGCTATGATGTCTGGGGACTTCTCATTGATTCTTCCATGCCACTCCTCATATTTGTTAGTTATTCCATTCGCATTCGTGTACGAAACCTTCAACATCTGTTCCAAAACTGTGGTTCTGGGAGGATATTGGGGTTGGGAGAGCAGGAGCTCTGGTGGGGGTGTATGGGGGGTTGTGTTGGGGGCAGAGTTCCCATAGGGAATTGCTGTAGTGTTGGGGTTTGTGGTGTGGGTGGTGGGGACACAGGGATTGGTTTGTGATTGTTTGCTTAGATTGTTCAGTTCCCTTGGGGTTGTCGCATTTGAAGTCCTTCTGCTGGTGTTTCTGGGGGTGTGTTTGCCCTTCCATCTGTCTGGGTTATTCTGCTTTTCTTTGTCACTTCCTCCGATTCCTCCTTTCATTTTTGCACTCTTTCAGTAATCTCCTTTCCTCTTGCGTTCTTTCTCGGTCGAGGTACACACTCTGGAATTCCAGTTTGTCTCTCAGCCATGCTTTCTCCTGCAGTATCATGGTTCGAGTTGATTCTGCCTTGAAAACTACTTTGAGAGGCCACTTCCTTTTCTTTGCGAACCACCCAGTTCTCTGAAAATTTGCCACCTGGGTCGTGTCGCCCTCGCCTATTGCCTTCATAATACCTTCAATCGCTTTTATCTCCACCTGTTTTCCTTCATCGTAGGTGTCCCTTTCGGCTTCCTGGAGCCCATAGACGAAAACTGATCTCTCCCTTTCTTCCTCCCACTGTGGCTCCCATTGCATTCTCTGAAGTGTTTTAGTTCCTTCCCTTGGAGCTTTCTTTCCTTTCCTAGCTGAGGCCCAATTGTTCATTTGTCTCTTTCCTGCTCAGCTGTTCCTGACCCCTGCAGAAGTCTGGTAGAGTCCCTGCATATATCCTAGCTCCTTCAATGTCTCCCGACCTCTCATTTGTTCCTGATGTGCTCCTTGTCTTTGCCTTGGCCCTGTGTGGGTCTGACAGGACCTTTGCATACAGTATAGCTTCCTTGATCCCTCCAGTCCCCTTGTCTGTGTCTGATGTAGAAGTTCCTGATGTTATGTCTGTACTGCTATTTTTTCTTTAGGCTGTTTCAGATTACTCAGTTCCACTTCTAAGCACTGAATTTTGGCTTCTGCTCTATGGCATTTTTGCTCCCACAGTCACCTCGCAGCATCATCTCCTCCACCCCCTTACAAGCTTTTAGCTTTTTTCCCCCAGCTTTATCCCTTTTGAGCTCTGCATCCTAGTCTCCCTTTCCCAACTTTGTCTGCCATACCCTTTTGGGTTTCGGTGTTGTTTTCGGCCGCATTGTCCAACAAAAAAAAGTTTTTTAATGGGTGTTTTGGGAGGGACTGGGGAGGGGGAAAATATTTATAGGGAAGCAGATCAAAGGAGAGTTTTTAAAAGGGGGTTTCAAAAGGAATAGGCGGGGGGAGAAAGGGGTTTGGGGGAACTAGAGAAAGGGGGGAAAAAAAAACTAAAAAGAAGGGAAGAGAGGATAAAAGTGAGGAGAAGAGAGAGAGGAGGGAGAGGAAAAGAGAGAGGAGAGAAGAGAGAGAGGGGAGGTGAGGGGGGAAAAGGGGGGAGAGAGAGGAAAGGGGAGGTGGGGGAGGGAGGGAGAAAAGAGAGAGAGGAAGAGTGAGGGGAGGGAAAAGAGAGAGAGAGGAGAGAGGAGAGGGAGGGAGGGAGAGAGAGAAAAAGGGGAGGATGAAGGGAGGGAGGAGAGAGAGAGGAGGGGGTGAGGTGAGAGGGGGGGGAGAGAGAGAGGAGGATGAGAGGGGAGAGGGAGGGAGAGAGGAGAGGAGGATGAAGTGAGAGGGGGGGGAGAGAAGAGGATGGGGAGAGGGAGGGAGAGAGGAGAGGGGGGGGAGAGGGAGGGAGGGGAAAGGGGAGGGAGGGAAGAGAGAGAGGATGGAGGGGAAAGGGAGGGGAGAGAGAGAGAAGAAAAGAGAGAGGGGGAGGGGAGGGGGAGAGAGAGGAAGAGAGGGAGGGAGGGAGAGGGAGGGGAGAGAGGATGAGATGAAGGGGGGGAAAAGGGGAGGGGAAGGGGGGGAGAGAGAAGAGAGAGGAGGGGAAGTGAGAGGGAGGGAGAGAGGAGAGAAGAGGGAGAAGTGAGAGGGGGGGGGGGGGGAGTTTTCTGAGGGGTGGAGGAAGGGGGGGTTTTTTTGGGGGGGGGGGGGGGGGGGTTAAAAACCCCGGAGGGTAGGGGGGGGGGGGGAAGGAGGGGGATGAGTACCAAAACAGGGTTTCTTAATCTGTACTCACCTAGTTGAGGTTGCAGGGGTCGAGTCCGGCTCCTGGCCCCCGGGTGGTGTGGTGTGTGTGTGTGTGTGTGTGTGTGTTGGTGTGTGTGTGGTTGGTGTGTGTGTGTGTCTAACGAAAATTCCCAGGCTCACTTTTAGGAGGTTTTGTGTTTGTGTGTGTTTTGTGTGTGTACTCACCTATTTGTACTCACCTATTTGTGGTTGCAGGGGCGAGTCACGCTCCCCGGCCCCCCTTTCGCTATTGCTAATAGGCCTCTCCCCCTGCCCCATGAGCTCTATCATACCTCGCCTTAAAACTATGTATGGTTCCTGCCTCCACCACATCACTTTCTAGGCTATTCCATGGCCTGACATACTCTATGACTGAAGAAATACTTCCTAACATCCCTTTGATTCATCTGAGTCTTCAACTTCCAATTGTGACCTCTTGTGTCTGTGTCCCATCTCTGGAACATCCCTCTTTGTCCACCTCGTCTATTCCGCGCAGTATTTTATATGTCGTTATCATGTCTCCCCTCACCCTCCTGGCCTCCAGTGTCGTCAGGCCGATTTCCCTCAACCTTTCTTCATAGGACAATCCCCGTAGCTCTGGGACTAGTCTTGTTGCAAACCTTTGCACTTTCTCTAATTTCTTGACGTGCTTGACTAGGTGTGGATTCCAAACTGGTGCCGCATACTCCAGTATGGGCCCCTGAGTAGATGGGTACAAAAGTTTTAAAAACGAATCCTTACTGGGGGAGGGAAAACGCTATCCGTAGGTTTGCCAGGCGCCCTAGCTGCGGGCCGTTACTAAATTGATGTCGCCTCAGGAGATTGCTCGGTGTTATACCCCCCCCCCAGATTTTTTTTCCTTAAAGTGGGGTTTTTGAAGTTTTTGGGGCCATCAAAAATATATTTTTTCTGCGGTTTCTTTCCCCTTCCCCAATTTTCCCATGACTTTGCATTTGGAAAGGGTTTAAATTTAAAGGACCCAGTTGCTGGCCCAGGCTTGTAGCCGGTCCAGCCTTTTGTAGCCCCGCCTGATCCTCGCCCGATTCGATTCTTCTCATTAACTTCAATCCCGTCTGAAAAACAAGGCCCACTTTGGTCTTTTCCCTTCCTTTTAGGGTGGGTTTTCACTTTAATTACCAAGAACAGCACAGGCCCTTGGAATGCCCCCCTTGGGGAAAACCCCGCTTGTCACAGGCGCCCACTCTGACCCCTCGTCGCGTACCATGACTCGTTTTTTGCCTCCCTGCCCAGATATTCTTTATTTTTTTGCAGTCCCTTTTTCCTGTTATTTTGTGCCTGGTCCTCTAGTTTTGCAGTAACCTTTGGAGGAACTGTTTTCCGAAACCTTTTTGCAGCCCCAAAATTTCCCGCGGGTCGATCCACCCCTCTCTCTCTTGCTTACTTCTGTACCTTGTAAAAAAAACTCTAGTTTTTTTTGGGTGACACGGGTTTTTCCCTTCCCCTGAAACCGGGCGGGTTTGTAAAATTTTTCATTTTTTTTCTTTCCGGGTTTACCCCAAACCACTCTCCTCCTGATGATTTCTCCATGACCTTTTTTTACTATCCCACTTTAGTGATACAGGTCTGTATTTTAAAGTGCCTCTTTGTCTGTTTTCCCTTTTTAAAAAATTGGGACTACATTTGCCTTTTTCCCCTTTTACCTCAGGATTTGCCCATTTTAAAATAAAGTGTTGAAAAATCATGTTAATGGCTCACCCCCAAAAAAAAATTTTTTCTGCTCCCCTTTAAGGACCCATAGAATTTTTGTCTGGAAACCCCCACCGCCTTTGAGGTGTCAAGTTCGCATAGCTGTTCCCTTCACCTCCTCCTTGGTTAAAATTTTCCTCACCCGGGCACTTGGGGTGTGCCCCCCTTTTTCTGATTTTTTGGGAGCCCCTACGGTTTCCACTGTAAATACCTTTTAAAAATTCCTTGTTTGAGCTCCTGACATACCCTTCGGTCGTTTTTTTGGGGAATTTTCCCCATCCCCCTTCCAGCCCTGATTACCTGGTCCTTGACTTTTTGTTTTCCCCCTGGTGGCTTTTAAACAGCTTGGGGTTCAGTTTTCCCTTTTGATGCTATGTCATTTTCATATTTTTTTCTCTGAGCCTCCCTTTTTAACGGGGGCATATTCTTTTTTGGCTCTTGGGGCTGTTTTTCTTTTTTTTCCCCTGGTTCCCCGGGTTTCTGTCCCTTTTTTCCTTTTCTCTATTTAACCTAGTTTTTCCCTCCCTACACCTTTGGGTAAAACCAAAGGGACTCGTTCTGTTCTTCCCATTTTTTTCGTTTCCCCTTGGGAAAAACCCCTCCTCTGCCCCCCTTCCCATTTTGTTGTACATAGCCCAATCTTTTTCTTGTACGGGTTTTCCTGTCATTTCCCTCTCCCCTGAATGCCCTTAAAGGGGAAGTTCCTAGGGTTTGAGTATTTCCCCCTTTTGTATTTTGGGTTTTTTCCCCACCTATTCCTGCCTCCTTTTTCCACTTGGAGCTCAACTTTTGAAGTAAAAGCAAGAACCACAGGGAATACTAGCCCCCGGGGGCCCCTTTCATACATGATACCCTCGTACCCCAACTACCATGGTGAATAAAAGGTAACCTTGCGGGTTTCCCACCCTTCCCTCTCTCTGGTATGCCCTTTTAACTTTTGATGCATGAGGTTCTCCAGTACCACATCCATCATTTTTGGCTCCCCATGTTTCGGGCCCCCCCATGGGGCTCCGGGTTTTTTTCCCAGTCAATCTCCTTGTGATTGAAATCACCCATAACATTAATTTTGCCCCCCCCATTGTGGCTCTCCTGGCCACCTGGGGTAGTTTTTTTGATCATTGCCTGTTTGCTCTCATCTTTATTTTTCTCTTGGCCTCCGGCATTCTGGGGGGGTTGTACATTACTCCCAAAAAACACCTTATGTCCCCGGGAGGGATTTTCCCTACTAAGTATTTCCCTTTCGCCCATCCCATCCTTTCCCTTTCCCTTTTTTCTAAAAAAACCCCCACGGTTTTTTAATGAGCGTCCCAACCCCTTTCCCTCCCCCTTCCTCCCTCGTCTTTCCTAAAAAATTTGATATCCGGATGGAAAGATTGAATCTGTTATTATTCGGGTTTGATTTTTTGTTTTGTGAGTGCAATTTGTCTGGGGATGCCCTCTTTGATTCTTTCGTTGCCACTTTTCATATTTGTTTGTTATTCCACCCTGCATTTGTTACCCCCACCTTCAACTTCTTTTCAAAGACTGTGGCCGGGGAAGTATATTGGGGTTGGGGAAGTGGGAGCCCCTGGTAAGGAACTATGGGTTGTTGCGGGGGGGGTTAATTTTGTAATGTAGGGGGTGGGGGATTGGATGTGGCATGGATTTTTTGATTTGGAGTTTTTGGTTTTCCCACTGGGGTTGACCTTTTGGGAGGCTTCTATAAAAAGGTTGTGGGGGGAGGCTTTTTATTAGATCTTCTCCCGGGGTTGGGGGGATCTCCTGTCGGGCCCTTCCCCCACCCCCTTTCTCTTTCCCCCTTTTTCGCCTTTGTACCATCTCTCTGTTTCTTCCTTTCTTTTTTGTGTTCGGGTCCCGGCCCGAGATACACCCTCCTTTTAATGCCGTCATGTTCCCTTAACCCCATGCTTTTTTCCCTCAGTACCCTTTGGCCGAGTGGGCTTCTCCCTTTAAAGGGTTCCTCTCACTGGCCGGGTTTTTTTTTTAAAAGCCCCCAAATTCCCCCAAAAATTTTTTCCAGCGGGGGAAATATCGTTTTTCTCCTTTTGCTTTCATGATGCTTTAAATTTGTTTTTTTTCCCCTTGTTTTTTTTGCTTCATTTTTTTTCCCCTTCGACTTCCTGGACCCCCATACCCCAAAGACGGGACCCCCCTTTCATTTCCCCACTGCTACCCCGGGGGGGGGGGGGGGGGGGGGGTGTACCCCCTCTTTTAAAATTTTGGTTTCCCCCCCCACTGCAGTTTTCCCCTTTCATAGTTTAAACGGGCTAATTTTATTTGGGGCTCAGGGGCCCTGTCATTTTCCCTTCTGGGTTTTCCCTTGGGCTTTTTTGTTTTCTGTTGGGGGGCCTTTCCACTTTAAATTTTAGCTTTTTCATTTGCTACAGTTTTTCCTCTGATAGAGCATCTCCATGCGGGTTGTCCCCCTTTTTTCCCTACAGCCCCCTTTTATTTGGGGCCTGAGGTAGCAGCTCTGTTTTTCAATCCCCAAAAATTTTTTTTGTTCTTTAGGCTGTTTCAGATTTTTCAAATTTCCCCTTCTAAACTTTTGTTTCCAGCTTCGCTGCTTTGACAAGCACCCCCCACTTCCTGCTTTCCATATTTTTCCCTCTTTCCCTTTTCATGCTAAGTTCTTCTAGTTTCTTTTTCCCCTTCATGATCCCTTTTTTTAGCTCTGCTGCCCAAATTTCCCTTTTCATTTTTCCCCCCTCCCGTCCCTTTTGGTTTTTTTTTGTTGTCCTGGGGAAACCCAAATTTTTTTTTATTCTGATTGCCCAAGTGGGAAACCTTTGTGTTCTGTATTTGGGGTTTGTAGTGTGTGTGTCAGAGGGGTGGGGGGGGGGGAAATTGTGGGGGAAAATGTGGCTATTTTGGGAAACTGAGGGGGGGGGGGGGGGGGGTATGGGGTGAACCGGGGGGGGGGGAGGGTGATCGGGGGGAGGGGGTGGGGTCAGGGGAAGTAAATGAGATGTCGGGGGAAGGGGGGGGTTTTATTTGTTGGATATGTGTGTGTGTGTGTGTGTGTGTGTGGTGTGTGTTTCTCACCTATTTGACTCCCTATTTTTGGTTTCAGGGGTCGGTCCTAGCTCCCCGGGCCCCCCCTCTTCACCGGGTTTCTCTAGGCCCTCCCTTTTCCCCGCTCCATGATTTTTTAAACCTCGTCTTAAAAAATGTGTATGGTTCCTGCCCCCACTACCTTTATTTCCAGGCTTTTTCCCCTGGCCCCCTTTCAACTCCCATTACTGAAGAAATACTTCCTACTAATCTCACTCCCTTTGTGTCTTCAACTTCCCAATTTTTGGGCCCCCCTTTTTTTTCTGTTCCCCTCCCCGGAACATCCTGTCCTTTTTCCACCTTGTCTATTCCCGCAGTATTTTATTGTCGTTTTCTTTTCCCCCTGACCTCCCGTCCTCCAGTGTCGTCAGGCCCATTTCCTTAATCTTTCTTCATAGGACATTCCCCTTTTGCTCTGGAACTAACCCTTTTTGCAAACCTTTGTACTTTTTTCTAGTTTTTTGACGTGCTTTACAAATGCGGGTTCCAAACAGGTGCCCGCATACTCCAGTATGGGCCCCGACATAAAACGGGGTTCAGTTTCTTTAAAAGATTCCCTTTCTAAAGGGAACGGGAAAGTGTTCCAGGTTTGCCAGGGCCCCTACTGCAGCAGTTATCTGAATTTTGTGTGCTTCCGGGGACATGCTCGGTGTTATTTCTCCCCCAAGATTTTCACCCTTTAGTGAGGTTTGCAGTCTTTGTCCACCCAGCCTTTTACTCGTCTGCGGTTTTTTCTGTGCCCTTTTCCCCCCATTTCATGACTTTGCATTTGGCAGGATTTTAAATTTGAGAAGCCATTTGCTGGACCAGGTGTCCCGTCTGTCCAGGTCTCTTTGAAAATCCTGCCCGGTCCTCATCAGATTTAAATTTTCCCCCATTAACTTCCCCATCATCTGCAAACGGGACACCTGAGTCTAACCCCCCGCATGTCGTTCACATATACCAAAAATAGCACTGGTCCTAAGAAAGACCCCTGTGGACCCCGCCCCGTCACAGGTGCCCAAATGTGAAACATCATTACGTTTACCATGGGCTGTTGTTGGGCCTCCCTGGGCAGGTTTTTTCTCTGAACCATTGCAGGCCCTTCCGTTATATGGGGGCCCGATGCTCTAGCTTCTGCACTAATCTCTTTTGAGGAAAAATGTGTCAAAAAGGGCCCTTTTTCCAGTCCAAAAAGATGCAATCAAACCCCCCCCCCTCTCCTTTTCTTACCCTTTGTTTTTTTATCATAGAATCCCGAAGGTTTTTGGGCAAAAGGAATTTTGCCTTCCGTGAATCCGTGCTGGTTGGCATTTATAAATCCTGGTCCGTTCCAGGTGCTACCCCACTCCCTCCTGATAACTTCTCCATAATTTTTCATACTATTAAAACGTTTAATGACACAGGTCTATAGTTTTTGTGCCTCTTTTTGTCTCCTTTTTTGAAAATGGGAAAATTTCATTTGGGTGTCTTTCCCTACCCCAGGTAATTGCCCCGTTTTTCCCGGGGTGTTTTTTAAGAAATTTTGGGTTTAAATGGGTTTCACACAACATTTCTTCTCCCTCTCTAAGGACCCATGGAGAAGTTTTCCCGGGCCCATTGCCCTTTTTAGGGATCGAGTCCCTTTGAAATTTCTTTACCCCCCTTTCCCCAAACTGTATGTATGTCGTCCCAACACTTGTTTTTTGTAAATTCCCCGTTTTGTCCCCCCTCTGGCCCGTCCCCCCCGAGGGCCTTCCTGTCTCTACTGTAAATACTTTCCTTTAAATCTCGTGTTGAGCTCCCCTCACATACCCTTGATCGTTTTCTTGTGGGGGTCCCCACCTTCTTTCCTCAGGGTTTTCACCTGGTCCTTGCTGTTGTCTTCTTCCAATGTGGCTATAAAAGCTTTCCGGGGCAATTTTTACTTTGATCTATGTCGTTTTTATACTGTCTTGGCCTCCCCCCTTATCTGTGCATACTCGTTTCTGCTTTTACTAATCTCCTTGTTTTTTTCCCGGGTCCTATGGCCCCCTGAAAACCCTTTTTCCCTTCTCTGTTGCACTTAGCTTTTGCCTCCCCACACCTTCGGGTAAACCCCAAAGGGCTTTGTCTTTGGGTTTCCCATTTTTTTTGTTTCCCTTGGGAACAAAACTTTCCTTTTGCCTCCTTTCACTTTGTTCCACATATTATCATCTCGTTTAAATGATTTTCCTCCATTTCTCTGTCCCACTGAACCTTTCCCGCAGGAAGTTTCCATACCTGTTTAGTCCCCCCTTTTGTAAATTGGCCTGTCCCCTTCGTTTTCCCGTTCCCTTCTCCCCTTGTAACTTTACATTTTAGTCAAAACTCAGAACCCCATGATCGCTAGCTCCAAAGGGGGCCCCTCGTAAGTTATGTCCCTCGTTTTCTGAACTGCTCAGGGTGAAAACAAGACCAGTCTTGCTGGGTTTATCCTCCCCTCTCTCTCCCGGTTGTGTCCCTGACATGTTGATGCATTTAGGTTTTTTAAGTACCACTCCATATCTTTGCCCCCCATGTTTCGGGACCCCCCTGTGGCTCCCGGTTTTTTTCCCCGTCCCATCTCCCTGTGGTTGAAATCGCCCCTTACCAGTAACTTTGCTCTGCTCGAGTGAGCTCTTCTTGCCACCTCAGCCAGTGTGTCCACCATCACCCTGTTGTTTTTTCGTACTCCTCTCTTGGCCTCCTGCAGTTCTGTGGTGGGTTATACATCACTCCAATGACTACTTTATGTGGGTGTGTGTATGTGTGTGTGTGTGTTTGTGTGTGTGTGTGTTTGTGTTTTGTGTGTGTGTGTGTGTGTGTGTGTGTATGTGTTTGTGTTTGTGTGTGTGTGTTTGTGTGTGTGCGTGTGTGTGGGGGAGTTATGAGGGAGGAGAGATGGTTAGAGGGGGGAGGGACAAAGTGATGGAGAGCGGGACAGGATGTCTAGTGGGTGGGTAGGTTGAGGGGTGTATGGTTGTGAAGGGACCGCTTACACGGCTGTGTATGTGTGTGTGGACGCACAGCCAGTCGTGTGTATGTGTACTGTTATTGTCTATCGGCGTGTGTGTGTGTGTGCCCATAAATAATGCTCCTCACTTCTAAGTATCCATACTACTAATAAAATGCCAAGAGTAATACTGATAATTGAGTGTGAGTACTCACCTATTTGTACTCGCCTATTTGTGGTTGCAGGGGTCGAGGCTTAGCTCCTGGCCCCGCCTCTTTACTGGTTGCTACTAGGTCCTCTCTCTCTCTGCTCCATGAGCTTAATCAAACCTCGTCTTAAAACTATGTATGGTTCCTGCCTCCACTACATCACTTTCTAGGCTATTCCACTGCCTGACAACTTATGACTGAAGAAATACTTCCTAATATCTCTCTGACTCATCTGTGTCTTCAACTTCTAATTGTGACCTCTTGTTTCTGTGTCACCTCCCTGGAACATCCTGTCTTTGTCCACCTTGTCTATTCTGCACAGTATTTTATATGTCGTTATCATGTCTCCCCTGTGTGTGTGTGTGTGTGTGTGTGTGTGTGTGTGTGTGTGTGTGTGTGTGTGTGTGTGCGCGTGTGTGCACTCAGTTGTGGCTGCAGGTTGTCTATATATTTAAACCTTCAGCTGAGGTCCTCTTTAGCAAATACTTGAGAATATGAAGGATGAATATTATATAGCTAATGGGGGTACATAAGGCTACTACACAAAATCTTTTTTTCTTTTACTGAGGGTAAATACAAAATAATTCGAATTTTGTTATTGCAAACAATAGCCGAAACTAGCTTTACCTCTAAATGGCAAAAACAAACGGAATAAGTAACAAATATAAATACACGTGAGGTATATATCTCTTAGCGCTTAATCCTCATTTTAGTGATTCAAATATCCTTGACTGGTGGTGTAACAAGTAACATGCATTAATGAAAACTCTCGTGTTGTCGATTGTCTTGAAAACCCATTAGTTAAGAAACACACGATTATATACACAGAGAGCTGTAAGTCACTGTATGTTCTCAGAGTTTCCTTTGGTAAGTAGTTTAGGGATGAAAGTGTTCTGGAATCAAGGCTGACTGGTGATATGCAGCCTTAATGAATTTGTGTATGTAAGAGGCTTTAATCCCCATTAAACAACTAATAGGTAAGGCTGGATCTATATAAACATTTTGAACACTGAGAGCATTAGTGTATGAACACGTGGGGGAGGGGGATTATGGATTAAAAAATTCTTGACTTTTCTTTAATATGCACTCTTAATAACCTTAGTGTCTTCAAAAACTAAAAACCGAATTAATCATTCAGTATATATTACTAAACCAACAGTATGTATTACTAAACCTGGCCTGTTGTGCAGTGTTTCAGCGTTATCAGTGTAACTCAATGTATTACATAAACTCGCCCAAAAATATTACAACTTGTGATTGATTTTGTAGGAGTTGTCTTAACTGTTATACTTATTGATTTCTGGGAGCGGAAAGTGCGTAGAAAGCGGTCAGAAGAATCTAGCTTGTGTTCATGTCTTGCCACAGAACGAGCTAGTTCTTGATGTCAGAGCAAGGTCGGTGACCTTTTTTCACCACCTCTGATTATTGATATTTGATCGACAACATTTAACTCTTGAAGAATTGAGACACTTGTGCAACATATGGGAATCTTCATTTAAGAAACGTTTCGCCACACAGTGGCTTCATCAGTCTTATACAAAGTAAGAAGGTATAGGAAGGGGAGGAGTTTGAAATAATCAGTCCCTCAGCCTGGAGTCGATGTTTTCAATCCATCAATCTATAAGATTAGTAGATTAGTAAATATTCCCTGAAGGAAAACATTTAAGTGGTTGCACGAATTTTCTTTAGTCTTCCAGCTCTACGATTTTATTTTGATCATGACTCGAGAACCTCCTCAATCAATCGGATTTGTTTTAAACACTTGTGTAAGGAAACGGAGTAAATTATAGGAACAATTGGCATGTGCACGTTCCCAGTGATCGAAGTTATTGAACTATATTAGAGCATCCCAGAATGGCTCGGATATCTTCAAAATCCTCAATGTCGGAGTTTCAAATACTCAAAAAAGGTGCCTCCTATTTCAGCGATGGCAGAGAGTGAAATTCAAGTGAGTAGGTGCAGATTTGAAAGGTTTGTTTAAGTTTGCGTAAAATTTTGATTCCCCGGAAATCATCTCAGTCAAAATAAATGTCGACCTCTCATGACTAGGTGTGATGTACCACATCCATTAACAACGAACACTAAGCCTCGGTATCCCTAAAGGTGGTGAACGTAACCGGTGGACCAGCTTTCTTTAAAGACACTTCGTCATTTATTTTTCAATCTCATTTTGGGAAACGGAAGTATAAGCTACAGTCGGACCTACCCCATGTACCCACACTCACTACATCCTAAAAACTATCTTTGGAGTTTGAAACAGTCGGTGATATGCCTTATCTTCTGGTAGTATTTGCACCTCACAAGCTCTGAAGCATTCTCTCTCCTATATATTTATCTCTTTTTACATATGCGACACAACCTTCACGCCACAGGCACAATTTTTTCCCCAGTGACCTTTATCACCAGAATACTGTCGGCAAGAATGTCTCTGCAAACTTTGCCGCTTCCAACACTGCGTTTAGGGCGTGGTCTTAAAGAAATATAAGAACATGTATACTAAAAATTCAAGAAAGTTACCCAATAACACGAACTGCACCAAACGACTGAAGTTGGACACACCTACAGCGCTTTACTGCTTCAGGAAACTTAATGGTTGTTGCCTAGCAGAAACAACCCAAGACTGTTTAGGAGGACGCTTATTGAAATTAAACTCGCATCTATATTTTACCAGTATCCATCGATAAGCACTGACGTCTGTGCTTTTCTACACAATGCTGTGTGAATAAGTGCCGCCCATACTTGACTGGCCACTGTAACGGTCACCCCGAATTTGAAGAGCTCGAAGAATTAAACAGGCTCAACTTCTGAAAAACGAGGTATCAACGACACAAGTATTTGCACACTAAAATGCTTATCACAGGTACAACCATAATGCCTCCTCTCTTTCTCTTTGCTACATTCTTCTTCGGTGAATGCACGCTGTTCCCTCAATGATTAGAGGATAATCACGATCACGTTCAGGAATATGATCGCAACCATTACGAGAAAGGAAATAGAGTGGGTAGAGAAGACTCGTAGGAGCTCCCTGTGCAGCAGACACCAGACTGAGAAGCTACGATTCATAGAGCATGAACGAGACATTAGTTTGTTGCGAATTAATTGAATCTATGCAACAGTTGAAATGCTACGATATTCAATGTCAATAGAACAAGCATTATACCAGCACCAACCTATAACACTAAGCAAAACAGCAGCAACTGATGGCAAGGCAACTAGCACACAGAACAGTTAGGAAGTAAAACAAACGCATTTCAGAACTGACATCGCATTTTACGAACACAGGAATAATTAGTAGGCAGGTGGTGCCAGACCGTAATGTGGATCACCAGTAAAGAAGCGACCAAGGAATAATAAAGACATAAACATAAAAGGTATATATTTTGAGTTAACGCATATTCTCGCCACCATCATGAGATACAAGTATATTCAATATTTACAGACTATACAAAAAACTTAGCATAAAGCATACTTATAGAAACGTAATAATAGAAAATACTGAGAACGCTCAATGTCAATACCTCGTATATTTATAGACAGAACCCAGTATGTGTTTATCATCTGGTTGTTGGTACAAAGTTAGCTAGTGATTGGATTGGTTGACGTTTATAACTGGTAGTATATCTTATGAATGACATAGGAACCCGTCACCTATAAGACAATAAGCTATATGGGTTTTGGCTGAGTCTAGAAGGATAACACGATGTGGCTGTGACGCACACAGAATAAAGACGACGTACTCAGTGCACTCCACACTGCTGCAGATTCATAATAGGTAAGGTGAACGTTCAAGACTGAGACACAGAAGGCTCCTTGGTGCCTTAATCTAAAAAACTGGACTTGTGCTCTCCTTCCTTGGAACGAGCCTTCAATCTATGTATGGCTTCCACGGGTTTTGTGCTCACCCATGAACGTAATAATAATACATATTCTGTTTTCAGGATTTAATCTCTGCACCGAACTGAAAAGCCAACTGGCTGATGAAACATTCTCATAAACATCCACAGATGTTGCACAGGTGTCTGTTCATTTGCTGTTATTTATGTTTTTCCATTTGTTTCCATAAATGGGTGAGTCCTGATGGCTGACGATTTCATTCCATTCACAATGTATCTGTAAGTGTTGAGTGATGAGCATCCCTTTATGCATTTCTGTAGGAAATACATGTCAAGTGGCTACTGCTAGTACAGGTATTATTAATTTTAACATTAAAAATAATATATAACCACGAACGAGTGATATTGACCAATAACAACACTGCGCTAGCCAAGGATTCGAACCCATGTTGTACTGGCCTGCCTCATTGTAAGCGAGTTAAAGCGTCATGTGGTTCTCGCTTACCATGAGGCAGGCAGTGTTGTTATTGATCAATACCACTCGTTCGTGGTTACAATAATATATAAATGCTACTCGTGAGGCTGGTACACCAAACAGGGATGAGAATGAAATTAGCTTAGAAGCTCCCACACCTCCGTATGCCCTCGGATAGCGGCCCAACAGCTAGCTGTGTGCTGGCTGCGTCATTCTTGTAGGGTTGGGTGATCCTGTGGTTTAAAGCGTCATGTGGTTCTCGCTTACCATGAGGCAGGCCAGTACAACATGGGTTAGAATCCTTGGCTAGCGCAGTGTTGTTATTGATTAAAAATAATAAAATTAAGAATAAAGACACAGAAACTTCGTAATAAGTTTCAATCTCTTACATAAATGATTATTTCTAATTAGTATCATGAAGATGACGGGGTGGGTATTGAAAACTTTCAAAACAAGGGAAATAATGCCGATGGTGACACTCTTCAAATCGCTAGTGCTCCCTCACTTAGAATATTGCTCAGTTGCTGACGGCCCCGTTCAAGACAGGAGAAATATCGGAGCTGGAACAAATACAGAGATCGTTTACGGCTCACATTGAGCCAGTAAAGCACCTTAACTACTGGGATCGCCTGCAAGTCTTGAACATGTATTCATTGGAGCGGAGGAGAGAGAGGTACATGATAATATATACCTGGAAGGTACTCGAGGGCTTGGTCCCAAATCTGCACACTGCCATAACAACATACTGGAGTGAGAGATATGGGAGGAAGTGTAAAATAAACCCAGTGAGGAGTAGGGGTGCGGTGAGGACAATAAAGGAACACTGTATCAACATCCGGGGTCCCAAACTATTCAATACCTTGCCAGAAGATATCAGAAACACTGCTGGAACCAGTGTAGAAGCCTTCAAGATGAAACTGGATAAGTATCTTCACCAGGTGCCAGATCAACCAGGCTGTGATAGATATGTGGGACAGCGGGCCTCCAGCAGCAACAGCCTGGTTGACCAGGCAAGCACCAGACGATCCTGGTCCATGGCCGGGCTCAGAGAGTAGAAAAACTCTCAAAACTCTTCCAAGGTATATCAAAGGTAAAGGTATGTAGAAGCCTCCTTACAGAGCTCTTCCTGAGAGGTTCAAACTACTGCAACAAAACATAAGTTTTCCACTTGATCACGGATTGCTGGAGGAATTTTCAGTTTAATGGGCTTTGATTTGTATCCTGGTGAGGAACCCAGATCGCAGAGTTCGTGTCTGCATGGAATACAGAAAGGTGAATGAAGTTACTGTGCCAGACCCCTTACTGCTTCCACACATGGGCGACATGGTGGATTTCTTTGGTAAAGCTAAGTTTGTCTCAAGATTCTATTTGCAGTGATTCTCAACTGGTGATCCATGGGTCACTGGTGATCCACAGGAATATTGTTCAAGGTCACACGGCTTAAGCAGGACCCGCCGTCCAGTTGGCATTCACGAGCAATAGCCGAAGTTGGCCGGGAAATACTGCTGTTGTCGTACGGAATGGCTGCTGCGTCATTCATCCAGTGTTCAAGAGCGGGTGTGGCGTGGCTTGATTATAGTTTCTATGGTTTCAGTGTGTCTGCAGCACAGATTATTCTCTAATCTCAGTCACCAGCAGTACACAACTGGGATATCTTTCGACAATAATTCATTCACAGTAGATGTTAATAGAAAATCTTCATGAGAAATTTTTTATCTCAAAAATTATCTGGCTGCTCAAGACGTGTACTGGGAGTCGACCATGGAGAACTTTCAGTCCAGCACAACCTACAGTTACCCATATCTCTCGGCATATGCAGTCAGTTTTCTTTTGATATCTGCGTCATCTTATATTTATGAAACTGGATTTTCGTCTTAGTTGCCCATTGAGTCCAAAGTAATAGAGTTTTAATGAGAAAACAATTTACA
>NC_069407.1:65937999-65956090 GCF_026875155.1 Cherax quadricarinatus
GCAGCCAAAAGGAAATGGGCGCTGCCCGGTTCACCCAAAAAGAAAGCGGGAGCTGGGTGACTCACCCAACAAGCTCGAGAAACACTGACCACATCAACAAGCCAGATGACCGTCAGTGTATACACACATAGTGTTTATAATGTTTATAGACAGAAATTAAGAGACGAGATTGTGTTTAAGTTTCATATAGATATAACTGCTACATTAAAGGAAATTTTATATAAGATGTAAGCTTTCATATATATATTAACAGTGACATTTATATATGTGTAAGAAATATGCACGTGTGATTTACAGTTATACAGTGACATTTATAGTGTATAGTGAATGAGGTGTATAACATCGTTATTTACGATTAATCATCGTTGTCAGGCTGACACAGCAAACTCAAGCCATAAACACCAGCCATATGTACTCTGAACCCTTCATAGTCATTGACCCTGAGGTTAAACTTAGTGGGTCAGTAGTGTCTGACTGATTATTGCTGACTTAACCATAACAAAACTCAGCTGTTTATAGCAGTACAGTGTGTTTTAAACACACTAAGTGTGGTGCTAGAATGTTCAGTATACCATTACTCAGTTTCAGTCTTTACAGACTAAGATTACACATTTAGAAATTCTAATTTCAGTCTGTATAGGATAAACTCAAGATACAAACATAGATTTTCATAATCTTGGGGTAGAATTTGAATTACTTACACAACGTCTGGAAATAATTAATTCAGACTATACACAATATGAAAAGGAATTTCTTAAATCAGATCCATCTGAGGATGAAATTAAAAATGGTTTTGGATACTTTTAGTAATCAATAATTAAGGTGGACAGAGGTGCAGGCTATCTGCCGCAAAACCCTGTCACAGAGACCTACTGTAACTAGTAGCCAAACACCTGTTACATCAACACATGGAACAACAAGTGTCCCATTACCAAGCATACCTACCTTGTCATTACCTATTTTCCAAGGTCATAATTATAAAGAATTCAATAATGGTTTTCAATCTATAAGCAGTTATTGAATAGCCTTACGTGCCTTAGCAGACAATTACTTTGATGCTGACAAGGCCAGAGTTAGACATGTAGTCTTAACATAAAGCTTGAAGCCACCCAAACATTGTTTTTCAGACTTACAAGCATTTAGAATCACATTAGACAATAGTCTCAGATCTCTAGGTGCTAAATATGACCGAAGGCAATGTGATTGGTTTATCAGTGGTATTGTACAGAATAAGTTGTCACCACAAACTATTCAACGATTAAATATGTTCAGTAAACGCTATTTCACTTGTAAAGAAATTAGCAATGGTTTACAAACGATAGTTTCATGCATGCAAGCAACGAGAACAACAGATGAAAAATTCCAAGATCCTGGGGATAAACCGTTACAACTGCAGTATAAAAAGAGGTAAACCTACCTCCCACTAGACTACATATTGTGAAATCCATATAGGGCATATTATCAAGCTGTGAATACACCAGACAGTAAACAACTGGTCACATACATAAAAGTAGATCCAAAATGGTTGTACTTTGGATGGAACACATTAGGTGCACAGTATTGTATTCATTACCATCAATTGTAAGCACGTAAACAACGAGATTCATCAGCTGAAAAGGTGCATCAAGTTTTTAGGTGAACACAAGGAGGAAAATGCTCACTGAAAATGTTTTAAATGCAAGGGTAATGCATCATACAGCATTATGCCGCAAATACTTTTACTGAAGCATGCAGAAGACTTCCACAGAATCAGGAAAGTCAACAAGCAACAGCATTAAATGTGAGAGATAAGTTTAAAGCAACTGCTCCTCTCCCTGATAGCTCGAGGTGAGTTATCATAATAAATTACACAAACCATGTGCCACATATTTGATCAGAAGCTCCAAAGGCCCTCAATAAGAATGACATGTTGCAGAAACACAGAATAAACACCTCTATGCCAAAGTACAGTTTTAAATAATAGCTGTTTTTCCACAATTCTGGTAAACAGACATATGACCCTAGCCAGAATCACTGTTGCTCAGGAAACAGAAAAAGACAGTAGAAGCTGTGATAGTAGATTATTTGCCTAAGTCTGTGCAGATCCAGGGATTAAAAGAAAACAGTTGCAGCACTGAAAAGCAGCTAAGGTCAAGTTAGCCGTCCAGACCATACAGACGGACACTATTAGTCCAATTGGATTTAATCGTTGGAAGTGATATTATCACTGTTTTGTGCGAAAATATAGTAAGTAAACATGAGTTCACTTGCTGAAAACAGCAGGAGGCCACATGAAAGTTGGTCCCATCCCTTTCACAAAGTGGGAAATAAGCTGATAATTGATTGCAGTGGAAATATGTACTAGTTTACGAGAATAACCGCTGATCATGTATCACAGCAAAAATATCATTATTGGGAGAAATGAATGAACCAGTTGATAAGTTGGGGATTTAGTTGCGCTATAGGTTTGATGTAAATAAACCAAGCCACAAAAGTCCACATACTTATAAGCCAATATTTGGACACTGTCAAATATAAAGAATGGACAAACTTGGTTCAGTATACCATGGAAAATAAATCCAGCACATACTGCCTATCAATTATCGCATGGCTTTCGGACAAATGCAAGCACAACTACATGAGCTCCGGAAGAATCCAGAGCTACTGACTGTCTCTGATAATATCATACAAGAACAGTTGGACAATAAATACATTGAAAGAAGTAGGTCGAAAGAATTGAAAACAGAAGTCATTATCTCCCGCAACCAGAAAAGATTCTGAAACCACTCCACTACGTGTTGTATATAATTGCAGCGCACGTGCAAATAAAGTGAGGGTCCGGTCATCAGACCGGACCCTCACTAACTGAGAAGCTTGGAGACGTGCTTATGAAATTTCGCACAAACCCATATGCCTACAAACGGCTGATAATTTTCCAAAGCTTTCTTAAGAGTAGTGACTAAAGAAATAGATAGAGATTATACTCGATTCTTGTGCTGAAAATCCACATAACCTCCAAGTCCCTGTGAAAACTTATCGTTTGAAATCAGTGATTGTTTGTGCAACATCCTCCGCCGGGCATTCTCACTAGAAGCACTCTAATACACATTTTGAAGAAATTAGAAAGTCCCTTCAAAGAAATCTTAGTAGAAGATTTCTTTGTGGACAATCTTCAAGTACTGTAATAAAGAGGAGAATTTTGAAATCCTTTATACAGATAAGCTTACAAGGAGAATGAAAGAAGCAAATTATGTCTCTAAGGATGTGGAATACTAATTCACAAAGCAATTAAGGGAACTTATCAAAGAAGATTCCCTGTAAACTGAAATTCCTGATGCAACAATATGCTGGGACTAATTGGAACACACAGGAAGACAACTGAGTCTCAAAGGAATAAACAATAAATACATGCAGTACACTCCCAAAACGTAGTTTTACTGTCAGAGGTAACACAATGTTTTGATCCTCTAGAACGTCTCACACCAATTAATACCATAAAAGGAACATACTATGCAAGATCATGAAAGCTCAAATTGGATGGATATAGAACTTGGGCCTCAGAAATGAGTCAAGCATGGGATGGAAATATCCAAGGAGTTAAACAACTTCATCAAAATAAATTTCCCGACAAATAGGTCAAGGGGAAACAGTTCACATTACATGTGTTCTGTGATGCGTCTGACCAGAGGTTAAGGCGCGTATAGCTTACACAGTAGTGATAAAGGAAGTACACTAATTACTTCCAGGCGCATAACAGTACCACAATTGGAACTCGACAGCACTATGTAGGTACAAAAATTAGCTGTCTATCTCAACAACGTACTTGATCATCTCACTATTGAAAAAAACCGGGATCTGAGTGATAATGAAGTCATTCTCCAAGAGTTTTTTAAAAGAAATAATAAAGTAAGTTGATCTATGTACAGAATAAGTAGCAGAAATAAAAGTGTGCAGAGAGATTACTCTTTCTCCACGTCCTCTACCCGAAGATAATCCAGCTGACATGTTGTCACGTGGTGTCCCACTCAAGAAAATTTGTGGATAATAAATTATGGCTCCACGGATCGAACTGGCTCCTAATGAAAAAAACTGGCCTCAGCAAAGAGCTCACATATGCAAGAAAGAATCTGATTGAACACAGCAGAAATAATTTGTGTAAATACTGCAGACACAACAGAAAATAATCATGATGGCTCTAAATACTCATCTTTGGGTAAACTCTTAAGATTTACCAGCTCTTGGTCTTTAAATTCATTATAGGAAATAAAAACTTAATTATGAAATCTTGAACCCATTAAATACTTGGGTTGAAACTAATATACAGAAAGATGTTTTCTCTACGAGAATATAAATTTCTAGAAACAAGATAAATTTCCCAAGAAACCTGTCCCATGATTAATTCTTTAGGACTTTATCTCGATTCAGAAAAGATTATAAGATTCGAGGAAGATTCATAAATTCTTCACCCCCTAAAGAGCCATAAATCCAATATAGATCCCCCCCAATAATCATTGACTAACAAACTGATGTTCAAAACGCCCACGGTAACGTGTTACAATGGTGGGGTACCCTGACTACACTTTGTCAAACACACATCTACTGGAATACCTCAAGGTCGACAAAGTGTGAGACAAAATAAAATAAAGGACTGTATTACTTGTCGTTACTACGATATGCGAGTAATGTCCAGTATCCAGGTCCACCTCCATATAATCCCCTCTGAAAGAGTTTGTCATATCACCTCCATTTGAGGTGACCAGGTGTAGATTACAACTGGACCAACATTTTTTAAAAACCAAAACAGTTTGACAAAGTTCCCATCAAGTGTACATCTGTTAGTTCACTTGTGCTACAACAAAGCATTACACCTAGAATAAGCCACGTGACATGTCTGCAGAAACTTTAGCAAATTCTTCAGAAGGTTTTGCAAGCCAGAAGGGCAATGGTCCCAGACTGATGATTTCAGATAATGCCACGAACTTTGTTGCTGGTGCGCTTATAAAAGCAAGATCTTTGATCAACCAGAAGTACTAAACAGATTGGCTGAATCAACGCAGTTGTCGTTGGAGATATATCCATTCCCCTAAATCTCCATGGCATGGCGGATTTTATGAAAGATTTGATCGGCATGTAAAACGTTGTTTTAAGAAGACTCTTCATCGTCCAAATAATCGAGTTAGAAGAATTCCATCCAGTTTGTGACTGTAATAGAAAATCGAGTTAAACAAAAAAACAACAACAGAGCCTCTAACTTGTGATCCATGACCTGGACAATTTAGAAGTGTTAAGTCCTTTTCATTTACCCCAAGGCAGAAGGCTCGAACCTGTTCCTCCCATGAATGATAAACAAATCATAGAGGATCCTACTTATTTCGAACCTGAGCAACTCAGACGTAAATTCAAACACCTTAATAAAGTGACTGAACGTTGTAGAAAATTTTGGCGAGAGACTGTCCTGCAACCTCATTGAGAAGAAACACTTCTATGGACTTGTGTTCCTGAAAATAATAAGTTCTAAAGACTTGGCGACAGTTATTATTGACAATGATGGTCCGAGGTCCCAATGGCCACTTGGAAAAATTGTGACCATATACCCTGATGTAAATGCAATCATCAGGACAGTTTATGTTTTAAGCAAAGGTGTAGTGAATAAGCGGACAATAAATAAACTAGTGCCGTTAGAATTACACGGTGTTGAAAACAAAATCTTGATTCTCCAGAAACCACACAGATTAAGGCTGTTCAGAAAAGACAAGCAGCAGCGGTGGCGAGTGAGAAAATCAAATTAATGTTAAGTGACGAATAGTTCACCTGCAGCGAACCTCCGCCGCCCCCCAGTGTGGAGAAATTTTTTCCAGGAGAGGATATCCGCCCCCTTCAACCCCTTTCAGCCCTGAGGGGCTCAGCCTTCTCAGAAGGGGCAAACATCTTGTTTACTGCTACAGTAAATAATTGATCCCAGATGCAATACGAGTATGCGACGTGGTCTAGCGACCGTCGCTCCTTGCAAGAGTCCAGTGTTGCAAAGTGTAGTTTAAGAGACAGTCCATCTCTTACCTTGCAGGACAATTAAGGAAAATCCTGCACCGAACTTTTTACCATGGTAAAGATAGTGGACCATTGTTGTCTATGCTTAAGGACCAGCAAGAATCAAGCATTCAGCTTACTTCATGGAGGAAATTTGGCAAGGAAGCAAAAAGTACTAGGGTAAGCTTTTTCCCTTTGTGTCTAGGGCATTGAGCAGCAATAGAATTATCTTGAGGCAGTTACTGTTTCACCCACTGGAAGTCACACTGAGGCTAGGATAAAACCAACAAGAACACTGATCCATGCGTAGTGTGAACAAAGTGTCTCACAAAACACGATAAACGACTTACAGAGAAGTGTGATCAGTTTCTTTAGTGATAAGATTGTGAAACAATAAAGACAAACCTTTTGGAACATGTGTACAGGTGTGCGTATTCCTAGACTATGGAAGATGTGTGACATCCAAGGACACTTCAGCTTCTATCAAGGTCACCGATACCTGTCGAGGGTGTAAAGAACACCAAGCTTCACCTACAAGAGCAAGGTAGTTACAGATTTCTTGTAGTACGGGGCCTGCACAGTTCTTGTGTGCAAGTGAGTTAATAATCAGACCTATAGTCGGCAGTGAGTGTGCAGACTTTGAGTCAACACAAGTAAGTTCGTCAGCAATCAGTGGAATGAAATATCTGACATAACAACCACCCTAGGGTAAATTAATTAATATAATTTACTTCTATTACAGCCCTTGTGAAGTGGATATGGATAGCTCTCAAGACTTCGCCTGCATGGGCGGTTGTGTGCGATGAAACTGTCTTATCAGTTAAGTACCCCTTATATTTAATCTTTAACCTTAGCTGGTAAACCATTTCTCAACAGGAGTCAAGAACGACGGTAGTGCAGTGTGGAAGTCAAGAACGACCAGTCGCAATCTTTGCTTATCAAACGGAATTTGCTAAATCCTTAAAGCGGATCAATGGTTGAAACACAATATGTTTGTACAAGATCTTTCATATTCCCCCCCCCCTGGGCAAAAATTAAATCCACAGAGCAAGCATTAATAATGAATTTATTGTTTGTTTGTATGTAAAGTTACTAGTTGTGGAGTATTACGATAAACTTTATAAACCATAGGTGATGTTAGTCTATGGGAGTTTTTATGGAGAATTTTTCTCCAGTTATATCGTAATAAGGAGATCGAAAAAACTTTGTAAAATGTATCTTTAATATAAAGTAGATATCGTTATAGACTTAAGGTATTTAGTTGTACCTTTATACTCCACTTATAAATTAAGAAGACCTTCATTCTTAGCTGAATGAACCTTTAATATACAGTTGAACAAAAGTTACATCATCCTCTATTTTTCTAAGGAAATTTGCTGTTGACCTTAAAAACTTGAAAGTCTCTACACACGAAAACTTCTATATAATGAAAATTCGATAATTTCTGGTGACTTTAGCGAATAAAGCTCTAGACCAAATGCTTCACCGTTTAGGTTAGAAAGGAGTAAGGCCGTGGAGACCTCTATACGAGAGAGGTGCTGTACTGCCTGCTCTAGTCCGCTCATGTCTTCTGATGTAAACTCTGCGTCCAAGCGAGTAGTAACCAGAGGTGAAGTCATAAATGATTATTATCATTGGTAAATGATGCATCTGCGCAAAATGCATATATATACATAAAATGAAAAAATGAAAAGATTGAAAATGAAATGAAATTTAAAAATCGATGATTTCGTCGCTTTAGCTAATAACGACGATAATCACATTGTCATGTAGGGGGGTAATGATTGAGTGAATATGGTGGTACGGGGGGGGGAGTCAGAAGGTAGGGGAACAGGGCCGAGGTGTTAGAGTGGAGGTAGCAGAGGGCAGAGGTAGTAATGTGAAGGTCACTGTTGACTAACACCTTCACCTCTCATTACTCTACCCGTCACACTACACTATCTCACCCTTCACTACTTTAACTAACATAAATAAATGGAAAAATAACGGGTGACGTGAATATTATTAATTCTACTCAAACACAGTTTTTATTATTAAGTCCTTGTAACAGTAATATATTTTGGAACAGGTGTACATTGGGGTTTAGATAAATGGGTGGTAACACATAAGCATGAGACAGGTAAAACATTTTAGCTTGGCGAAACAGAATATAACTTACAATGTAGTTCAAGAGGGCTGTTCATCACAGAAACTAAGCCACAGGTCCCAAGACCTACAACAGAGCACGAGTACTCTGCGCCAAGCCAGTACTCAGCCCAATGCCTCCAACAGTCATCCTCCAGAGACTTCAGCAGCCCATCACCCGAGCCCCTGCACCCCACAGGCAGCTCCGCTCAGAATTCTCCTAGCTCAGGAGGCTCTGCACCCCAGCAGCAGCTCCGCTCGAATCTCGCTGATCATGCTCTTCCTTTGGCTTTTATGGTGGTCCAAGCACCCTCCACAACCACGTGTACGAACCTGACGCCTAGTCTGAGGCGTCCCAAGAAAACAAAAAGATCCTCAGACGGTGGGCGTGGCTACAGACGTTTGCAAGGCAAGGTGTGACCATATAATTGTTAAATTAGGTCTCCCCAGAGACCTCACAAGCCCAGCTGTGACTACATCACATCCCCCCTTTCTCGCGCCAATTTGAAAATATCTGAGAACTAGGACAATTTTTACGAGTTATTAGACTATTTTAATTTAATCCTAATGGCCCTTAAATCTATTACAATACAAGACAAAATTATACTTAATACAATTTATTCTACTACATAAATTTCCCTCAACCTTCTCATCTAACCACAAGGCAGCATAATCAGTACACCTCATGTTGGCCAGCCTTAATAAGTCGCTCTCTGGTGCAAAGCCTTCCTTACCCCTCCATTTCTCCTTAAACCTAAATATCCGTGCTCCAGTGCCTTCCCTACTTCTACTATAAATGCACTAAACCAATCTAGTCACCCTCGCACGTTAAACTCATTGGGCCAAACCTCTCTAGGGCTTCTAAATGGCTTGGAAACTACTCAACGGGTTTGCATTCTTTCAAGTAACAGCATCCCTCACACACCACTGCAGCATCACCGCCATCTCCCCTCTTGATCTAAGCAGCATCGCAGTATCACAGCACGGCCAATCAACAGCACACACGGAGCAACGGCCACAGCATCAGCAGCCACAGGTCCCAGCATCACAGCAGACGTGCCGCAGCATCTCACACATCATCGCGACGACCGCAGGCATCGTCAACATCACAGCAACCGGCAGCATCACAGCAGCACACAGACGGCCACAGCAATCGCAGCACGGCCCCACATCAGCAGCACGGCGCGCATCTCAACATCATAGCAAGGCCGCAGCATAGTAGACAGCATCAACAACCAGCCGACTCAGCAGTAGCAGGACAATGTCCATTGCTCGGGGTGAGTTGAGGTCACTTCAGGTCAATCAACAGCCAGGTGCGGTCACCCATCCCTGGCACTGCGGGTAACTGGCGGATCCGTGGGGATGGTCACAGAGAGGCAGGGTGACGCAGGACAGACACACCACTACAACGATGACGAGACCAGGGCACAATACATCTACTGGGGGCAACATCAGCTGGGTGACTGGGCATATCAGCTGGTTGACTGGGCACATCAGGTGACACAATCATAGGTAACTCTTCAATGGGGGTGACTGTTGTGGGTAAGTCTTCCCAAGTCGGGGCTGGGTGACCTTCTCATTCCTCTGTAAATATTCAATTTCGGCCAGTAATAATTGCTTCCCCCAAAAGTCTCACCCAAATACTGATATTCTCGCACCATTTATCTCAAACCAACAACCAACTCCACCAATATAATATACACCCAAACAATTATCAGACCGCACCGTCAAAAAAGGACAGTTTAAGGTTACTAGGATTAATAATATCATACAGATATTCACTTTAGATTTACAACACACAAGAAGAAAAAAAAGTGGTAGCAAATGGAGCAATAACAAGTATAAACCGAGCAGGGTCAAAAATAATGCACATGGGACGTTCCTACTATAAAAATAATAAGAACCACCACCGCTTAGACACCATGTCATGTATGGGGGTAATGATTGAATCGGATATAAGTGGGGAAAATGGGAGTAAGGGATTATTTAGGCAGGGGAGAGGCAGGCGAGTGGTAGGAGTGAGATGATTAGCGAGGTAGGTAGGTAATGACAGGTCAGTGGTGACCACCACGGACACTCTCTTAACTCTACACTACACCACTAACATATGCCTCGCCATTCTTCACTCATATAAACAATAATAAATATAAGAAAAGAAGGAATAAATAACGGGGGCAGTGAATATTACTATTCTACTCAAAACACAGTTTATTATTATTTCTTTGTACAATAATATATTTGGGAACAGAGCATTATTGTGGTTTAGATAAATGGGGTGGTATCACATAGGCAGTGAGACAGGGAAATACCAATCATCTTGACGATAAATGAATTTAACTTACAATATATACAGGGACAGTTCACTACAGAACTTAAGCCACAGGTCCCAAGACCTATACAGCACGAGTAATGCGCCAAGGCCAGACGTCTGCACAATTCCTCCAACAGTCTCCTCAGAGACTTCAGCAGCCTTCTCCCGAGCCCTGCACCCCAGCAGCAGCTCCCTCGAAGTCTCTGCTCAGGAGCTCTGCACCACCAGCAGCAGCTCCGGCTCGAATCCCTTGATCAAGCTCTCCTTGGGCTTTTTATGGTGTCCAAGCACACCTCCGACAAACCACGTGTACGACCCTGAGAGCCCTAGGTCCTGATGCCGTCCAGACTAAAGACCCAGACGTGGGCGTGGCTGACAGACGTTTGCCAAGGCAAGGTGGTGACCATGATAATTGGTTAAATTAGGTCCTCCACCCCAGAGACCTCACAAGCCCAGCTGACTACATCACAACATTGAATATTAGATGGATGAACATACCCTGTAAGACATATTTACCCGAAATTGCACGGTCAGCGTAACATGGAGACAGAGGATGTTTGTACTGGTAAGCTGCAACAAAAAGCTTCCAGCAATGATGAAAAACTTAATGAGGAAAGTAATTAAAGGAAGACCTTAAATATCTCGTGAGGATGACCGGAGTCGTGACTAATCTGGATTACGAAGAGAAGATGGAGGAAGAAAGATAAAGTCTGAGACATGAAGCAGGAGATGAATAAAAGGAATAACGATAGCTAGACGGAAGCTGGGAGATAACCGATCAGTGAGGGAAATGGAAGGAAATTATGGAGGTAAAGATGATGCGAAGAGTTAGATCAGCGAAATATAGGAATAAATTGGAAGACAAAAATGAAGAAAATTCTGATTGAAGAAAAGAGAGAGAGAGAGAGAGAGAGCGAGATAGAGAGAGAGTTAAGAATATTTCTTAGGACATTTCTGTTTTCAATCTTATCACTGCTCAGACGCTGTGCTGAGCGGTCGTCAGCTGTCTCTCCTTCTGTCCCCGACACCTGGTGGAGGAAGCTTGGCGACGACAAAAACAATGGCACTGGTTTTCGCTGGAGAGTTTGATACTGTTTGTATTGGCCTCATAAAGGGCAACAATCCCCAGCGCAATCGTTTAAATTGTTGGTGCCGATGATCATTCGCGATATATATGGCATCTAACGTGAATCCCTGTGTGGCCGGTTGCTTAAATGGACTATCCTGGATTTTTCGTCAAGTTTTGGAATACCAAGACCCTACTAGCATGATTGTCAACCAGTATCAGGATGTTATGCAAGCAAGTCACCCCAGCAGTCCAGTTAAGTTGCACTACTTTTCACAATACTATACGTGGGTACGTGGGCGAAACGACGTGCCTTTTGAGGCTAACGAAGTTACATAACGTGACGCCTTCAAATACTATGGGAAGGACGATCCACCAGGTTATCTATGGGTCGGGTGGTCCATGAGGCCATTATGCTGGTTTTACAAGAAGGGTCTTTCTCGTTGAAAAAGTCCCTGTGCAGCCAATACCTTCGTACATAAACCTAGAGGAATTCCGTACCCAGGTGTATTTACTATCCTGGACAGAGACGAACTTGTCGTCTATTGCGGCGCATTGGATCACATTGCTGCATCAATGCTCGTCCGACGGTGGAGGCTTCCCTCGTCAGATTCTGGCAGAATGAAGTAGTCGAGGTCTTTACCAGCGCCTGAAAATCGTGAGTGATTGAGTGATCGGGCCATGGCTGTGTGTGTCATCCTGCGTGACTCTACCTGGAACGGTCAACCATGATTGAAGAACATGGTGGACGTGAGCGCCTCAAGCAAGAGAGGATGCAGACATGGAAGCTAACATTGTATCACAATTGAGCGAACCTTTTAACGTCGCAGGAGTACGATTCTGTGCCGTGTGTCCTGCGTTGGAGTGTCAGATAGGAGAGAACACAGATGTCGATCAGTTTAATTAACGTAAGTGAGGTAAAGGTCCGAAAGTTCATACTGTTTCCTGTAGAAGTTCAAAAGGAGGACATTACAGGTCCAGATAAAGCTGAGGATGCTGTTTCTACGAAACGTCGCTACCCCGCCCGAACCCGACGATGTCGTTGAGCCCCTGGACGCGTTCGGGAAGAAGACGTTTGGTCGTAAGTCACGGGTGGGGGGTCAGCGTGGTTCCAGACAGGGAGTAATCAAAACAGAGAATGTACAAGGTAAAGGTGGCGCCTTTTGCGTTAGTCAAACGTAAAAGAAAAAGGGTGTCGTGGTCCTCTCGCGGAAAGCCACAGTTAGCAAGGTTAGGTGTAATACCATAAATGGTTATTGGTTATGAAAAATAACAGAAAGCACGTGCAGGTTTCATGATGGTTTTGCATTCGCTTTGCAGTAGACGTATGTTTTCGTCAAGAGCATAACTATAAAGTTGGAAGTTCGTTTGCGAAAGATGGTTATGATGTTTGTATGGCTCACTCGAGGTCGTCTGAAAGATGTGCGTGGCTGTGTTGATAAAAGCGACCAGCCCGTTCGTGATGAAACATTGGGAGGAAGGGGGGACGGGTCGCGTGGTACGCGTCATAGTGATTGGGGTACTCAAAACGTGTTTGGTTTTTGTAGGAGTATAGGGCCAGCTGAACACGATGTTACTGTTAAAAAATACTTTTGTTAACGATGTTCTTGTGTACTATTTGAGATCCCAGCTCTAATAACAGTGGTTTGGTGTGGCGACTGGAACTGTTATGGTGTCGCCGTAAAGACTAGAAACCGAGGGGAGCGGGTTATGTTTCGATTATTTTTTTTTGGGTGATTTGTTGTCTGGGCTGGGGTTGTTGGATTAAGTGGAAGCAGTGACTTAGGGTTTGAGCACACTTTCGTGGCGTAAGGACTATGCTTGCGCGCTTAGACAGGGTGTATGTGTCTCGTCGGGTAGTTGTAACCAAAGTGCGTGTGTTAGACGTATATTTTCTCCGACCATCGCGGTGTTTCTCGTAGAGCTTGACTGGGGGGGTCCTCCCAACTCGTTTTATAAAAAGGATATTGGAAGTTAATACTCGTTTTACCTTCAACTGCGGAAGATAGACGGCTCTTCACGCACTTATGGACGTCTATGGGGTTAGACTCCTGGTAAGGTAGTGGATTTAGTGCGACAATAGACGAGTTATGAAGCCTCGAATTAAGGATTTTTTCTGTGCGGTCGGGGTAAGGAGGCCCTCTCGATTGGAGTATGAATATTTGAGGTACATGGAGGGTTCTTTACAGCACGTTATGGCGCAAGTAAGAGGTTTCTGAATTTACCCAGTGGACGAGATTGAACAATATAAAGGAAACACATCCAGGTGCTGAAAAATACGGTTTTTGATGGGTGCGTACTTCGAGTGGAGTCGAGGAGCTGTGTGGAGTGAGTAAGCCCGTCCGCTTTGCGTCTTTACTTAGTCAACACAAAGGAGGAAGGCGACCGAAATCGTTGAGTTAAGTGGTGCAGGATGGCGTTTGATGGATATAGTGAGGGTCAGGTTGTAACAACTGAATGAATTAAGTTATTATGTTGATAAATGGTTTAATCTCAAAATGCTAAATAAAGATGTAAGCGTGGATGCAATACGGGAATTGGGGCGGAATGTACCATGTGAGTTGAATGATAATGATCGCTTTCTCAGGGTGGGCCTATAACTGAAACTGAGGTGTGGGAGGCTTTGCAGGGAATGTGCAAGGGCAAGGCGCCAGGTAATGAAGGCATTCCGTGTGAATTTTATATCCAACATTGGGAGGTCATAAGGACTTTTCTGGTACTTTTACTTAATGCGATGAAGGAGGGGGGACGTTAGGTTTGTTCTCAGAGTACGGCGGTTTTGGTGTAGTTAAAAAATGTGACATACCCGTATCACTTAAGGATTACCGACCAATATCGCTAATGTGTAGTGATTATAAATTATATGCAAAAATTTTAATGAATAGGATTAAGAAAGTGACAAGGTAATACGTAAGGGTCAGTTTGGCGTGCCAGGTAGGTCGATGTATGATGGTCATGGGAATATCAGGGAGTTTGTCGAGGAATGCAATGCGGAACGAGGGGCAGGGGTGGTGTTTTGGCTTTTGACTGGTAAGCTGCTTTTGATAGTGTAGAAAGGGAGGTGCTGTGGAAGTTTATGAGATGGCAGGGTTTTGGAAATGAGATCATCATGTGGATCGTTCTTTGTACAATGGTGCTGGGTTTCAAGTACAAATTAATGGGAAGTTAGGAGACTTTGTCAAATTGAATAGAGGCATTCGACAGGGATGCCCTATGTCTCAAATGTTCTTTGCTTGCATGCAGGACCCTTTTATTGGACAGTTTGTGGGCGGGGAGTAGATTCGTCTTAGGGTTCGGGTAGTGATCGACCAGCCATAGTAGGTTATGTAGAATGATACAACTGTCCTATTACGTACGAGGGAGCAATTGAGTTTTGTGGGAAGACTTGTAGATGTATTTGGTAAGGCAACAGAATGCGGGTTAACAAAGAAAAATCAAAGATTATGAAGTTGGGAGATTGGGCGAGAAGGAGGAAGTATAGAGACGTGGACGGTGTTGCAATTTTAAAAAAAAACAAATGGGTATCGTATATGGAGGGGTTTGATAAGAGAGGGTTTTTAATTCGGGGGGGGTGGTAAATGGTGTTTTGAGGCGTAAAAAATAGGCTCGGCCACGACATTTAACCCTACACCAGAGGGCGATAGAAAATTAATTTTCTTCTTTAAGCAAAGTTTGGCACTTGCGGGCGTGTACCCTAATACGAGGGACTCAACACTTTTAAATAGATTTTTATAGTTTTTTTGTGGGGCTCGGGGTGCGACGGGGCTCACAAAGGGGTGTGGAGACACCAATGGTCAAGGGGGGTTTAGGCCTGTTTCCTTTAAAGACCGAGTCATTGCTTTTAAAGTGAAGCTCGTTTTCTCCGACGGATGGCGGCGGGTTTGTTTAACAAAAATTTATCGTGACCTTCGGGGGTGGGGACGAAAATTTTAAATTAGGTGCAACGATGCACTGGTTTACTGTGCATGCGGACGTGGGGAGCTTTTAAATTAAGTACTTTGGGAAAGAGGGGGTATGGTGAAAAGTTAGGTGAAGTTCAGGGGAAAGTTCCCCATGACACGTGGGGTGATATATGGAAGGGGTTTTATCAGTTACGCTCCTTCCCCGATAAACCCAAATAGTTTTTAAAAATTTTTTCACGGGATTTTGCCCCAAGGTGGTGTTGTCTAATCGCGTTAGGTGGACCGGGGGTTTTTCCGTGCGGGAGGCGAACCTTTTTATGTTGTGTATTTCTCTGAACTTTTGGGAAAGTACGTCGGGTTAAGCAGGTTTTACGAAAAAGGTAGGGGGGGGAGGGGGGGGGTATTCGGCACTTAGGGGGTTTATTTTTATGTGGGTGGGGTTTACACTGGACAACGTGCAGTGTCATAGCTAGCCGATTTAAATTTTTTCTGGGCTATGAGGCATGTTTAAGGTTTAAAGGTAGAACCGGTTTTTGCGGAGCAATTCTTAGAACTAAGTGTCAAATCATTGGAAAATAGGGGGGTGGGGGGAAAGATTTCCCCGTCTCATAAGACGTTAGAGTTTAAAGGATTTTAGTTTTTTGTTCGTTCATGGGTAATCTAACGGGTGTCAAACTGCGTTTGTGTGTAAAGCTCTTGTGTTTTTGAATTTGTAAAATTTTATTGTCTCCAAGTTTTATGTATGTCTCCAAGTGATGTCAATAAAAAAATGTAAAAATTTTTTATTGCAAACTTTAAAAAATTTGCCTTGTTATTCTTGTATACCAATCATTGGTATTTGTATAGATGGTTTTTTCCCATTTCTTAAAATATATATTTCATGTAATTGATTACATTATTTTTTTGAAGTAAAAAAAACACATCGTATTGTTTATTTGGATGTTTTCGTCGTCGATTCATTAATACCCTAGTTTTTTTTGGGTGTTTTGAGTGTGCTTGTGTGGTATGTTATTTTTTGGTGTTGGTTTTTTAACACAATGATTTATTAACAGTCAATACTTACCCAGTGTGTTGCCATTGAAATTTTCAACAAGTTAGACAGTTCTTTAATAAGTATAATGTGTTGTTGGTCTAAAACCATTGAAATATTTTTTGTTTGTGTGTAAGTGTATACCATTATATTGTATGGTATCTTTGGTCTGTAGATTATTGAAAAATTTAAACCGCTTTTTTTTTTGTGTGTTTTAATATACTTTTTATCATTGTGTATCTCCTGTTTTAAAAAAAATATAAAAAAAAATAAGAAGCAAGCTTAGACCTTCATTATGGAATATCTACCTCAGTGCCTTCACTCATCCCAAAATCAGATGCCAAAAAACAGGTGACGCATTCTGACTTTACCTATTAAAAGGATTAATGCCAGCTGCGCCGGGAACATTAATCAGTACCTGGAACATATAAACCCTTAAAAAACCCCTATTAGGGTTGCATTTGCGTCTGCGAAAACACAAAATAATAGGGCCTGTAGGAAAGTATAATATTAATGCGAACGTGGTTAAAATGAATGAGGTTAAAACCTGCAATAAAAGATACAAAGGGGGCAAACTTCCCTCCAAAAGTCTTGAAAAAAAATGTGGTAAATTTTGCATAGAAACCCCAAAAAGCTAACACCAATAAGATAGTAGAGGCTGCAAACTTTGTAAAAACACATGCTCGCCCCAAGTGAAAACATTTTTGATTCCTGACTCCCCAATCCCCTTTGATTTTTGGGGACATAGAAAACCGAGCAAAGGACGACTTATCACTCGCTTGGGACCGGGCTCAGGATCTGTCATTTTAGCCAATGTTTTTCAAGAACCACACTTGGCTACACTTCGCGGGCGCGAAAAAAAGCCTCTCTACATTAAAACAGCAACCCTATCAAGACCATCATTTTTATCTGAGATCATCATTCCCCATTTACTCGAGTCTGGGAAAACGTTCTACAGGAAAAAAGACGTAAATAATAAAGTTTATTCACCAAAAAACTGTTCGCCCACAGAAAGTCTCCAGCTCATCTGGATCACTATTTGCTGTTCCATAACAAAAAAAAGGATTTATATTGCTAAAGAGGTAACAGCTATTATTCATAAATAAACTACGAACACTTAAAACCAACCCTTTTAAAAACCATTGTGTAAATAAATAGGGGAGAGCGAGAGAGAGAGGAGAAAGCAAAAATTCTTTCAAAGAGCTGAGAAGGTAACATCCTTTGCTTGCCAAAAAAGCAGGGGTCCTTAGCCAAACCTTTTCAAAACCCGCGTGAAAAAAAAAAAAAACAGAGAGAGAGAAGAGAGGAGAGAGAAGAGATGGAGGAAGAGAGTTGGGTGGAGAGACGAAAAAAGATATTACTAATTAAGATGTACAAAAGGGGAAATGGGGAAAAAGACACGGAGCAAGAGACAAGAAAAGAGAAGCGTCCAATATTTTATTTAGTTAAAACCTTTGACCAGTAGCCATTTAAAAATCGTTGTGGCGGGAAACTGGGGTTGCAGCGCTTAAAAGTCAATCTTCACCGATACAGCAATGGACTTTCAATTTTGTTACAAGATTATTTCCCAAAAATGCCTTATCCGATTACAAGATTTTTATAATTTACATTTGGACACGACTATCTAGTTTATTGTGGGCAGTAGCCCAAGA
>NC_069407.1:65956590-66001604 GCF_026875155.1 Cherax quadricarinatus
TTCCAATTTATTGGAAGGTTCTCATTTTTTGATGACCTACTTTCCCTCACCTTTATGAATCCCTCCCCACCCACCACCGTTGCATATCCTGAGTATCTTTGAAGTCCCCTTCCCTCGCCCCCCCCCTCCCGCTTATAACTACGTTTCAAATACCACTCATAATCCTCTTTTCAACAGCTATAAGACCCAGCCCTCCTCGGCCAACCGGGAGTGTGACAACCGCTCTACTTAACCATTCGCTTCCAGTACCCAAATTGAATCTAAAAACGCGCTTTTGTAACCTTTGTATCTCACTACGAAGTATCGGATATATTACTGCACATGCCATAGTTTACTATATAATAGAACATTTCGTTGTAATTACTCTTTGATGCAAAGTTAAGTGTGCAGCTCGTAAACCACTGATGCGCTTCAGTACACCATCTACACTACGCACTGAATTTATTTGTTGTGCTAATCTTGATATCACTTACATAAACGATCCCACATATCAGTAATTTGGTCCACCTTTTTCCACCTTTCAACTACTTCACATTCCTCACTTAACCATCCCCAAGATCCATATACTTCGTTTTCTCCTTATTAATTGACATACCAGAAGCCTTTTCAAAAACATTCACTAACTTTTCCACCCGAGGCAAATCCCTGTTACCACTTACTAAAATCGTTGTGTCATCAACATATCCAACAATGCCAGCCCCCCCCCCACCCCTTTCGTTACCTACCCCATTAGCTGCTAATAAGACCCTAATTCCTCTATAAAAGGGATCCTGTAAACACGCAAAAAATATTTGTGAAAGGGGACAACCTTGACGTAGACCCCTTCTCATCTGAATTTGTTCTCCTAACCTTCCATTTACCTGCACCCTCAAGGATGCATCTTGATACAGTAATTTGGCCCATGAAATAATTTCCTCTCCAAACCCCTGCCATCTCATAATCTTCCATAACGCTTCCCGTTCTACACTATCATATGCCGCCTCCCAATCTATAGCCAACACCCCCCCCTCCCAATTTTACTCTTTCTTCAATAAAACTTCTAATCAAACCGTGCCCGTCATACATAGACCTTCCCGGCACCCCATATTGTCCCTTATCAATCACTTTACCCAGGACCTTTTTTATTCTGTTAGCTAAAATCCTTGCAAAAATCTTATAATCACCACACAATAACGAAATAGCACGATAGTCTTTGACTGTTAATGGCTCACCTTTAGGCACTAGAACGACCACAGCCATCCTTTGCTGTGCCCCTAAGACCCGATCCCGCTTAAGGATATTGAATAATCTTACCAAAAACCCTTTTAAAACGCTCCAATTTTGAAGATAAAAGTCGCTGGGCAAACCCATCAATTCCTGGTGCCTTACCTAATTGCGCCCGGGATAAAGCTTCCATGTCTCGCATCCGTTATCGGCCCTCAAACAATCGATCATGCTCTGTCAACTCACACTGCACAAACTTCAATGGACTGTAATGCTATTTCGCTTATTCCCACACTTTGCGTTTTCAACTTAACCCAAGCATCAATATACCACTTCATACCCTCAGTCGTCGTCAACACCTGATCCACTTTATACCTTGCATACCTACCTGAAACATTCAACCCATTAACTCCATTGCCTTGCGACGTCTGTGTTGACTCCGCAACACACACGCCGACGGCCGTCTTCCCACAAAACCTCTCAATCCCGCCCTTAAGCTTTCCCCATCAACTCTCATTTTGTAAATTTCGTATATGTTCCTTCAAACTTTCAATTTCAATAACGGATAATTATGCATTAATTTGTGCATTAGCATTCGCGCAACTCCCCTCTAAATATTTTTGAAAACCGTATTGTACTGATTATATCTCGTCCCTCGATTAATATAATATTCCTTAATACGTTTTTAGCTATCGTTTCCCACCAATTAACTATGGCAAATCCCTGGTGCTTAAACACTAATAACGATCCCACATATGTCCAAAAGACAAAAGACTATCCTTCTTCCTTCAAATAACCTTACATTTAATTTCCAAAATGAGGACCCCTCCGAGGCACACCCGCAATATCCACATCTATTACAACACCTCTATGATCCGAAAAAAACCACATCATCACATTCACCCTCCGCACAGTAACCGCACAAGGCACGTACATTCGGTCCAAACCTGCCGCATAACCTCGTTTAATGAAGGTATGCTCTACCATCCCTCCCCCCCCCGCACACATCCTTTAACCCCACCCCGGTCAATAAATCCCCCAATATACCCAAACAACACCCCGCACCTCTAGGCTCCACATCTTTACGACGTATCACGCAATTCCAATCTCCGCCTATTATTGCAACATTCGGTAAACCACGTAAAAAATAGACCAGTACGTCCTGAACAAATTTAGTTTTAATACTCACATCACCCTCAGCCGGGCCATATACACATACTAAACTAATGGGAACCCTACCCCAGGTTCCATCCACTCTAATTACCCTCCCCTCCCCCCCTTCACTACGCCTTACTATAAACGGGCTAGTTTCCTTTACCAAAATGGCAGCCCCACCTTTCAAACGTGTCGCATGTTCCATGTATACATTATAACCACTCATATCCAACTCATAACCAGGCCTAAAATTATGTTCCTGTAAGAATACCACATCCACACCAAGTCGCACCAAATACTCATTAAACCACTTAAGCTTCCTCTCAGCTCTCAACCCGTTAATATTTATAGTAAAAACACTTGAATTCAACAAATGGGTTTTCCTTTTGTCCCGGCATTGATTTACCCCAGTTCGTTTTCGCAACACCTCTGTCCCTCCCCCCTTTGTTGGGAATCACCTTTGCAATCCCTTGATCCTTGGGTTCACCTTTCTCTCTCTGCTGTACCTCCACCCAAGACTTTTTCCCAGGGCGTTGGGCAGGAGTGAGCACATCATCAGAATCCGATGATGCTGCAGTCCTCTTTCGTGTCCCGCCCTCCACCTGCATTTGGACATCTGAAGCACCGTTCCTGATGCACCTCCACCTTACTGCATGCACTTCAATCCTTTAACTCTCTCGTCGACAAAACGTCATCTCCTGCCATACTATCATTCACAGCCGTCCCCAGAACTAAGCCTGGGTCTCCCACATGATCTAGAACAGATTCCTCTAACAAGACATCCAACGCCTTTACCAAAGACCCGCCACTTCTTCACCCATATTAGGTATTCTCTCCTCTAAAACCTGATGTATGTCCAAAGACTGAGATTCTCCTTGTAGCGTTTCAACTGGCGATTCGTGCTCCTTTTCTTTGTCCACCTCCCTCCTCCATGACACGTTGTTGGGGGCGGGCGTAGCAAGAGGTTGGTTTCTCGGCTCGTCGCCTACCTCGCCCACCGGCTACCGTTTGCCGTTGTTGTTACCGGGATTACCCACTTCGTTTCCCACACTGCGCCGCGATGTGGTCATATGACCCATATAGCCGGACACGTACGTCGTTGCCCCGCATAGTTAAAGACTTGAGTCCGTAATTTCCTTCAAAACACAACATATGAAGGAATAAGGATGTGTAGATTCATTTTAAACAGTATATGTACCTTCCAGCGTAACCCAATCGGTCAGTTACCATTCCCTGCTGTGGCTACGTGACACCGTCCATAATTACGCGTTCCTGCTAATATCGAAATCATTCGCTCAAAGGCACATTCTGATTTCACCAAGTGTTATTGTCGAGGATACATCATGGAGTCGCACCGACAGCTGTATACCGGTATGGTAGTTCCTGATACTATTGCGACCACCGCCTCGTAGACTCGTGCAGACGTCATTTTAACGAAGATTCTCTTCGTTCCATTTGCGTGGACACCCACATATCTCTTAATTTGCTATACCAAGGTATCGCGAATGATCGCTGGTAGCAATAAATCATGTTGGATTCCCGTGGACTGTCGCCCCACGGATCATCTTCAATGCAGGACAGTACTGATTCGTCTTCTGTATTCAGCGCCATCTTGGAGAAAATACAAGTTCACCAACGCACGCTAGGGAGCTCAGTCAGGTAAATGCGCAAAAGCAACTCAATCAGGAGCGGTTTCTGCGCAGCAGGTCCGCACGGCCGGGAGCGAATGCCGAACAATGATTTTTCGGGGGGAGGGAAATTAGGTCCTTTTTGTTCCCAGATGCGATCCACACAGTTGACTAGCACCCAGGTAATATTTTGCTGCCAGGTGAACAGGGCAGCAGTATCTTGTTGGAAACACGTCCTAATGTTCAACCGGCGGTGATCGGAACCCAGCGTCCAGTGTGTGAGCTGAGTCCGCTGTATCAATCGAGCTGCGGGACACAAGCATTTTTATCGTATCTTTAACACGAAGGTTCGACGTATCAGTGACCCCCCCCCCTTTTTTTTCTCTCTCTCTCTCTCTAATTCTCCCCTTCCCTCTCTCTCTTTCTCTCTGTATCTTTCTCTCCTCTCTCCCTCTCCCTCTCTTTTTTCTGTAATCTCTCTGTATCTCTCTCTTTCTCTTCCGACATATATATGAAGTGCCGAATAGGTAAAACTGGTCAATGAGCAAGAACTTATTTAAAAGTGTTCCTTTACACGTTTAGAATTTTTTTCTCAATTATGTTAATGTAAAAAATAATAATTTTGTACCAAAAGAACCTTAGAAAACTTACCAAACCTTATTATAACAAGCGCAATTTAATTTAGCATAATACAACTAAATACAATTTAGATAAGTTTACAATAACTTAATAATGAACAAACTCAATGAAATATATTATTTTCTTTAGGTTCATTTTTTTTCCGAAATTATTGCATACACAAATTGTCGCTTGTCCTATTAGGCATGAAGTGTGTTGCTATTTAAGCTAAAATCGCAAGAGCCGAATACGTAAAATTTGCGATTTTGCCCTTAATATCAACACCATTCTTGCCGAATTAGGCAAGCGAACAATGGGAACACGCCTCGAACCCCACGACATATATATATATTATATATATATATATATATATATATATATATATTTATATATATATTGTGTGTGTGTGTGTGGTGTGTGTGCTAGGATTTCACAAGAACAGGGCGAAAAATTATTCACAAACAATGATCTCTGGCTGAAGGAGACTCGAACCTACGAAAACCTTGGAACAAGGTACGCAGCACAGTGCTTACCAACTAGCTACACTGGTCACAATACCTTGGCGTCTAGCGTGAGCTAGACGTTGATCCAAGGCAGCCAGCTTTCAAGCAGGGGGGCTTACAGTCTGTTTTTGCGAATTCCTTGCATTTTTAAAAATCTCTAGAAGGGTATGCGCAGGGGTGAGAAAAAGCGTAAAGCCTCCTGCTTGAAAGCTGGCCCTTGGATCAACGTCTAGCTACGCTAGCGCCCGGTATTTGGGCCCGTTGTTAGGTTGGTAAAGCACTGCGTACATTGTTCCAAGTTGTAGGTTTGAGTCTCCTTAGCGAGATCATTTTTTTGTGAATATTTTGCCCGTTTTGTGAATTCCCAGCACAATTCATACATATTTATATATGTCGTGCTTTCCTGGTACCCCCTCCCCCCCCGTTTCTTTCCCCTTTTTGGGGCCCCCTGATTTTGCCCCCTTTTTCCTTCTGTCTATTTTTTTTTATTTTATTTAAAAACGCAATCACATTTTACATGTGACAATGTAAACAATGAAACGTAGCCTTAATATAAACAAAAAAAAACTTTCCCCAATTCCCTACCTTAGCACTAAACTTATACATAAAAAGCACACGTTCAACTAAAAAAGTTTTTATACCCCCCCCCCAAAAAAAAACCAACCATCACACATAACAACATTTAATAAACTAAAGACAGCCCACACTTTAAATACAAGTGGGTTTTTTCATCCAAAATTGCAGCCCTAAAAACAATAGCAAAATTTAACCAAAGAATGTCACACATATTTACATGTTACATAAAACTGTATGTACGAAGACTTCTCAATTACCCAAAAAAATTTTACACACTTATTATTTTTGTATATTTAAAATTCATATCAAAAAAATAAAACATAAAATCTCAAAAAATTCGAAACAAATAAAGGTTAGAAAATAAAAATCTCCACACCTCACCACAGAAAAACTAAAACAGTATAAATAAACAAATATTCGTCCACCTCTTGCTACTTTCCTACTTACACTTTGGTCACACTTCAACAGACAAGCACATGCATATATACATATACATACATCTAGGTTTTCTCCGTGTTCTAACAGAGCTCTTGTTTTCTTTATTTCTTCTATGTCCCATGGGGAAAGTGAAAAGAATCTTTCCTCCGTAACCATGCGTGTCATAGTTAGCGACTAAACAAGGCCGGAGCAATGGCTAGTAACCGCCTTCTCCTTAACATACTAAAAAAGAAAGAAGAAAAACTTTATAAAACTGGGATGGTTAGATGTGTCGGATGTAGTGCTGGATGACAAGAAACAGATATTGCGATGTTTATGAATGAAAAAGAAGTTGATGTCTGCTAAGGCGAAACAAAGCTGAAGGGGGTAGGGGAGTTTCAGTGGGGAAATAAATGGATTAATCTGGAGTATCTGAGAGAGTTAGAGCAAAGAAGGGGTAGCAGTAAAGTTGAATGATCAGTTATGGAAGGAGAAAAGAGAATATGAATGTGTAAATGCAAGAATAATGTGATTAAAGTAAAAAGTTGGATGCGAGAAGTGGGTCATAATAAGCCGTGTAATGCAACCTGGAGAAGAGAGGCATGCAGAGGACAGAAAGAGATTTGGAGATGTAAAGTGAATGTAATAAGGAGCCTTTGAACCAAGTGAGAGAGTATTGTGGTAGGGGACCTATGCTAAAGTAGGAGAAACTTTTAGAGAGGGTGTGGTATGTTAATTTTGGGGTCCAGGTGTAAATGATAATGGGAGCCCTTTGATTGAACTTTGTATAGAAAGGGTATAGTTATAGGTAATACATACTTTAAGATAAAGAGATAAATAATATACAAGATATGAAGTAGGGCGAAATTGACAGTATTTGTTGGATTATGTATTGTAGATAAAAGACTGTTGAGTAGACTTGAGGATGTAACATGTTACAATAGAGGGCCACAGATATCTCAGAATCACTTGTCTAGTTGTAGCTACCCTGAAGTACAAGGTAGAGGGGATAACAAGGGAGCTAGAATATGCAGGGAAAGAGAAGGTGAAGTTTATAAACTATAAAGAGGGAGGCAGTTAGGGGTAAGATATAACAGCTATTGAGGATAATGGGCTAATGAGAGCAGTAGGCAATGGGGTCGAAGAGGTAAATGGGGTAGGTTAAGAAAATGTAGTTGTTAGAGTGTCAGCAAAAGTTTTGATTACAGGAAAGTGGGTGCGGGGAGGGAAGAGGACGATTGGTGGAATGATTAAGTAAAGAGAGGTAGTAGGTAGAAAAAGTTAGCGTATGAGAAGTTTTTCCAAAGTAAAAGTGATGCATAGGAGGGAAGAGTATATGGAGAAAAAGAGAGAGGATAAGAGAGTGGTGAAGCAATTGTAAAAGCGAGCAAATGAGAGAGAGGGTGAGATGTTATCAACAAATTTTGTTGAAAGATAAGAAAAAGTTTTGGAGTGAGAGTACAAGTTAAGAAAGCCAGAGAACAAATGGATTTGTCATGTTAAAAAAATAGGAGAGGAGAGTTTTAAATGAGAGTTTAGAGGATTGGGAAGAGGGAGGGAATATTTGTGAGGAATTGATGTGGAAGGTAGGGAAGCTGTGATTTCGGTATAGGAACGAAGGAGGATAACATCTTGTAGAGTGAGGAAGAGCCAGTTTTGAGTGTGGGGAAGTTCGTGAGGCAGTATGTAAAATGAAATGTTGTAAGGCCGCCCGGGATTGAAGGGAAAACGATAGAAATGTTAAAAGCAGGTGGGATAAAGTTTTGGAGTGGTGGTGCAATTATTTAATAAATGAGGAAGAAGGGTAACGTACCTAGGGATTGGCAGAAGAGCATGTAAAAAGTCAAAGGGATAAAAGAGAGTGCAAAAATTATAGGGGGATAAGTCTGCTGATATACCTGGTCACGTGTAATGGTAGCGTTTTATTGAAAGAATTATAAGAGTAAGACGGAAATAGATAGCAGATGATCAAAGAGGCTTTAGGAAAGGGTAGGGGTTTGTGGGACCAGAGTTTACAGTGAAACATATAAGTGAACAGTAATTTAGATAAGCTAAAGAGGTCTATGTGGCTTTTATGGATTTGAAAAGGCGTATGAAGGTGATAGGGGGGCAATGATGGCAGAAGTTTGCAAGTGGTATGGTGTAGGAGGTAGGTACTGAAAGCAGTGAAGAGTTTTTTACGAGGATAAGTGAGGCTCAAGTTAGAGTATGCAGGAAAGAGGGAAATTTTTTCCAGTAAAAGTAGGCCTTAGACAAGGAATGTGTGATGTCACCGTGGTTGTTTAATATATCTATAGATGTGGTTGTAAGAAAGTACATGCAGGGACTTGGCAATCGGTGTGGATTTAAAAGATAAAAATCACACACACAATGGGAGTTGTCACAGCTGCTCTTTGCTGATCACACAGTGCACTTGGGAAGATTCCTGAAGATGAAGTTGCAGAGAATGGTGTGGATGAATTTGGAGAGTGTGGAAAAGAAGAAAATTAAAGGTGAATACAGGACAAGAGTAAGGTTATGAGGAAAACGAAAAGATTAGGTGATGAAAGATTGCATATCAGATTGGAGGGAGAGAGTATGGAGATGGTGAAAGTATCAGATATGGGAGGGACGTGTCAAGCGGATGGGTCTATGAAAGTTGGGTGAATCATAGAATTGGATGAGGGGAAAAGAGTGAGATGGTGCACTTAGGAGTCATGTGGAGACCAAATAACTTTGTCCTTGGAGGCAAAAGAGGGGAATGTTATGAGAGTATAGTTTTACAACGCTCTTATATGGTGTGAAGCATGGGTGATGAAATGTACAGCGAGGAACTGGAAGCAGTGGAGATTCCATGTTCTGAGGGCAATGTGTGTGTGAATATAATGCAGAGATTCGTATTGGAAGTTAGAGTAAGGTGCGTGATACCAAAACTGTTGTCCAGAGGGCTGAGAGGGTGTTGAGGTGGTTCGGACTGAAAGAGTAATTGATCGAAACAGAATGACTTCAGATAGTATCATCTTTATGGAAGAAGGCGGGGTAGGTCGGCCAAGGGAAAGGTTGGAGAGAGGGGGTAAAGAGTTTTGTGTGCGAGGGGCTTGGACTCCAGCAGCCATGCGTGAACGTGTTTGATAGGAGTGAATGGAGACAAATGGTTTTTAATACTTGACGTGCTGTTGGAGTGTGAGCAAAGTAACATTTATGAAGGGTTCAGGGAAACCTGCAGGGCGGACTTGAGTCCTGGAGATGGGAATGTACAGTGCCTGCACTCTTAAGGAGGGGGTGGTTAATTTTGCAGTTTAAAAACTGTAGTGGTAAAGCACCCTTTCCTGCAAGACAGTGGAGGGAGTGAATGATGGTGATAGTTTTTTCTTTTCCAAGGCCACCCTGCCTTGGTGGAATCGGCCAGGTGATAATAAAAAAATAAAAATAATTATATTTTTATTTTATCTACTAACACATTGCCCGTCCTCCCACTAAGGCAGCGTGTCACGAAAAAAAAAAGAAAAACTTTCATCATTCATTTCCCATCACTGTGTTGTCAGAGGCGCGCTTAAACTACAGTTATAAATCTGCCATATTATCACCCCCGGACTCAGTCCGGCCTGTCGGTTTTTCCTGAATCCTTTATAAATGTTAACTTGCTGCACACTCTAAAACAACAGCACGTCAAGTTCTAAAAACCATTTGCCTCTACTCGCTCATATACTAACAACGCACATGTATACATTGCCTGGAATTCAAGCCTGCTCGCACACAAATCCTACTTTTCCTCCTCCCTCCAACCTTTCCTAGGCCGCCTTCCTTCCGCTACAGATTTATACACTCCCTATTTTGTACCAACCTCTCTACATGTCCGAACCACCTCAACAACTCCTCCTCAGCCCTCTAAACATAATCAATAAAATTTAAATAAAAGAACCTTGTGCTCCTGTTCCTGTTTTTATTATTTTCACGACTACCCGCATAACAGTGTGCTACAAAACGCACATTATAAGTAAAAAAATTTTTTGCCATTCTATTTTCTCATGTTCATAAAGTATTTTCCTTACATCGAACCCTTCGTGACCTCCTCAGGCTCACTCAGAGTTAAACCACCATTGAACACTTCCACTATTAAGATCACTCTTCACCTAACTACCTTTTACTACGGGTCACATCCACCAAGCAGTACTCACGACTCATCACACAGTACTACTATCGCATGAGCTGCATAAATTGTTCTCATTCAGAATGCATCACACACAACTACACATCTTGTATTCAGTCAATAATCATCTGAAAACTCGATGGCTTGTTGCCAAAGTTTGTGTAAGGGGCTCCCACCCACTCTCAGGAACATCTTATACCATGTAAATGTCAACCAGTCATTGAGATGGGCAGGATCCATGCTAATTTGCCTTGTAACTAAAATCCATCTGATTATAATATCCTATGCCTTCTTAAAGTGATAACTGAGTGTACAGATTAACACATAGAATGGATTAACACAAAGAAAGATTAACAACATAGTACCTGATCACACACAGTATTAATTAACACAGAATCTCTTTTGCTCTTTCAAGGTTTTCATTATATACTGCAATAAAAGAGTATACTGTAAATATTAATGGTGTGAGAATACAAAAGGAAACACGAACAGAACCTCTGGTGATGCTTTTGCCATTAATATATTCATTCGCCATATATGAATTTTATCCTTGAATTGTAATGGTATTTTCTCATCCACTCTACATGCCATTTAATCGGTTCTCTAGTTCGCAACAGCTGCTCACTACTACTCTCGCCACCAATCACCATCACCTCCATACCACCTCCCACCAGTTTTCATACTAACCATCCACCACCACCATCTTTACCATCATCATCATCATTCACCACAGCTCACTACTCACTTTTACTGAGGACTGGGCAGAGTACCAAAAACACAGATGTGGTTAACACGGATTGTTCCAAAACCATTTGAGGTAAAAATGTTTTTTTTCTTGGAGTGATAATCAATAAAATTAGTTAAATGGGGTAACAGGAAAAGGATAGGAAATAAATATTCAGATTTCTAACACACACAAAAACTCAAAACAGGAAGGAAATATGGTAAATTTAAACAAAATCTAAGCCGTACAGCATAATAAAAAGCTTTTACCCCACCCAGGGCAAACAATTTTCAACATTCTCATCCTCAAAGCTAACGTGAACAAAATTTTCCTACCAATGCAGACATTGTCAGACAAGCAAGAATAGATCTACAGTATAAAGAAACGGAATGGAAAAAATAAACGAACAGATCATTCAATGGTGAGTATTATCCACTGCTTCAAAATGGAAAAATGACAGTTTTTCTGCGTTTATGCTAATCTAAATATCTCAGAACTTATGTTTCTTATGTCTTATAGTTTCTTAAGAAACTCGTAAAGGACTTAAAGTAATTGACAGATGAATTATACTAAGTAACACAATTTTTGTTCCTGGGAAGCAAGTTTCTTTTTCCAACTCCTTTTATTGCAAAATTCATTATAAAATCCCCCATATTTATTTTTAAGAACTTTGCTTTTCGTGGCTACAGGTTGAATTTTTTGACAAAAAAATGTACTAAATATCGAATATTTTTTCTGCTAGATTTGGATTGTTAATCCAGTGAGTGACAAACCACACAAATAAAATAAATACATTAATAAAATAAAATTAACACAACTGTTTATTATAAACTTTCTGACACATATATACAAATTAAAAAAATGAGCAAGTTTTCTAGATTTGCGAGCATACAAAAAAATTACTTTCCCTTTTAAGCCCCCCATCTTAATATCTCCTCATGCTTTCATTATAGATCCTTGAAGCGTGTTCAAAGTTCATTATAATCTTGGTGAAGCGCTCTCCCTTCTCCTCTGAGTATGTTCCCCATACTACTTTCATCATCCCACAAGCGAACAAACAACTACATTCATCCTACAAGCGAACAAACACTACATCCTCTACAAGCAACAAACACTACATTCATCCTACAAGCGAACAAACACTACATCATCCCACAAGCGAACAAACAGTACATTCATCTACAAGCAACAAACACTACATCATCCTACAATCGAACAAACCCTAACATCATTCCTACAACGAACAAACAACTACATCATACCACAAGCTAACAAACACTACATCATCCTACAAAGCGAATAAAAAAAAAAAAAAACAAACACTACATCATCCTACAAGCGAACAAACACTACATTCATCCTACAAGCGAACAAACACTACATCATCCGCACAAGCGAACAAATCAAACACTAACATTCATCCTACCGCGAACAAACACTACATCATCCCACAAGTGACAAACACTACATCATCCCTCAAGCGAACAAACACTACATCTTCCCACAAGCGAACAAAACACTAGCATTCATGCCTACAAGCGAACAAAAACACTACATCATCCCACAAGTGAACAAAACACTACATCATCCCACAAGTGAACAAACACTACCTCACCCACAAGCGAACAGAACACTACATCATCCCACAAGGTGAACAAACACTACATCAATCCCACATGCGAACCAACATCCACATCATCCCCACAAGCGAACAAACACTACATCATCCTACAAAGCGAACAAAACCTACATCATCCCACAAGTGAACAAACACATACATCATCCTACAAAGCGAACAAACACTACATCATCCCCAAGCGAACAAAACACTACATCATCCTACAAGCGAACAAACACTACATCATCCACAATTGAACAAACACTACATTCATCCACAAGTGAACCAAACACTCATCATCCCACAAGCTAACAAACACTACAATCATCCCACAAGTGAACAAACCACTACATCATCCAACCAAGCGAACAAACACTACATTCATCCCACAAGCGAACAAACCACTACATCATCCTACAAGCGAAAAACACTACATCATCCCACAAGTGAACAAACACCTACTCATTCACCCACAAGTGACCAAACACTACATCATCCCACAAGCGAACAAACACTAAAATAACTTCATCCCCACCAGCGAACATACACTACATTCATACCCACAAGCGAACAACACTACATCATCCCACAAGCGAACAAAACACTACATTTCATTCCCACAAGCGAAACAAACACTACATCATCCCACAAGCGAACAAACACTACATTCATCCCACAAGCGAAGCAAACACAACATCATCCCACAAAGCGAACAAACACTACATTCGTCCCACAAGCGAACAAACACTACATCATCCACAAGCGAACATACACTACATCATCCTACAAGCGAACAAACACTAGACATTCCATCCCCACAAGCGAACAAACACTACAATCGTCCCACAAGAGCGAACAAACACTAACATCATCCGCACAAGCGAACAAACACTACATTCGTCCACAAGCGAACAAAACACTACATCATACCTACCACGAACATACACTACATCATCCTACAAGCGAACAAACACTAACATCATCCCACAAGCGAACAAACACTACATACATCATCCCACAATCGAACAAACACTACGTTCACCTACAAGCGAACAAACACACATCATCCCTACAAGCGAACAAACACTACATCATCCCACAAGCGAACAAACACTACGATCATCCCACAAGCGAACAACACTACATTCATCCACAAGCGAACAAACACTACATCATCCTACAAACGAACAAACACACATCATCCTACAAGCGAACAAACACTACATCATCCCACCAGCAACAAACACCTACATCATCCCACAAGCGAACAACACTACATCATCCCACAAGCGAACAAACACTACATCATCCACAAGCGAACAAAACACGTACATTCATTCCACAAAGCGAACAAACACTACATCATCCACACAAGCGAAACAAACACTGACATCATCCACAAGCGAACAAACACTAAAATCATCCCACAAGCGAACAAACACAACATCATCCCACAAGCGAACAAACCCTACATCATCATCCACAACGAACAAACACTACATTCATCCCACAAGCGATACACAAACACTACATCATCCCACAAGCGAACAAACACTACATTCATGCCCACAAGCGAACAAACCTACATCATCCCACAAGCGAACAAACACTACATTCATCCCACAAGCGAACAAACACAACATCATCCCACAAGCGAACAAACACTACAATCATCCTAAAAGCGAACAAACACTACCAATCATCCTAACAAGCGAACAAACACTACATCAACCTACAAGTGAACAACACTAACATCATCCTACAAGCGAACAAACACTACCATTCATCCACAAGCGACCAAACACTACATCATCCCACAAGCGAACAAAAAACACTACATCATCCCCACAAGCGAACAACACTACATTCATACCTACAAGCGAACAAACACTACATCATCCTCCAAGTGAACAAACCCTACATCACTACAAGCGAACAAACACTACATCATCCCACAAGCCGACAAACACTACATCATCCCACAAGCGAACAAACGACTACTCATCCTAACAAGCGAACAAACACAACATCATCCCCAAGCGAACAAACACTACATCATCCCACAAAGCGAACAAACACTACATCATCCTAACAAGTAACAAACACTACATCATCCCACAAGCGAACAAACACTACATCATCCTACAAGCGAACAAACACTACAACACCCACAAGCGAAACAAACACTACATCATCCTACAACGTATCAAACACTACATCATCCTACAAGCGAGAACAAACACTACATCATCCTACAAGCGAGCAAACACACATCATCCTACAAGTGAACAAACTACTACATTCATCCAACAAGCGAACAAACACTAACATCATCCCACAAGCGAGACAAACACTACATCCCATCACCACAACGAACAAACACTACATCATCCTACAAGCGACAAAAGCACTACATCATCCTACAAGCGAACAACACAACATCATCCTACAAGCGAACAAACACTGACATCATCCTAACAAGCGAACTTAACACCAACACGTTATTATTTTAGTAATATTCTCAGATATAAATTTCCTTTTTTAAGGTAACAAACTTCTACCATATAATAAAATATACATAGACCATTATATTAAACATTAACTTAAAACAAGTACTATATTCTTATTCTACAGACAGCAGCATTTCTTGCATCACCATCCTAACCATACATAAACACATTGTACATGAACACGTCCTTATATACCTATCACGTCAATAAATTCATTGAACTTCACACGAATACTAGTAGACAACCCGATACTGAGTACATGAAAATTCTCTCTTACACATACTGCTATAATACACATGGATGTATGATAAAAATCACACACATTACATTATCTCATGATTGCAGTACATTTGGTACACATTAACATATTTATCACACGAAGCCCAGCATGTCCTGGTCGATTGATACAACCACCCATCCTGATAATACATTGCAAACATCTTCCAAATTTAATTTACCATTACATACATCATTAAACCATACCTGAGTATGACCGTATACTTTTCACATTCACCACAAATATTGCTCAATTCCATTCCATAAAATCTTAACAACTTTTCCCGTACGAACCACCACAAACTTATTAAACACATTCCACTACAACGCTGCAAATTCACACCCATATCAAGAACTCCTCATATGTTCCCAAATTCGGAGACGACCCGGTGGCAACCCCTGAAATTCCTAACACATACCCCTCCCCCCCCTTTACTTTTTTTTCTCTCACTCGCGCCAACAAACCTCTGACATTCATACTTCAGATATCCTTCAGGAAAAGCCCTTTCCCCATCTAACTTCCTGTATATCCCCCTATTACGACTATGTGTTTTGTACATTGTTGCAGCCAACAACTTCTTTCGCACAACCCAATCCCCATTACCCCTCATGGCCCGTGATACGAAACAAAATCCGTATGATGTACACCATAGCACGCTGGCACAGACTCTACCACAACACTCCCACAACTAAACTCAATTCCCTTAATAACCGATATCCCTCTCCCCACCCATCCCTCCTCAAAATCCCCACCCATCCACTCCCGTATACACTCCAAATTTTTACAAAAAAATACGCTGAAAAGCTGCCTCCCTTTCCCAACAACACCCTACATACTATCCTCACCATCAACCCTCTCTTCCCTAGCACCAAACCAGACGCAGTATTCCATGAAGGAAACGAAACATTACCTTCTCTCACTCTTGGTCTGATGCGTCACAACACACAACCATACCCATGTCTCCCCATGCATACATTGGTTATATGCCCTCAACATTCGCAATCACCCACACCCCCTACAGCACGCTCCAGAACACCCACCCGTATCCCAGACGATCTCTAACATACAATAAAGCTCGCAGCACATCCCACTCTCTTTCATCACTGATCCTAACCCACCCACCTTCGTGCCTCCTCATATAATGCTTGCACACCTTCCCCCACACGCCTACCACTCGAGAAACCCCTCTTCAAATATATACACTAACCCTTAATCCTTATATCTATTAAACCTCAATCACCTTTGTCGACCTCGGTAGCATAACAACACTCCCTACCCAACCAGTCACACCCAGAACCCCATATAATAACGAAAAACCTTTTTTTAACATTCTTGTTATGTCCAGTCCTGGCCAACGGATATACTGCTGCCACATGCCAGACCATACTATATAACATTACATTCACCACTATTACACGTTGATGTATCGTCCAAATGCATGGGTCTCAAAACATTTCACCTACCCACCAACCTATTCCCACTGCCCTCCCAGAATTACCATCCGGTGCCTCCCCGGCATTCCCCATATAAATTTTCCCACACACTTTTAGTCTATCCACACACACCAACGCACAGCTCTTCTCCCATCTCGCCCTCCTCCCCAATTACCCTAGGCCAATAATTTCGATTTCTCCACATTCTCTCTACATCCTGTAACTCTCTTCAAAACCACCAATCACATCCTACACCTCGATAGTAAACTTTCCTCTCTGGCTCATTAGAATTGTTGTATCATCCACATACCCTGTATTCCCATCCCCCATTCTCCACCCACGATCCCCCCCTAACATTTCCCCACTGCCCTGCTACAAAGGATCCTGTATACAAGCAAACAACAGTTTGAGACAGAGACTAACCCTGGCCTTATGCCTCTACCTCATTGAATACCCACTGCTCCCAATTTCCCATTCACCTGCACACGTGCACCTTCCTATTATACTAAGTCCAATATCCAACGCACCATCTCTTTCCCCAAAACCCTGCCTGCCGTAAGATATGCCAACAGTGCCTCTCGTTCTACCAATCATACGCTGCCTGCAATCCAATGCTAAGACAACCTCCCCCCCCCCTTTATTCTCCCCCTCCATACTTTCCACAAAATCTTTTATTATTCCTTGCCCCTCATACATTGTCCTCCCAGGCACCCCATACTGACCTCTCGCACAAACTCCTAGCACGCACTTCAGCCTGTTCCCCAGATTATTGCGAATATCTTATAATCAGCACATAACAACGACATGCCCTGTAGTTCTGCACTGTAGTAGGGCCTTCCCCTTTTGGAATCAAAACTACTACTGTGGTACGCTGCAACTCACCCAACCCTCCCCTCACTTTTCATCACATTCATCAGATTCGCTAAATAATCCTTCAACACACTCCAATGCCTTCACATAGAATTCACAAGGTAACCCCATCTATACCTGGCGCTTTAAACCTCTCGCCACATTCTCCAAAGCTCTCCATAACCTCCCCCTCTTCAATATCCCCTTCCAATGATGCCATACGATCCACTTCCACTCAGCACACAAGATACATTCTCTCCCAATCCTCTAAATCCTCACCGTTCTCTCCTACACTCCGCAAATATTTTCCAAACCAACTATCCAGAAAACCACTCATGCCCTCAGTAGTTCGCAACTCCAGACACCGAGCTGTCGTATACCCACTCTAAGTTCTCGTGTACTACCAGCTTATCAAATCTCCCATGCCAACTCTGCGTCCTCCGCGACCCCCGTAACACACGGCTGACGGGCCGTCACCCCAAATCCGCCTCCTCTAACCCACCTTGCACCCTCGCCTCATCAATCTCTCATTGTGCATATCCTCTTATCTGCCACATTAAACGAACGCGTCAATTTTTCCTCCATTGGGATACACACTTACCACAGCACCCCTCTCATAACAACCCTGCAACCGCCCCTCTAAATTCCTTTGTGAGCCCATATGTCATCCATGCCTCATCTTTCCCCCTTCGCCCATAATATTGTCTGATCCTCCTCTTCGCAAACCCCACCCAACCACCTCCAAAAAATCGGTGCACTCCTAACCCCCACCCCATAAGTCCCTCCCACAAACTTCAAAATCCCCTCCTCCACCCCCCTCTACCCAGTAGTTCTACATTCACTATCCAGTACCCCAAATATCTCTTATGCAAACCGTCCCCTCAATTAAATCAGCAAAAACCGCCCTATGATCTGAATAAACGACATTTACCGTCTGCACCCGCGTCACCCTCAACCCCTTGACACCATACAACCTATCTAGTCGTGCAGCATAGCCCTTTCTAGAAATTTTTGCTCTTATCTCGCTATCACCCTCACATCAACTATATCCCTCAATCCCACACCTGCTCAATAATCCCCTAAACCTGCCAAAAAACACCCTGCCCCCCTCGGTTCCACACATCCTTCCTACGCACCACACGTTCGCGCATCGCCACCAACTATTTCACCTGACGGTAATGGACCACAAATAATATACCAATACATTATTCACAATTCATTCTTTACCCTCACGGCACAAAACACACAAACTACTGCCATCCTCTCACATCTCCCACCAACCATCTATTCTTGACACACGACCTCCCCCCCCTTCACGCCTAAGAACAACAAACGGCTTGTTCTCTCGGAATCAGGATTTCCCACCCCTCCCTTCATTCCGCTCGGAATACATCACAAAAACTCAGTACCCATGCACACCTCCAATTCCCTTCCCAGCTTGAATATGTTCCTGCACAAAAACAATGTCTATAGCCATAACGTCTTAAAAATCACTCAACCACAGACGCTTCTCCTCGCACACAAACCCATTAACATTCACTGTCATGCAACAGCCTGGAAACCTACTTATGTGATTTCACCTCTTGCCCCATTTTCAACACCTTTTTCACTGACACGCTTCCAGTGTGTCTGCTTCTCCACTTTTCTCTCCACTGCACACTGTGCTTACCTGATCCAACACCGGACCAGGCTACCTTTAGTGCTCCACGCACCGCACATCAACCCACGCTTTTTCTCTCGGTCTCTGTGCCGGGTCAAAACATCATCCGAGTCGGAATATGTCGCCGCCCTCCTTACGGTTGACAACTCTCTGCATCCATTTCCACTCACTGTGATGCCTTCCCTGTGAAATCTCAAGCATTCACCTCAATCACTTCCACTCACTCCTGGCGAGTCATCGCCATGTTCGCCAATCTTTCCAAGTTGCTCATCTTCAAATAATCTGAAACAGGACTCCTCACCATCCTCAAGTTATCCTCAGAAACCTTCTTCTCAAAGGATGTTTCCTTCACGTTCACCAGTAGCCTCTCTACCCGCACTTCACCACTCAGGCCACAGGTCTTCCCGGTCTCTCCAGGCAGCGACCTCACATCCCACTAACTGTGACAGTGATGCTGTTACCCTCATGGGCAGCTCACGCCTCCATCTTCCCTCACTCCAGAAGTGCCACTACATGTACAGGTGGGACTCACAGCATGACTCACCTCCGTTCTAGCTCTTTCAACCATCTCGCAATCTAGTACTTGTCTCCGCTGGCCATCTCTCACACTGGGCCACCATATGGTCATATGCACCAACATAACTACACGTCTTCCTGCAGCCCAGCATAGTAACAAACATTACCTCTTCTAAATGCGTCCAGTATGACGTAAGACGGGATGGAATGCCCTCAACGTCATCTTGAACCGTGAAACGAACCATCCGGCAGAGCCGGCAGACGCCCCATCCCGTCCTTTTACTAGCCATAGCCAGGTGTACAGTTTTCCATACTGTTTCAAATACATTCCGGCAGGTCAGTCTCGTCGACTCAAATTGGTTACGCTGTTACATTTCGGACTTTCCATACACCCAAGAGTAATGCCTAGACAACGTCGATTGAGTTTGGTTCGAACACGTAACGCTGGATTAAACATCCACACTCCCACCTGGTACTGTCAACCAGCCGTTCAATACACTCTCACTGATCTCAACTTGAAAGAAATACATAGGCACCATTTAGCGCCACAACACCATACAGTTCTTGAAATCCCTAACACCATAGGCGTCACCTGATAATTTGCGGTAAAAGCACTTGTGCCACTGAGGCTTATTTGCACCACGCACCAATTCAAGCACACGTGTGCACACTGCCTTCTCACAACTGCGCCATGGTTTTGTGAAATATAAGTCCTCCTCCAATGGCCAGCAGAGGGCAGTAGTCACACGTCCACACTCTGCTCAGGTCAAGCGGCGAATGAATCACCTTCTGTCTATTAGGGGGCCCCTGCTATTTGCTCTTCCTGGGACACCTCCCAGTTTGCTCCTGCCTGTTTGGGGCCTCACAATTTACTCTTCTTGTGGCCCCTCATTTGCATGTCTCCTTTCTTACAGAACGTTTCCAATTTGCTCTTCATGGATCAGCCCCTCCCAATCTGCATTTCCTGTCTATTCGGGGCCTAACAATTTGCTCTTCCTGGGGCCTCCCAATTTGCTCTGCCTGGGGTTCTCCCCTCAATTTGTTACTCCTGCCTGTTCGGTGGTCTCTATTTTCTCTTCCTGGACCCCCCAATGTGCTCTTCCTGGGGCCACCCAATTTGCTCCTGGGGGCCTCCCCAATTTGTTCCTCCTGACTATTCGGGGCCCCCAATTTGCTCTTTCTTTGGGCCCCCAATTTCCTTCTCCTGTCTCTTCGGTCCCCCCAGAATTTGCTCTTCCTGTTGGTCCTCCAACTTGCTCCTGTCTATTCGGGAGCCTCCCCCCTAATTTTTTCTTTCCAGTGGCCCACCCAATTAGCTCCAACTTTCAATTGATGGCCCCCCAGTATGCCCTTCCTGCGGGCCTACCAATTTGCTACTGTCTATTCAAGAGCCCCCCATTTTGCACTTCATGTCTTTTTCAGGGGCACCCCAATCTGCTCCTCCTGTCTAATCGGGGGGCCCCAATGTACTCTTCCTGAAGCCTCCCACCCCCCAATTTAATCCCCCTCACCCCCCCCCTTGTCCCCTCCCCCCTATTATAGGTGGCCCCAATTTGCTCTTCCTGTAATATAGGACCCACCAATTCTTTTTTCCTTGGGTCCCCAAATTGTTCTTCTGCTATCGGAGACCTCCCTAATTTGCTTTTCCGGGGGCCCCCATTTGCTCCTTCCTGTCCCCTATCTAGGTTTCCTCCACTTTGCTTTTCCTGGGGGCCCTCAATTTGCTCCTTCTTTCTTTCCGGGGTTCCCTAATTTTCTTCTCCCTTTCAATTTGGGCCTCATTTACTTCCTGTCTAATCGGGACCTCCTAATTTGCCTCCTCCTGGGGAACCCCAATTACTCCTATCTGATTATCCGGAACCCCCAATTTGCTCATCCAGGGGCCCCCGATTTTGCTTCTTCTGTCTATTTGGGGGTCTCCTAATTTATTCTTCATGTGAACCCCCAGTTTGCTCCTCCATTTATCACTTCACGTCCCCAGTTTGCTCCTCCTCTCTATTCAGGGCCCAATTTGCTCTTCCTCTCTATTCAAGGGCCCCCAATTTGCTCCTTCTGTCTATTCGGGATCCCCCAATTTGCTGTTCATCGAACGAATCTCCCTGGATTTACTCATTTCTGCAACATTGCAAGCTCATGAGAATGTTGATTGCTACAAGAAAGGCATAGAGCTATCATTCAATTCCTTCCTTACACGTTTAAAGATATATTTTTTTCATATATGTTAATGTAAAAAAAAATAATTTTTGGGGGGGGGGGGTTCCAAAAGAACCTTAGAAAACTTTCCGAAACATATTAAAAGCAGCGCAATTTAATTTAGCTTAATCCAACTAAATATATTTTAGATAAGTTCACAGGAATTTAATAATGAACAACACAATAAAACATATTTTTTTCGCTAGGTTCAGAATGGTTTTTGCGAAATTATTGCATACACAAATTTTCGCTTGATTTATTCGGCAAGAAGAGCTGCTATTTTCGCCAAAATAGCAAGCTTTACCTTTTCGGCACGACTTATAGGTAGTAGGTTGATAGACAGCAACCACCCAGGGAAGTACTACCGTCCTGCCAGATGACTGTGAAACAGAAACCTGTAACTGTTTTGCATGATGGTAGGATTGCTGTTTTCTTTTTCTGTCTCATAAACACGCTAGATAACAGGGATATCTTGCTACTCCTACTTACACTTTGGTCACACTTCACAGACACGCACATGCATATATACATATACATACATCTAGGTTTTTCTCCTTTTTCTACATAGCTCTTGTTCTTCTTTATTTCTTCTATGTCCCATGGGGAAAGTGAAAAGAATCTTTCCTCCGTAACCATGCGTGTCATAGTTAGCGACTAAACAAGGCCGGAGCAATGGCTAGTAACCGCCTTCTCCTTAACATACTAAAAAAGAAAGAAGAAAAACTTTATAAAACTGGGATGGTTAGATGTGTCGGATGTAGTGCTGGATGACAAGAAACAGATATTGCGATGTTTATGAATGAAAAAGAAGTTGATGTCTGCTAAGGCGAAACAAAGCTGAAGGGGGTAGGGGAGTTTCAGTGGGGAAATAAATGGATTAATCTGGAGTATCTGAGAGAGTTAGAGCAAAGAAGGGGTAGCAGTAAAGTTGAATGATCAGTTATGGAAGGAGAAAAGAGAATATGAATGTGTAAATGCAAGAATAATGTGATTAAAGTAAAAAGTTGGATGCGAGAAGTGGGTCATAATAAGCCGTGTAATGCAACCTGGAGAAGAGAGGCATGCAGAGGACAGAAAGAGATTTGGAGATGTAAAGTGAATGTAATAAGGAGCCTTTGAACCAAGTGAGAGAGTATTGTGGTAGGGGACCTATGCTAAAGTAGGAGAAACTTTTAGAGAGGGTGTGGTATGTTAATTTTGGGGTCCAGGTGTAAATGATAATGGGAGCCCTTTGATTGAACTTTGTATAGAAAGGGTATAGTTATAGGTAATACATACTTTAAGATAAAGAGATAAATAATATACAAGATATGAAGTAGGGCGAAATTGACAGTATTTGTTGGATTATGTATTGTAGATAAAAGACTGTTGAGTAGACTTGAGGATGTAACATGTTACAATAGAGGGCCACAGATATCTCAGAATCACTTGTCTAGTTGTAGCTACCCTGAAGTACAAGGTAGAGGGGATAACAAGGGAGCTAGAATATGCAGGGAAAGAGAAGGTGAAGTTTATAAACTATAAAGAGGGAGGCAGTTAGGGGTAAGATATAACAGCTATTGAGGATAATGGGCTAATGAGAGCAGTAGGCAATGGGGTCGAAGAGGTAAATGGGGTAGGTTAAGAAAATGTAGTTGTTAGAGTGTCAGCAAAAGTTTTGATTACAGGAAAGTGGGTGCGGGGAGGGAAGAGGACGATTGGTGGAATGATTAAGTAAAGAGAGGTAGTAGGTAGAAAAAGTTAGCGTATGAGAAGTTTTTCCAAAGTAAAAGTGATGCATAGGAGGGAAGAGTATATGGAGAAAAAGAGAGAGGATAAGAGAGTGGTGAAGCAATTGTAAAAGCGAGCAAATGAGAGAGAGGGTGAGATGTTATCAACAAATTTTGTTGAAAGATAAGAAAAAGTTTTGGAGTGAGAGTACAAGTTAAGAAAGCCAGAGAACAAATGGATTTGTCATGTTAAAAAAATAGGAGAGGAGAGTTTTAAATGAGAGTTTAGAGGATTGGGAAGAGGGAGGGAATATTTGTGAGGAATTGATGTGGAAGGTAGGGAAGCTGTGATTTCGGTATAGGAACGAAGGAGGATAACATCTTGTAGAGTGAGGAAGAGCCAGTTTTGAGTGTGGGGAAGTTCGTGAGGCAGTATGTAAAATGAAATGTTGTAAGGCCGCCCGGGATTGAAGGGAAAACGATAGAAATGTTAAAAGCAGGTGGGATAAAGTTTTGGAGTGGTGGTGCAATTATTTAATAAATGAGGAAGAAGGGTAACGTACCTAGGGATTGGCAGAAGAGCATGTAAAAAGTCAAAGGGATAAAAGAGAGTGCAAAAATTATAGGGGGATAAGTCTGCTGATATACCTGGTCACGTGTAATGGTAGCGTTTTATTGAAAGAATTATAAGAGTAAGACGGAAATAGATAGCAGATGATCAAAGAGGCTTTAGGAAAGGGTAGGGGTTTGTGGGACCAGAGTTTACAGTGAAACATATAAGTGAACAGTAATTTAGATAAGCTAAAGAGGTCTATGTGGCTTTTATGGATTTGAAAAGGCGTATGAAGGTGATAGGGGGGCAATGATGGCAGAAGTTTGCAAGTGGTATGGTGTAGGAGGTAGGTACTGAAAGCAGTGAAGAGTTTTTTACGAGGATAAGTGAGGCTCAAGTTAGAGTATGCAGGAAAGAGGGAAATTTTTTCCAGTAAAAGTAGGCCTTAGACAAGGAATGTGTGATGTCACCGTGGTTGTTTAATATATCTATAGATGTGGTTGTAAGAAAGTACATGCAGGGACTTGGCAATCGGTGTGGATTTAAAAGATAAAAATCACACACACAATGGGAGTTGTCACAGCTGCTCTTTGCTGATCACACAGTGCACTTGGGAAGATTCCTGAAGATGAAGTTGCAGAGAATGGTGTGGATGAATTTGGAGAGTGTGGAAAAGAAGAAAATTAAAGGTGAATACAGGACAAGAGTAAGGTTATGAGGAAAACGAAAAGATTAGGTGATGAAAGATTGCATATCAGATTGGAGGGAGAGAGTATGGAGATGGTGAAAGTATCAGATATGGGAGGGACGTGTCAAGCGGATGGGTCTATGAAAGTTGGGTGAATCATAGAATTGGATGAGGGGAAAAGAGTGAGATGGTGCACTTAGGAGTCATGTGGAGACCAAATAACTTTGTCCTTGGAGGCAAAAGAGGGGAATGTTATGAGAGTATAGTTTTACAACGCTCTTATATGGTGTGAAGCATGGGTGATGAAATGTACAGCGAGGAACTGGAAGCAGTGGAGATTCCATGTTCTGAGGGCAATGTGTGTGTGAATATAATGCAGAGATTCGTATTGGAAGTTAGAGTAAGGTGCGTGATACCAAAACTGTTGTCCAGAGGGCTGAGAGGGTGTTGAGGTGGTTCGGACTGAAAGAGTAATTGATCGAAACAGAATGACTTCAGATAGTATCATCTTTATGGAAGAAGGCGGGGTAGGTCGGCCAAGGGAAAGGTTGGAGAGAGGGGGTAAAGAGTTTTGTGTGCGAGGGGCTTGGACTCCAGCAGCCATGCGTGAACGTGTTTGATAGGAGTGAATGGAGACAAATGGTTTTTAATACTTGACGTGCTGTTGGAGTGTGAGCAAAGTAACATTTATGAAGGGTTCAGGGAAACCTGCAGGGCGGACTTGAGTCCTGGAGATGGGAATGTACAGTGCCTGCACTCTTAAGGAGGGGGTGGTTAATTTTGCAGTTTAAAAACTGTAGTGGTAAAGCACCCTTTCCTGCAAGACAGTGGAGGGAGTGAATGATGGTGATAGTTTTTTCTTTTCCAAGGCCACCCTGCCTTGGTGGAATCGGCCAGGTGATAATAAAAAAATAAAAATAATTATATTTTTATTTTATCTACTAACACATTGCCCGTCCTCCCACTAAGGCAGCGTGTCACGAAAAAAAAAAGAAAAACTTTCATCATTCATTTCCCATCACTGTGTTGTCAGAGGCGCGCTTAAACTACAGTTATAAATCTGCCATATTATCACCCCCGGACTCAGTCCGGCCTGTCGGTTTTTCCTGAATCCTTTATAAATGTTAACTTGCTGCACACTCTAAAACAACAGCACGTCAAGTTCTAAAAACCATTTGCCTCTACTCGCTCATATACTAACAACGCACATGTATACATTGCCTGGAATTCAAGCCTGCTCGCACACAAATCCTACTTTTTCCTCTCCCTCCAACCTTTCCTAGTCCGCCTCCTTCCGCAACAGATTTTTATACACTCCCTAATATTGTACCAACCTCTCTACATGTCCGAACCACCTCAACAACTCCTCCGACAGCCTCTAAACATAATCAATAAAATTTACATAAAAGAACCATGTGCTCCTTGTTTCCTGTTTTTATTATTTTCACGACTACCCGCATAACAGTGTGCTACAAAACGCACATTATAAGTAAAAAAATTTTTTGCCATTCTATTTTCTCATGTTCATAAAGTATTTTCCTTACATCGAACCCTTCGTGACCTCCTCAGGCTCACTCAGAGTTAAACCACCATTGAACACTTCCACTATTAAGATCACTCTTCACCTAACTACCTTTTACTACGGGTCACATCCACCAAGCAGTACTCACGACTCATCACACAGTACTACTATCGCATGAGCTGAATAAATTGTTCTCATTCAGAATGCATCACACACAACTACACATCTTGTATTCAGTCAATAATCATCTGAAAACTCGATGGCTTGTTGCCAAAGTTTGTGTAAGGGGCTCCCACCCACTCTCAGGAACATCTTATACCATGTAAATGTCAACCAGTCATTGAGATGGGCAGGATCCATGCTAATTTGCCTTGTAACTAAAATCCATCTTGGAGTTTAATTCCTTGCCTTCTTTAAAGTGATTAACTGAGTGTACAGATTAACACATAGTATGGATTAACACAAAGAAAGATTAACAACATAGTACCTGATCACACACAGTATTAATTAACACAGAATCTCTTTTGCTCTTTCAAGGTTTTCATTATATACTGCAATAAAAGAGTATACTGTAAATATTAATGGTGTGAGAATACAAAAGGAAACACGAACAGAACCTCTGGTGATGCTTTTGCCATTAATATATTCATTCGCCATATATGAATTTTATCCTTGAATTGTAATGGTATTTTCTCATCCACTCTACATGCCATTTAATCGGTTCTCTAGTTCGCAACAGCTGCTCACTACTACTCTCGCCACCAATCACCATCACCTCCATACCACCTCCCACCAGTTTTCATACTAACCATCCACCACCACCATCTTTACCATCATCATCATCATTCACACACAGCTCACTACTCACTTTTACTGAGGACTGCAGAGTACCAAAAACACAGATGTGGATAACACGGATTGTTCCAAAACCATTTGAGGTAAAAATGTTTTTTTCCTTGGAGTGATAATCAATAAAATTATTAAATGGGGTAACAGGAAAAGGATAGGAAATAAATATTCAGATTTCTAACACACACAAAAACTCAAAACAGGAAGGAAATATGGTAAATTTAAACAAAATCTAAGCCGTACAGCATAATAAAAAGCTTTTACCCCACCCAGGGCAAACAATTTTCAACATTCTCATCCTCAAAGCTAACGTGAACAAAATTTTCCTACCAATGCAGACATTGTCAGACAAGCAAGAATAGATCTACAGTATAAAGAAACGGAATGGAAAAAATAAACGAACAGATCATTCAATGGTGAGTATTATCCACTGCTTCAAAATGGAAAAATGACAGTTTTTCTGCGTTTATGCTAATCTAAATATCTCAGAACTTATGTTTCTTATGTCTTATAGTTTCTTAAGAAACTCGTAAAGGACTTAAAGTAATTGACAGATGAATTATACTATGTAACACAATTTTTGTTCCTGGGAAGCAAGTGTCATTTTCCAACTCCTTTTATTGCAAAACAATATAAAATCCCCATTATTTATTTTAAACTTTGCTTTCGTGGCTTACAGGTTGAATTTTTGACAAAAAATTACTAAATATCAATATTTTTTTGCTAGTTTTGGATGTAAAACAAAAATATATAATAAAATAAATGACTTATAAATAAAATAAAATTTACACAACTGTTATTTTAAACTTTCTGACACATATATACAAAGTTAAAAATGAGCAGTTTTTCTAGATTTGCGAGCATACAACAAATTACTTTCCCGTTTAAGCCCCCAACTGTAATATCTCCTCATGCTTTCATTATAGATCCTTGATATCTGTGTTCAAAGTTCATTATATCTTGGTGGAAGCGCTCCCCTTGCTCCTCTGAGTATGTTCCCATACTACTTTCATTGAAATTGTCAAGATGAGGTTCAAGGATATGGACCTTAAGGGACATCCTGCAGCCCATCTGAACATAGCTTTTTACCAAAGTCTCAACAAGTTCCATATAATTGTCAGCCTTGTTATGGCCCAGAAAGCCCATTGCTACAGCAGCAAAACTCTCCAAGGCTTCCTCTTTCTTCTCTGTGAGCTTGTTTGGAAATTCTGAGCACTCCATGATTTTATCAGAGGCAAAGCCTTCACCTTTGCCTCTGATACCTTGGGAAAGAAGTCTTGAAGATACTTGAAGGCTGCAGACTCTTTCTCGAAAGCTGTAACAAACTGTTTCATTAGCCCTAGTTTGATGGATCCATATGTATTCCTGTTAACCCTTTGGGGCCTAGTTCCTAGGCCTTTTGTGTATCCATATGCTCTTGCGCTACCGTCCACAGGATGGATATGGGGTGCACAATGAACTAGCCACTTCGGTGGCAAAATCTAAAATCTAATCTAGTTTGATGTGTAATGGAGAGATCCACCAATGGTTTATGTTTGATATAAGTCTTCCTACTGAGAACTCAGTCCTTTGAATCCCATCAAAAAATGCCACCATCTTGAAGTGTCCAGTAACATCCCCTCCATGCTAATCATATTTCAAAGCTTCGGTACATCCTTAAGATGTACCGAATGAGCCAAGGGAAGAAATGGATACTAGTTCCCATTGTGCAGAAGTACAGCTTTTAGGCTTCTGGAGTTGTCAATGAAGAGTCTCCATTCATCAGGATTGCATGCAATTCCAATTGCATCAAACAAACCTGATACGTCATTACAATAGCATAACCTGGCTTCATTAGTGAAGAAACTTGAGAAATATTGGTGACGTTTCTTTGGCTTGCCACTTGCACACTTTCATCCACCAAATCCCACTCCTTGAGCCATGATATTAAAAGCTCAGCATTTGACTTTGTCAAACCAAGATATCTAATAAGGTCATTGAGGTCTGTTTTGATTTGGGTAGTAAAGATTCCTCACAAAAGCTGCATCTGTTCACTGTATTCTTCATTTTCTGATTTGCTGCTTTTCTTCTTCTGACGGTTGACTTATTTCTGGATGTGTAGGTACAGGAAGATCAGCACTGTGTGGTACTGGTTTAATAGAAGAGGGAAGGTCTTGATAAGAAATAGGTGGTGCATTTTCCCAGTTCGGTGTTGGGAAGGATCTACCAGACATAAGTAGCAATTGGTAGAGTGATCAGTGGGTTCGCACCATATTCTAGGAACACAAAACTTCATGGTTTTTTTTTCTCCTTTATACCATCCTGTAAAAGAACAAAAGAATTAGTTTCTGTTACTTATATTCCATATAAAAAAACGTTCTTATTCATTATTTTACTCTTCATATAACTAATGACTTTCTTGCCTTCCAATGTTTTCTTACACTGCTCACAAGCAACATGAGGTGCTCAGGTCTTGTCTTGGTCCACAACTGACATGCCAAATTATGCATTGTAAACTTCACACAATTTTTTAGATGGTGTTAGAGAGAACTTCTTTGCTCTTATCTCAATGAACTGACCACATATGCAGCAGAATGCATCTGGAGAATGACTGCGGCCTCTTGATGCCATTTCACTTCTTCTGATGTGTCTTCTCAGGCGGCCAGAGCTGAACTGAATACTGGTTTGTTAGCCCCTGTTTTTATATTTGCCAAGCAAAACCCTAGAACATAATAGTTTTACATCAGAAGTGTCCTGACTGCAAAAGAAAATTTCTGGGATCAAAATTTACTTTTTTTAAATTTCGTTTAGTTATAAAGAATTGGGAAATGATGCTTATTTCCCAGGAACACGACAAAAGTGAAATTTTGTTACATACTGTGGTCTGAAAATGGTAACACTAAGTCAGATGCAGCAAATGGCAGGAAATTAGTAGGGTTGAATATGGTAACATGAAAGGAAACAAAGAAATGCTAGTTCTTATTAAATCAATATTACTTTCACGATTCAATTTACTTTCTATGTTCACTGCTCCATTCAAGACATGTAAATTAACTAAGCTGATAATGAACAGAAGACATTCATTACCAACTCATTACCATGAAATAAATAAGTTATACATTACACTATAGAAAAATATTAAAACAACTGAACTGTTCCATCAGTAACGTAATAGTGATAATATATAAATGCCTGTTCTTGAGGGCTTGGTCCCCATAACTTATTTGAGATGATGATAGAGAAAATGTCAAATGTACTCCTGGAAGGGAAGGGTAGTACTGAAAACAGCGTCAACATTTACGGCCCATTTGACGTGGCTGTCAATAAACAAGACTGTCCTGATGCCGGACTGTCCGGCCTCGGGTAAGTTACTGGTATGTTACTTACGAATATCACTCATTGCCACTCACCACTACTACTACACCCACTATTCACCACCACAACCAGTATTACACCCACTATTTACTACCACTACTACACCCACTATTTACTACCACTACTACACCCACTATTCATCACCACTCACCGCTGTCTTCAAGCAGGCACTGGACAAACACCTAAAGTCGGTACCTGACCAGCCGGGCTGTGGCTCGTACGTTGGATTGCGTGCAGCCAGCAGTAACAGCCTGGTTGATCAGGCTCTGATCCACCAGGAGGCCTGATCACAGACCGGGCCTCGGAGGCGTTGATCCCCGGAACTCTCTCCAGGTAAACTACTACACCCACTGGTTACTACCACTCGCCACAGTTAACACTACCTACTTCAACTCGCCAATATTACCACCCACTACCTCCTACCGCTCACCACCACCACTGCTACTGCCACTACTTCAACTACTACTACTTCTACTAATACTACTACTATTACTACTTACCCACTACCTACAGTCACTTACCACCATACAACTCACCACTATTATAACCATACTTACTATTACTCACCGCTATTATCACCCACTGCCACTCACAACTGTCATCTACTACCATTACTACCACAGATTACCACTCACCATTACTATAACCCACTATCTACTACTACTCAACACTACTACCACGTACTTCCTGCTACCTCTCAACTCTACGACCAGCTACCTCCTACTGCCACTCACCACTACTACTAGCCACTTCCTACTACTAACCATACCACGGGCGGGGATAGAACCCGCTATCAGAGAGTCTCAAAACTCCAGAACGTCCCGTTAGCCACTGGACCAGCTAGCCACAATAAGATTCGTCCAATTAGGTATATCTCTACACCATAGGAAGGTTAGCATTGGCTAGCTGGTCCAGTGGCTAACGCGACGGTCTGGAGCTTTGAGACTCTCTGATCGCGGGTTCTATCCCCGCCCGTGGTATGCTTTCCTACTACTACTCACCACTAATGCCAACAGTACTTTCTACTACCACTACTACCATCCACTCCGTACTATCAGTCACTTCTTGTTACCACTCACAATTACTACGAGTCACTTTCTACTACAACTAATTTCAGCCACTTCTACCGCTCACCACTTCTACCAGCAACTTCCTGCTACTACTAACCCCTAATACCAACCACTTTCTACTGCAACTACTACCAGCAACTTCCTTCTGTAACTCACCACGACTATCAGCCATTTTCTACTACCACTAACCACTACTTCCAGCTTTTTTTCTACTACCACTACTGATTACTACCAGCACTTCCTTCTACCACTAACCTCTACTACCAGCCGCTTTTACTACTACTACACCTAGCCGCTTTCCAGTGTCACTTACTACTACCAGTCACTGCCTACTACCACTTAATACTACTACTAGCTATTTCCTACGATCACTCATCACTACTACCAGCCACTCCCTATTACCATTCACCAATACTACCACCCACTTCTTAACCAGCCACTTTCTACTACCACTCACCACTATTACCAGCCACTTCCTATAATCACTAACCATTACTACCAGCTTCTTTCTGCTACCACTACTACAAAACTCCTCCTACTACCACTATTACTACGAGCACTTCCTACTAACAACTAACTACTACCACAATCCTCTTTTACTACCACTACCACCAGCCACTTTCTTCTATCAACCACTACTACCAGTCACTTTCTACTACCACTCACAAATATTACCTACACAATTCACTACCACTAACCACTATCACTCACCATTATTCCTGCTACCTACTATCACACACCTCTACTTACACTCACTACCACTACTCCCATACCTACTATCATTCAACACTACTACTACCCACTACCACAACAACAGTACCATTACCTATTTCCACTCTTCATTGCAACTACACAATACCCTTCACCATTACTACAGCATATTACCTACTACCATTAACTACCTACTACAGCTCACCACTTCTACCGCCCACTACCATTACCTCAGCTACATACTCAAACTATTACTCACCACTACCCACACCGCCTACTATCTCTAACTACTACTAATACCCACTACCTCTCAGTACCTACTACCATCCACCAATCCTACCACCCACTATCTATTACCATCCAACAATGCTACCACTCACTATATACTTCCGTTCTCTACTATAAATACCCCACTATATATTATCATTTACCATTACTACTAATCTTATATGTATATGCATGACTCACAAAATCGTAATGACACGATTGCAAACAAACCATACCCCGGCCGGGATTGAACCCGCGGTCAGAGAGTCTCAAAACTCCAGCGTCATTACGATTTCGTGAGTCATGTTGACGGCAGTAAAGGGGACTTGAGCTAGAGTTCGTCAGGGCCCAACGCTAGCTGGAGATTCGTCTGAAAAAACTTGCATTTGTGGTCACAGTGGTGCCTGTGCAAACCCTTCCTATGGTGTAGAAATATACCTAGTTGGACGAATCTTATTGTGGCTAGTGGTCTAGTGGCTAACGCGACGGGCTGGAGTTTGAGACTCTCTGACCGCGGGTTCAATCCCGGCCGGGTTATAGTTTGGGGTGGTACCATTTATACATTTAATTTATCCCTTTTATATTTTATCCTAGCATCTTTTTACACACGAAACCTGGAATTTAAAGGGCCCCTGTTTGAAAAAAATCTATTTCAATTATTATATTTTTTCAAAATTATAATCTTTTAAATTTCATTATGCACTAGTCTTATACTTTTTACTTTAAATGTTGGAGTGAGGTTGCGTACAAAGTAAGATAATTTTACAGTGTCTCCTAACTTTATGCTAGCGGGGAGAAAAGCAATTGTGATGGGCTAACTCTGGCTCAGGAGATTTCCAGAGTTTGGATTGGTTGACCAAGAGCTGTGATTTAAAAGAGGGAGTGTTCTCGGTCTTACCAATCAGGTCCCAGGTCAGACAGCGGAGTTCCAACCCCACAGGTTATTATTTTCTGTTATCTTGTAAACTGTGGACCCTTATTTCATCTACAATTACCTTTAATTAAAGTGATTTTTAAAATGTTCACTATAGTTTCCTTCTCAACTAACTAAATAGATGTTATTGTCCACCTCAGTTGCCCTGGTATTGTTTTTAAACCCTTGCAATTTAACCGTATAATTTTTAAATATTTTAAACAATAGTGGAGTTTCCCGTGCTCGAAGACATTGCGATGTAAATACTGCACAGAAAATATAGCTAAGTGAAGATTCTTGTACATATTCTGTGTATATTATTTTTCCCGCTTTTAATCGATAACATATTTTTTAGTTTTTGGTGTTATTTCTTATGAGTGCATTATTTATGCTCGTATTTATGTTTATAATACTATGTCAGATATTATTTCATGGCTAATTTATAGGTGAAGTCAATAGTTACTAAATTCGTTCTTCCAGGTAATGTATTTCCTATCCTTTTGGAAAATTCCTGTCAGTATCATTCCTTAAAATTTTCTTATGTCTGCGTACAATCTGGCTACGGGGTTGGGGCAGCTTTCCTCTCTTGTTTTGATGTATCCTCGTATAATTTATTCACTAAGCATTGTCTTTTAAAAATTTAATTGTTTTATTGGCAGTATGTCATTTCTTTATGATTGGTTGTCTGTTTATTTTTTATAATAAAACTCTTTAGTGGCTCTTACGAACTCTTTCAAAAATGACACTTGTTCGTAAGAATCATCCTAAATTTTAGGTGCTCAAAATCACTTCCGTTCGTCTTAATTGCACACATTTTATTTCCTCAAATTTTTATTTTATCCATTGTTAACTGTACTTTTAAAAATTAATTTTTATCACTCAATAAATTGTTTGAGCGCATTAGAGTTCCCTTCGTTTTCCCAGCGTTAATTATCCAGGTGAAATTTCCAACTTCCTTCCCCTTACCTGAATTTCCGAGGACTCCCCAGTATATAACTTAGTATCTGCATGGTACAGAAAAAAGGGTATCATCCGTTACTATTAAAGTTTTAATCTTTTCCTAACCCTTATAGGGAGGAGGTTTCATGATACTACTGAAAGGTTGATCCAAGAATTGGAGTTTCCTTAACTTTGTCGGATTTAATTCAATTTACGTAATTTACCCTTGGTGTTTTGAAAATAGTATAAAATCTCGTTCAAGACCATGGAGTTGAATTTTTCTCCAGGCTGAGGGATTAACCACCTCAAAGTGTTTCTCCAAGGTTGTTGGACTGGTTACATCATCTTTACCTCGCCATTACTAATGCTGACTACAGTATATTCTCTTCCGTATTTGATGAAGCTTACTGTCTAGGCGAAACGTTACAACAATGAAAATATTTAACTGTTGCACATGAGTCTTACTCGCCATTCCGTCAATTTCTAATGAGTTCTACAACATGAAGGAATCTGGCAATGAAACTGGATAAAAGATTTGTCAGGAAAAAAAAAAGAATAAATTTATGTTCCAATGTTAGTACGATAAATTGCTGACTGTTTGGTTGGGAAAAAACCTGATCCTTACGCTGGAACAATAACTACGTGTCTCTATCTTGCAACTGTATTCTCATACTCCTGCTGTTCTCGGTATCTTATTACGTAGTCCTGAAAGGGGAATTTTAATTGAATGCCGGATTTTTTCTTTTCATTTATACCGCAACTGACTGTTTATATTTTCCATATAACAAAAGAAAACCTCGTCCGATCTGCATCAAGTTTTATGCTGGCATTCAGTAACTACGGCAAGAGTCTACGAACAATGGCATTTCCACATATTTAATGATCAATGCAGTGAAATCAATTAAATGCTTCCAAGTTTGATTCTACCTGGAGTCTACCCACCTGGAGTGTATGTCGGGGATCAACGCTCCCCCGGACGGTCCACAAACATTTCTCCATGTTGATCAGGGCATGATCAACCAAGCTGTTACTGATGGCCGCACGTAGTCCAACATGCTAACCACAGCCCGGCTGATCCTGCACCGACTTTCAGCATCTGACCAGCTCCCTCTTAAAGACAGCCAGGGGTCTGTTGGTAATTCTCCTCATTCCTGGTAGAAGGCTCTTAAACAGTCTTGGGCCCCGGACACTTATTGTGTTTTCTCTTAGTGTACCAATGGTGCCTCTACTTTTCATTGGGGGTATTTTGCACTACCTGCCCAGTCTTTTGCTTTCGTAGGGAGTGATTTCTGTGTACAAATTAAGAACCATTCCATCTAGGATTTTCCAAGTGTAGATTATGATATATCTCTCTCACCTACATTCCAGTAAGTACAAGTCAAGTGCTTCCATGCATTCCCAGTAGTTAAGGTATTTGACAGAACTTATGTGTGCAGTAATGGTTCTCTGTACATTCTCTAGATCTGCAATTTCACCTGATTTGAATGAAGACGTTAACGTACAGCAGTATTCCAGCCTGGGATCTACGAGCCACAGCTTGTAGCTGAAAAGAAGTGGGATCTACGAGCCACAGCTTGTAGCTGCCAAGAAGTGGGATCTACGAGCCACAGCTTGTAGTTGCCAAGAAGTGGCATCTATAAGCCACAGCTTGTGGCTGCCAAGAAGTGGGATTACGAGCCACAGCTTGTACTGCCAAGAAGTGGGATCTACGAGCCACAGCTTGTAGCTGCCAAGAAGTGGGATCTACGAGCCACAGCTTGTAGCTGCCAAGAAGTGGGATCTACAAGCCACAGCTTGTAGCTGCCAAGAAGTGGGATCTACAAGCCACAGCTTGTAGCTGCTAAGAAGTGGGATATACAAGCCACAGCTTGTAGCTGCCAAGAAGTGGGATCTACGAGCCACAGCTAGTAGCTGCCAAGAAGTGGGATCTACGAGCCACACTTGCAGCTGCCAAGAAAATGGGAACTACAAGCCACAGCTTGTAGCTGCCAAGAAGTGGGTTCTACGAGCGACAGCTAGTAGCTGCCCAAAAAGTGTGATCTACGAGCCACAGCTTGTAGCTGACAAGAAGTGGGATCTACGAGGGCCCCAGCTTACAGCTGCCAAGAAGTGGGATCTACGAGCCACAGCTTGTAGTGCCAAGAAGTGGGATCTACGAGCCACAGCTTGTAGCTGCCAAGAAGTGGGATCTACGAGCCACAGCTTGTAGCTGCCAAGAAGTGGGATCTACGAGCCACAGCTTGTAGCTGCCAAGAAGTGGGATTTTACAAGCCACAGCTTGTAGCTGCCAAGAAGTGGGATCTACGAGCCACAGCTTGTAGCTGCCAAGAAGTGGGATCTACAAGCCACAGCTTGTAGCTGCCAAGAAGTGGGATTACGGGGCCACAGCTTTTAGCTGCCCAAAAAGTGGGATCTACGAGCCACAGCTTGTAGCTGCCAAGAAGTGGGATCTACGAGCCACAGCTTGTAGCTGCCAAGAAGTGGGATCTACGAGCCACAGCTTGTAGCTGCCAAGAAGTGGGAACTACAAGCCACAGCTTGTAGCTGCCAAGAAGTGGGATCTACGAGCGACAGCTAGTAGCTGCCAAGAAGTGTGATCTACGAGCCACAGCTTATAGCTGACAAGAAGTGGGATCTACGAGCCACAGCTTACAGCTGCCAAGAAGTGGGATCTAAAGAGCCACAGCTGTAGCTGCCAAGAAGTGGGATCTACGAGCCACAGCTTGTAACTGCCCAAAAAGTGGGATCTACGAGCCACAGCTTGTAGCTGCCAAGAAGTGGGATCTACGAGCCACAGCTTGTAGCTGCCAAGAAGTGGGATCTACAAGCCACAGCTTGTAGCTGCCAAGAAGTGGGATCTACGAGCCACAGCTTGTAGCTGCCAAGAAGTGGGATCTACAAGCCCCAGCTTGTAGCTGCCAAAAAGTGGGATCTACGAGCCACAGCTTGTAGCTGCCAAGAAGGGGATCTACGAGCCACAAACTTGTAGCTGCCAGAAGTGGGATCTACGAGCCACAGCTTGTAGCTGCCAAGAAGTGGACCTACGAGCCACAGCTTGTAGCTGCCAAGAAATGGGATCTACGAGCCACAGCTTGTAGCTGCCAAGAAGTGGGATCTACGAGCCACAGCTTGTAGCTGCCAAGAAGTGGGATCTACGAGCCACAGCTTGTAGCTGCCAAGAAGTGGGATCTACGAGCCACAGCTTGTAGCTGCCAAGAAGTGGGATCTACAGCCACAGCTTGTAGCTGCCAAGAAGTGGGATCTACGAGCCACAGCTTGTAGCTGCCAAGAAGTGGGATCTACAAGCCACAGCTTGTAGCTGCCAAGAAGTGGGATCTTACGAGCCCCCAGCTTGTAGCTGCCAAGAAGTGGGATCTACAAGCCACAGTTGTAGCTGCCAAGAAGTGGGATCCTACGGGACACAGCTTGTAGCTGCCAAGAAGTGGGATCTACGAGCCACAGCTTGTAGCTGCCAAGAAGTGGGGGTCTACGAGCCACAGCTTGTAGCTGACAAAAGTGGGATCTACAAGCCACAGCTTGTAGCTGCCAAGAAGTGGGATCTACAAGCCACAGCGTGTTTGCTGCCAAGAAGTGGGATCTACAACCACAGCTTTTTAGCTGCAAGAAGTTGGGATCTCCAAGCCACAGCTTGTAGCTGCCAAGAAATGGGATCTACGTGCCACAGCTTGTAGCTGCCAAGAAGTGGGAATCTACCGAGCCACAGCTTGTAGCTGCCAAGAAGTGGATCTACGAGCCACAGCTTGTAGCCTGCCAAGAAGGGGGGATCTACGAGCCACAGCTTGTAGTTGCCAAGAAGTGGCATCTATAAGCCACAGCTTGTGGCTGCCAAGAAATGGGATCTACGAGCCACAGCTTGTAGTGCCCGAAGTGGGATCTACGGCCACAGCTTGTAGCTGCAAGAAGTGGGATCTACGAGCCAAAAGCTTGTAGCTGCCAAGAAGTGGGATCTACAAGCCACAGCTTGTAGCTGCCAAGAAATGGGATCTACAAGCCACGCTTGTAGCTGCTAAGAAGTGGGGATATACAAGCCACAGCTTGTACTGCCAAGAAAGTGGGATCTACGAGCCACAGCTAGTAGCTGCCAAGAAGTGGGATCTACGAGCCACAGCTTGCAGCTGCCAAGAAGTGGGAACTACAAGCCACAGCTTGTAGCTGCCAAGAAGTGGGACTACGAGCGAAAAGCTAGTAGCTGCCAAGAAGTGTGATCTAGAGCCACAGCTTGTAGCTGACAAGGTGGGATCTACGAGCCACAGCTTTCAGCTGCCAAGAAGTGGGATCTACGAGCACAGCTTGTAGCTGCCAGAAGTGGGATCTACGAGCCCCAGCTTGTAAACTGCCAAGAAGTGGGATCTACGAGCCACAGCTTGTAGCTGCCAAGAAGTGGGATCTACGAGCCACAGCTTGTAGCTGCCAAGAAGTGGGATCTACAAGCCACAGCTTGTAGCTGCCAAGAAGGGGATCTACGAGCCCAGCTTTAAACTGCCAAGAAGTGGGGATCTACAAAACCACAGCTTGTAGCTGCCAAGAAGTGGGATCTACGAGCCACAGCTTGTAGCTGCCAAAAAGGGGATCTACGACCACAGCTTGTAGCTGCCAAAAATGGGATCTACGAGCCACAGCTTGTAGCTGCCAAGAAGTGGGAACTACAAGCCACAGCTTGTAGCTGCCAAGAAGTGGGATCTACGAGCGACAGCTAGTAGCTGCCCAAAAAAGTGTGATCTACGAGCCACAGCTTGTAGCTGACAAGAAGTGGGATCTACGAGCCACAGCTTACAGCTGCCAAGAAGTGGGATCTACGAGCCACAGCTTGTAGCTGCCAAGAAGTGGGATCTACGAGCCACAGCTTGTAACTGGGCCCAAAAAGTGGGATCTACGAGCCACAGCTTTTTAGCTGCCAAGAAGTGGGATTTTACGAGCCACAGCTGTAGCTGCCAAGAAGTGGGATCTACAAGCCACAGCTTGTAGCTGCCAAGAAGTGGGATCTACGAGCCACAGCTTGTAGCTGCCAAGAAGTGGGATCTACAAGCCACAGCTTGTAGCTGCCAAGAAGTGGGATCTACGAGCCACAGCTTGTAGCTGCCAAGAAGTGGGATCTACGAGCCACAGCTTGTAGCTGCCAAAAAGTGGGATCTACGAGCCACAAACTTGTAGCTGCCAAGAAAGTGGGACCTACGAGCCACAGCTTGTAGCTGCCAAGAAGTGGGAAACTACAAGCCACAGCTTGTAGCTGCCAAGAAGTGGGATCTACGAGCCACAGCTTGTAGCTGCCAAGAAGTGGGGTCTACAGGCACAGCTGTAGCTCCAAGAAGTGGGATCTGCAAGCCACAGCTGTAGCTGCCAAGAAGTGGGATCTACGAGCCACAGCTTGTAGCTGCCAAGAAGTGGGATCTACGAGCCACAGCTTGTAGCTGACAAGAAGTGGGATCTACAAGCCACAGCTTGTAGCTGCCAAGAAGTGGGATCTACAAGCCACAGCGTGTAGCTGCCAAGAAGTGGGATCTACAAGCCACAGCTTGTAGCTGCCAAGAAGTGGGAAACTCCAAGCCACAGCTTGTAGCTGCCAAGAAGTGGGATCTACGAGCCACAGCTTTAGCTGCCAGAAGTGGATCTACGACCACAGCTTGTACTGCAAGAAGTGGATCTACGAGCCACAGCTTGTAGCTGCCAAGAAGTGGGGTCTACGAGCCACAGCTTGTACCCGCCAAGAAGTGGGATCTAAAGAGCCACAGCTTGTAGCTGCCAAGAAGTGGATCTACGGGCCACAGCCTGTAGCTGCCAAGAAGTGGGATCTACGAGCCACAGTTGTAGCTGCAAAGTGGGATCTACAGCACAGCTTGTAGCTGCCAAGAAGTGGATCTACGAGCCACAGTGTAGCTGCCCAAAAAGTGGGATCTACGAGCCACAGCTTGTAAACTGCCCAAGATGGGATCTCGAGCCCCAGCTTGTAGCTGCCAAGAAAGGGGATCTACAAGCCACAGCTTGTTGCTGCCAAGAAGTGGGATCTGCGGTTAAGTTGTAGCTGCCAGAAGTGGATCTACGAGCCACAGCTTGTAGCTTGCCAAGAAGTGGGATCTACGAGCCACAGCTTGTAGCTGCCAAGAAGTGGGGATCTACGAGCCACAGCTTGTAGCTGCCAAGAAAGGTGGGATTACGAGCCACAGCTTGTTGCTGCCAAAAAATGGGATCTACAAGCCACGGCTTGTAGCTGCCAAGAAGTGGGATCTACGAGCCACAGCTTGTAGCTGCAAGAAGTGGGATCTACGAGCCACAGCTTGTAGCTGCCAAGAAGTGGGATTACGAGCCACAGCTTGTAGCTGCCAAGAAGTGGGATCTAGAGCCACAGCTTGTAGCTTCCAAGAAGGGGATCTACGAGCCACAGCTTGTAGCTGCCAAGAAGTGGGATCTCGAGCCACAGCTTGTAGCTGCCAAGAAGTGGGAACCCACGAGCCACAGCTTTGTAGCTGCCAAAAAGTGGGATCTACGAGCCACAGCTTGTAGCTGCCAAGAAGTGGGATCTACGAGCCACAGCTTGTAGCTGCCAAGAAGTGGGATCTACGAGCCACAGCTTGTAGCTGCCAAGAAAAGTGGGATCTGCAAGGGCCCCAGCTTGTAGCTGCCAAAAGTGGGATCTACGGACCACACTTGTAGCTGCCAAGAAAATGGGATCTACGAGCCACAGCTTGTAGCTGCCAAGAAGTGGGATCTGCAAGCCACAGCTTGTAGCTGCCAAGAAGTGGGATCTACAAGCCACAGCTTGTAGCTGCCAAGAAGTGGGATCTACGAGCCACAGCTTGTAGCTGCCAAGAAGTGGGATCTACAAGCCACGCTTGTAGCTGCCCAAAAAAGGTGGGGTCTACGGGCCACAAGCTTGTAGCTGCCAAGAAGTGGGATCTAAAGAGCCACAGCTTGTAGCTGCCCAAGAAGTGGGATCTACGAGCCACAGCTGTGTAGCTGCCAAGAAGTGGGATCACAAGCACAGCTTGTAGCTGCCCAAAAAGTGGGATCTACGAGCCACAGCTTGTAGCTGCCAAGAAGTGGGATCTACAAGCCACAGCTTGTAGCTGCCAAGAAGTGGGATCTACGAGCCACAGCTTGTAGCTGCCAAGAAGTGGGATCTACGAAACCACAGCTTGTAGCTGCCAAGAAGTGGGATCTACAGCCCAGCTTGTAGCTGCCAAGAAGTGGGTCTACGAGCCACAGCTTGTAAACTGCCCAAAAAGTGGGAACTACAAGCACAGCTTGTAGCTGCCCAAAAGTGGGATCTTTCGGCGACAGCTAGTACTGCCAAGAAGTGTGATCTACGAGCCACAGCTTGTAGCTGACAAGAAGTGGGATCTACGAGCCACAGCTTACAGCTGCCAAGAAGTGGGATCTACGAGCCACAGCTTGTAGCTGCCAAGAAGTGGGATCTACAGCCAACAGCTTTGTAACGCCAAGAAGTGGGATCTACGAGCCACAGCTTGTAGCTGCCAAGAAGTGGGATCTACGAGCCACAGCTTGTAGCTGCCAAGAAGTGGGATTACAGCCACAGCTTGTAGCTGCCAAGAAAATGGGATCTACGAGCCACAGCTTGTAGCTGCCAAGAAGTGGGATCTACAAGCCACAGCTTGTAGCTGCCAAGAAGTGGGATCTACGAGCCACAGCTTGTAGCTGCCAAGAAGTGGGATCTACGAGCCACAGCTTGTAGCTGCCAAGAAGTGGGATCTACGAGCCACAGCTTGTAGCTGCCAAGAAGTGGGACCTACGAGCCACAAACTTGTAGCTGCCCAAAAAGTGGGATCTACGAGCCACAGCTTGTAGGGTGCCAAGAAGTGGGATCTACGAGCCACAGCTTTTAGCTGCCAAAAAGTGGGATAACGAGGCACAGCTTGTAGCTGCCAAGAAGTGGGACTGCAAGCCACAGCTTGTAGCTGCCAAGAAGTGGGATCTACGAGCCACAGCTTGTACTGCCAAGAAGTGGGATCTACGAGCACAGCTTGTAGCTGCCCAAAAAGTGGGGTCTACGAGCCACAGCTTGTAGCTGCCAAAAAAGTGGGTCTACAAGCACAGTTGTAGCTGCAAGAAGTGGATCTACAGCACATTGTAGCTGCAAGAAGTGGGATCTACAAGCCACAGCTTGTAGCTGCCAAGAAGTGGGATTCTACGGCCACAGCTTGTAGCTGCCAAGAAGTGGGATCTACGAGCCACAGCTTGTAGCTGCCAAGAAGTGGGATCTACGAGCCACAGCTTGAGCTGCAAGAAGTGGGATCTACAAGCCCAGCTTGTAGCTGCCAAGAATGGGATCTACAAGCCACAGCGTGTAGCTGCAGAAGTGGATCTACAAGCCACAGTTGTAGTGCCAAGTGGGATCTCCCAAGCCACAGCTTGTAGCTGCCAAGAAGTGGGATCTACGGCCACAGCTTGTAGCTGCCAAGAAGTGGGATCTACGAGCCACAGCTTGTAGCTGCCAAGAAGTCGGTTTCTACGAGCCACAGCTTGTAGCTGCCCAAAAAGTGGGATCTACGAGCCACAGCTTGTACTGCCAAGATGGGATCTACGAGCCACAGCTTGTAGCTGCCCAAAAAGTGGGATCTACGGCCACAGCTTGTAGCTGCCAAAATGGGTCAAGAGCCAAGTGTTATTTTGGGTGGGTTACAAGCCACAGCTTGTAGCTGCCAAGAAGCGGGATCTACCCAGCCCCAGCTTGTAGCTGCCAAGAAGTGGGATCTACGAGCCACAGCTTGTAGCTGCCAAGAAGTGGGATCTACAAGCCACAGCTTGTAGCTGCACAAGAAGTGGGATCTACGAGCCACAGCTTGTAGTGCCAAGAAGTGGGATCTACGAGCCCACAGCTTGGTGCTGCAAAAGTGGGATCTACAAGCCACGGCTTGTAGCTGCCAAGAAGTGGGATCTACGGCCCAGCTTGTAGCTGCCAAGAAGTGGGATCTACGAGCCACAGCTTGTAGCTGCAAGAAGTGGGATCTACGAGCCACAGCTTGGTAGCTGCCAAGAAGTGGGATCTTACGAGCCACAGCTTGTAGCTGCCAAGAAGGGTCTACAAGCCACGGTTTTGTAGCTGCCAAAAATGGGATCTACGAGCCACAGCTTGTAGCTGCCAAGAAGTGGGATCTACGAGCAACAGCTTGTAGCTGCCAAGAAGTGGGATTTTTACGAGCCACAGCTTGTAGCTGCCAAGAAGTGGGATCTGCAAGCCACAGCTTGTAGCTGCCAAGAAGTGGGATCTACGGGCCACAGCTTGTAGCTGCCAAGAAGTGGGATCTACGAGCCAAAAGCTTGTAGCTGCCAGAAGTGGGATCTACGACCCACAGCTTGTAGCTGCCAAGAAGTGGGATCTACAAGCCACAGCTTGTAGCTGCCAAGAAGTGGGTTTCTACGAGCCACAGCTTGTAGCTGCCAAGAAGTGGATCAACAAGCCACAGCTTGTAGCTGCCAGAAGTGGGATCTACGGGCCACAGCTTGTAGCTCCCAAGGAAGGGGGGATCTACGAGCCACAGCTTGTAGCTGCCAAGAAGTGGGATCTACGAGCCACAGTTTGTAGCTGCCAAGAAGTGGGATCTACGACCCAAACTTGTAGCTGCCAAGAAGTGGGATCTCGAGAACAGCTTGTAGCTGCCAAGAGTGGGATCTACAAGCCACAGCTTGTAGCTGCCAAGAAGTGGGATCTACAAGCCACAGCGTGTAGCTGCCAAGAAGTGGGATCTACAAGCCACAGCTTGTAGCTGCCAAGAAGTGGGATCTCCAAGCCACAGCTTGTAGCTGCCAGAAGTGGGATTACGGCCCACAGTTGTAGTGCCAAGAAGTGGGATCCACGAGCCACAGTTTGTAGCTGCCAAGAAGTGGATCTACGAGCCACAGCTTGTAGCTGCCAAGAAGTGGGATCTACGAGCCACAGCTTGTACCTGCCAAGAAGTGGGATCTACGAGCCACAGCTTGTAGCTGCCAAGAAGTGGGATCTACGGGCCACAGCTTGTAGCTGCCAAAAAGTGGGATCTACGAGCCACGCTTGTAGCGGGCAAGAAGTGGGATCTACAAGCCACAGCTTGTAGCTGCCAAGAAGTGGGATTACGAGCCACGTTTGTAGCTGCCAAGAAGTGGGATCTACGAGCCACAGCTTGTAGCTGCCATGAAGTGGGATCTACGACCCACAGCTTGTAGCTGCCAAGAAGTGGGATCTACAAGCCACGTTGTAGCTGCCAAGAAGTGGGATCTGCGAGTACAGCTTGTAGCTGCCAAGAAGTGGGATCTACGAGCCACAGCTTTTGCTGCCAAGAAGTGGGTCTACGAGCCACAGCTTGTAGCTGCCAAGAAGTGGGATCTACGAGCCAGGCTTGTAGCTGCCAAGAAGTGGGATCTGCGAGTTACAGCTTGTAGCGCAAGAAGTGGGATTACGAGCCACAGCTTGTAGCTGC